>CM072515.1:20304936-20407436 GCA_036898135.1 Oncomelania hupensis | reverse complement strand
CTGAATTTCCAATCCTCGTATTACTTATGTGAACGTTAACAATGCTATAAGCGGCGTCGAATTTGGATGGAAGAAACAGACATGCAGACAAACACAGATGTGTAATTATTGCTATTTAAAATTACAAACATTAAAGCACACACATAATTTAATGTTCCTCTTATGTTGCTGTTGTGCAGAAAAAAATGTTCAAGGACGACTTGCAATAAGCCTTCCCAAAAGACAACACAGTGCCGTTTCTACGATCGCGATTCTCCAAGCGCACTTTCATCATGCCTTCCTCTGACGACCTGAGACACCCGCTGTTTGTCGTCTGCTCTCTAGGAATTACAGGTAGGTCTATGAGTTGATTTTCGTCATCTAATCATCACCTTCCTGTGTTTCTTATTGCAGGTAGAACTACACCTGCATTGCTGGTTGTTTCGTCTTCCTTCCTTTGTCTTCGCCTTCCTATTCTCTGTCATTACATTACATTACATTATTATTGCTTTAAGTCCAGCGGACTCTTCCGAGCCAAATCAGGACCGGACAACCCCCGATCCGCATAAAAGATCTGCTGAAACAACCCTGGTGGTAAAACCGAAAGCTCTCCACTAGCCAGTCACTTTACAATAAAGACACCCCACGCAGGGGACGGCTGAGGCTTCACCCCAACTTATCGAACCCCCGTTTACAAAAACAAAATAGAATACAAACATCATTATAAATTATCAACAAAACACATACATATAAAATGCCTACATTGCTAAATAATAACATCATAGGAAACCCTAGTAACCACCTGGCAGAAAGCGTCCAATATTCCCAAGCTGATCCAACAGACCTCATACACAAATAAGGAGTCTTATCCCGGAAGAGTTTTCAAGAAAAAAGGTAGGAGACTGGGCTAGCGAAGAAGACGATAGTATAGCAGATTGATAGAACAGAGCAGGAATGAGAAAGAGCAAATGAGAAAGACAGCGACAGTGGGAATTTAAAGCACTAAATTTCCAGAAAGTGGGGATACTATTTATACTGAAACCCCCGGCACCCCAACGGGGGTTTTCTCTGTCTTCTTCTGTGTGTGTGCGGGGGGGGGGGGGGCGAGTTGCGAGTTGGGAGAAGAGGGAAGGAGGGAGTTATTTAGTTAGTTGTTGTTTATAGGGTCCAGCTGACTGCAAAGAGTCGAATCAGAACCACAACTTGGTTGAAAGAGGGCTCACCCCCGATCCGTATAAAAGATCTGCTGAAACAACCAAAAAGGTAACACTGAAGGCACTCCACCAACCGGTCACTTTACAATAAAGACATGCCATGCAGGAAACGCTGAGGCTGTACTCTAATTTATCGAACCCTCGTTTACAAAAACAAAATAGAATATAAACATTATTATAAAATATTAACAAAACACAAACAAATAAAATGCCTGCATTGCTAAATAATAATTTCGTATAAAGCCCTAGTGACTATTTGGCAGGAAACTTCCAGCAGTCCCAAGCTTACCCAAAATACCCCATACACAAACTAAGAGTTTTGGAAGTTTTCAAGAAAAAAAAGATAGATGATTGGTATAGTGAAAAATATAGTAGATTGATATAACAGATTAGGAACGAGAAAGAAAAAAAATGAGAACGACAGACAATGGTAATTTAAAGGACTAAATTTCCACAAAGTGGGGATACAGAAAACCCCGGCACTCCAACGGGGGAAGAGGAAGGAGTGACGTATGCGAGTATGTTTTTGTGTCACAATATAGGCCTATCAGTTATTAACCTCTTGTGACTAATACCAAAGAGCTTATTACGGAAAGAGAGGGAACTTCCATTATGTCCTATACAAAAATGCGAGACGCTCTCACGGATTATTTCCCTTTGCTCGGGCTGGCTATATTTCGTCATCTGCTATATGAATGATCTGTACGTGGTAACTTATTGAGCCTATGCCATTGCAAAAGAACATTTTTGTGGCAACGTTTGCAAAAACCAAACTTTTAACCATCATTATTATTAACATTCCGCTACTGCTGTCTTTTTTTGTTTGTTTTTGTTTATGTTTACTTATTGGCATTTATTAGGTGCTTTTATGCTGCTTATGTGTGTATGTCATAGGTTCGTTTTCTGCCCTGGAATTTATTATTCAACGACAGATATTTTAAAATTAAAATATGCATGACAGACTGTTTCATTTATCCGAAACTGTGTAAATCCGTAATCGTGAGAGAGAGAGAGAGAGAGAGAGAGAGAGAGAGAGAGAGAGAGAGAGAGAGAGAGAGTGTGTGAGAGAGAGGGGGGTTGGGGGAAGAGAGAGCTCTGTCATTCAATCAATTAATCACAATAAAGCACAATAACAAAATGTTTCACTAATAGTGTGAACTTAATTTATATCAGGTGTCCCCCTACCTCCCAACCCTCTCACCTCCCACATCACTGGCTTAATAACATCAGTCACTTCATGGAAAATAATTAATTAATCAGACAGAACAATCAGAACCTAGACTACAACATTCCACGCAATATAGATCTAATGCGCAGAAATTCACAGATCAGAACAAGGACACTGAGTATCTACATTACATTTTTTTTCCGTTTACACTCAAACGAAAAGGGATTACAACAGATCAAGGACCATTTTTGTGCCTAGGTAAGGGGTTATCTTGCACAGTATTTGATCACGAGGAGAAAACAGACTTAGTCTAATTTAACTTGTTAACATAAGCAGTTTGACGAAGCCAAACTGCCAATCTGACATCTACTTTTGAAATATAAGCACAAATATAGTCAAACAACCTAGCAATAACGTAAACAGTGAGCGACCTGTTGAACGTAAACTGTCAGCAAGCAAACTGTTTTGGATTTAGCACATAGGTATATCATGAATCATTCAAGCCGCTCTCCGATTGTTTTAACACTAACAACACTGCAGCGGTCTTAGTTTAGGCCTACATAAACACAAAAAAATGAAGTTTTTCAATTGCAATTTACCTTTCTTTGTCTCTTGGAAATTTGAAAAAGGACTTGCCAACACAACTTTTCTTCTATCTGGCATTATGGCAATTGATGGCTGTGCAAAAGTCACCGCCCTGTTTCACTCGATCGCCTTTTGACTTTCTGCCATGAGCCATTTTCAGCATGTCGACAAGGGAGCATAACTCGTACCTTTCGTCTCGCGGTCCTGTATCAAGTTCCCCCTCTTTCTATCATTAAGCTCTTTGCTAATACTGACATTTACGAGGGGCCGGCTAACTCAGTTGGTAGAGCGTCTTACTAGTAACTTACTAGTAACCGAAAAGTACCTGGTTCGAATCCCGGATTGGCCAATGTGTGACCATATTATTTTCCCCTTACCACCAACTGGTTCGCTGGTGTCAGAATAATGTGACCAGTAGTCGCCTATACGCTTCGGTGTCGTGTGACTATAATCTACAGTTACTGACATTTAACACTGATGCGTAGAGCCAGTCAGGGCCAAGGAGAACCTCCTACATGAAGAAGAAGAAGAAGAAGAAGAAGAAGAAGAAGAAGAAGAAGAAGAAGAGAGGGAGGGAGGGAGGGAGAGAAAGAGAGAGAGAGAGGAGGAGGAGTACAAAAGAAGGAGGAAGGGAAAAAGAAGAAGAAAAGAAGAAGAAGATGAGGAGGAGGAAAAGGAGGAGGAGGAGCAGGAAGAATGAGAGGAGGAGGAGGTGGATGTGGAGGAGGATGGGGCGCAGAAGAAGGATCTAGGAGGACAATGACAACACCAACTAGAAGGAGATGAACAACAACAACAACAACAACAACAACAACAACTGCATTTTTCATGAAAGTATTCTTTTCATGGAAGCCTTTTGTCATGGTCACAAGTGTAACGGTCGGAAAGCGGAAAAAATCGTAAAACGATTTTCGTGTATTAGTTTAATGTGTGTGGGCAGCTTCTTTCTTGTCCTCTCCACGACACCCCCATCCTGCGCTCCCAACCCTTAGCACCCTCCCCAGTCTTTTATCAGACTTTTTGGAGAGTCCAAGAAACAAAATCCCTGACGAAAACAGACACATATCTCACTTAACTCTTGCATCACGTAGGAAGTGTCACAACCCCACAATTTTTTTTTCTTTTTTTTAAAAAGGAATCTGTCACATTACGAACAAATCGTTTTAATTGGCTCGATGCAAGATTCACGCAGATCGAGAATTGACGTCACAGAACGTGCGATAGACGTCAACGCTGTGACACATATTGAGTTTTAGAGATGTATGAAGTCTGACCTTCAGCACCAAATCTCCGCGGTCTCCGATACTCAGTGGTAGGTGTGACTTTGCCTGACTGGTGGCACACGCCGCTCACAAAACAGGCACATTAACCAAGAAGAATGGACCTTCGGCAAAAATTGTGTGGATCCCCGACAGCGGACGGTAGCGCAGTACTTCTATCGGGGATAGTGCTTTAAATTCCCACTGTCGCTGTCTTTCTCATTTGCTCTTTCTCAGTCCTGCTCTGTTCTATCAATCTGCTATACTATCTTCTTCTTCGCTAGACCAGTCACCTACCTTTTTTCTTGAAAACTCTTCCGGGACAAGACTCCTTGTTTGTGTATGAGGTCTGTTGGATCAGCTTGGGAGTGTTGGACGCTTTCTGCCAGGTGGTCACTAGGGCTTCCTATGATGTTATTATTTGGCAATGTAGGCATTTTATATGTATGTGTTTTGTTGATAATTTATAATGATGTTTGTATTCTATTTTGTTTTTGTAAATGGGGGGTCGATAAATTAGAGTGCAGCCTCAGCATACCCTGCGTGGGATGTCTTTATTGTAAAGTGACTGGCTGGTGGAGGGCATTCAGTTTTCCCACTAGGGTTGTTTCAGCAGATCTTTTATGCGGATTGGGGGTTGTCCGGTCCTGATTTGGCTCGGAAGAGTCCGCTGGACCTAAAGCAACAATTATGTAATGTAGGTTAATGGACCTGTGTTCTCACCCATTTCTAGCTGGGGCAATGAATCCTTTCAAATTCCCAAAGTAGACACATTCAGATATTTTTTTTTTAAAGCCAAAGAGAAAAGTCTGATTTTGTATAGAATTATGTAGCGCGCATATAGGTTAATTCAACATGTAGAAAACGGAGCGTGCAATGTTACATCTCTTGTCTAAACGTACCCACTTGTGTGGAGAAGTGACCCTCCCACACTTCGGACTCTCACATTTATCACCCTCATTTACCCAAACCCTCACTCTGACCCTCACAAATTTGGAACCTACTAATGTATTTGACTTCTCAGTTCTGTGCAGAAATTTACAGGCAGGTCCAACCGTTACCAGAAAAACGAAAGAAATTTTAACAAGAATACATGCCACATTTAGCCTCCAACTGAACCAATATTGTCGTGCTAACCAACTTTCTTTCTTTGATAATAAAAAAACACATACGAATGGAAAATAGCACTAGAAGATTTACCGATTAAATGTAGCCAAAAATGGACGCTTAAGCTCACAAAACCTTTATAAGATTTCCTGCAAAGTACAAAGTAGAATCCATTGACATTTTGTAACATAGCACGGCGATAATGAATATTGCCCGCATAGTTTACGTCTGCAGTTGGTAAACTTTTGTAGTAGTTTTACTTTTTATGATTATAGTTCAACTTTAAATTGTTAGATTTGATTTTATGTTTGTGTGTCAATGCGTGAGAACGACTGTATGGTCTAAAAATTACATATGTGAACAGAGGTTAAAATAAATTATTGAATTGAATTGAATTGATTTTAAAGTAGCAAAGATAAACAGAATCCCAATACTTGTTTTTTGGGGGAAGGGTAATTTATATAGAGCTCCTTCCCACAAAGACTCAGCTAAAAGCACAAGTCTCACGCATTCACACACTAGTGAAGAAAAGGAAATATGACAATTAAATTAAAAGCAAAGGAGACAAGAAGGGGAAAACACAGGAAAACACGATGTGATCAATAAGTGATCTGGGAACACGGTTTGGAATCTAGGAACGTGGGCATGTTCCCAGATCCAAGGTAAGTTTCAAAATGCAAGAAAATATGTTTCACCTCCTCTAGGGGACGAATTAGTCAAACTTTATTTGTTTGTAGGTCAGCTGTCTTTTACGAACCGTTTGAGAATGATTTTGGAACAGTGAATCCAAGAAGGCTCATGGATGTTTGAGAGGAAAAGAGCGTAATGTTGTAGAGAAACATTCTGTATATATTTACAGTGAAATTGCGCTCTTTCCGTCACTATTTCACACTTTTTAAAAATATGTCCTCAGAAACAAGGATACTATTTTATGTGTGTGTGTGTGTGTGTGTGTTTGTGTGTGTGTGTCAAATATATATAACTTTGGGATTTAATTTAAACAAAAACTAATCATAATAATCCATACAAAAAACACAGACCTATGGGCCTAGACGTAACGTGTTCCTCCTATTGCCATTTCATCCTCAACCAGTTTTTCATTTAATGTCTGTTCAAACACTAAAGTGATAGTAGACATTTACAAAACTAAACTTTTAAACACGTTAGTTTCATATATAATGTTAAATACAATCATTTAAGCCTACAAAATGGCTCCCAATAGCAAATTTAGCAACAACTTGCGAGCGTCGTGGCCAAGTGGGCTAAGGCGGGACTAACTTGCCTTGTCCACAGGCCACAAACCAATGGCGCCTGACAGGTGTGGGTTCGATCCCGCATCTGAGCGTTATGTTTCTCCGAATATTAGTTACTTTCGACTCGGGCAACGTCTCGGGGGTTTTCTCCGGGTACTCCGGTTTGCTACCCCCAGCAAAAAAAGTGAAAATCACAACATAATTTAGGTAGGTTGGGTTTGGGCGCGCCACGGGTTGCGACTGCGCTTTCCCCAGGGGAGGCGGCCCAGAATTTCCCTATGGAAAAGGGACAATAAGGTAAATAAAATATAAACAAAATCATTTTTTTTAAATTTCACAACTCCTGTAACATTTGGATTATACAGAACCTTGTCTACAAGGTTCTTTCATTTCATCCTTTATCCATTTCATTTTTTTTTATGTTGCAGTATTGCTTTGTTTGGATATCTCGGTAGTTACCTCGCTATCGCTGTGTGCGTCAGGCAATTTTACCTGTGACGACGGCGGTTGTGTAGATGATGTTGCATACTGTGACGGCGTGAACGACTGCAACGACGGCAGCGACGAGAACTACTGCGAAGGAGGTAACAAAAATCAATGTTCACGTGCATGCACACACACACACACACAAACACACACACCCACACACACAAACATCCACCCCCACCCACACACACACACCCACAAACACACACACACACACACACACACGCAAACTTGTTTACTCGGCGTTATTGTGACTTTCATGAAAAGCCACATACGTTGGGTTGACAATGGGTCATGTTTCGTCCCCTTTCTTAAGTACTTTTAAGTGTTCTAACACTAACCCTAACCCTAACACAGCCCTAACCCTAACGGATGATTGGTTTGACGTCAAAAGAACGAGTGCTGTCAAAACAAGGTATGTAGATGTTCACTAGTTCGTCCAAATAACGCCGTGTAAACAAGTTCACACACGCACACACACACACACACGCGCGCGCACTCACACACACAAACACTACAACACAAAACAGCACGCACACAACACTACAACACAGCACACAAACAACACCAGAACACAACACACTTACAACACGCATGCACTTACAGACAAGATGCAACAGCTTCCTTTCCCTAACTCCCCCTATACACACACACTTTTTAAAATTGTTGTGTGTATGCCCTTTTTTTCCCCTTCTCGGGCTTGTAAGCCGTTCATGCTATATTTTCTCGTTTTTGTTTGTCCCTGGAATAAATGGATTTTGATGTACACTAGCAAAACGCACAACGCGCACAAATCCACGCTAGTAACATGCTCATGGGCGCGCAAAATAGTCCCAATAAACACAAATAATACAAATATAACGGTCAGGTGCACAAGAGTAAAAAGATGGCAAGTCATTATATTTATTTCCAGACACTCACAAGCCCAGCCGATAAAATCAGCATTCTCAAAAGTGTTAATTTGTTTTGACGGATTCAGGCTCGTGACTTGTGATGGGTTTCTAACAAAGAAAAAGGAAAACGTGAATGATTTTACAGGACCTGAACTATAGATCTGCAAGTTAAAATTGATCAAAATCGGGTCAACACCAAAATGTTGAAGCACAATAACCTTGACCTTTGAGAAATAATAATAATAATAATAATAATAATAATAATAATAATAATAATAATAATAATAATAATAATAATAATAAGGATATTCATATAACGCTTTTTCCAAATGAACAATATCAGTTCAAAGCGCAGTACTCACGCATTCAATCTAAACATCCGGCTTCATACAAAATAAAATCAGACACTTGCTAACGAATAAGAGATGAGGGAGGGAGGGAGAAGGGGAGAGCTAAGGATGGGTGATGGGGTGGGTGGTGGCGGTGGTCTGAATCAAAACACAAAACAAAACAAATGGAGGAATGACGACGATGATGATTAGAGGCAAGATCAGAAACATTTAAGGAAGAGATGAGTTTTCAAGTTGGATTTGAAAGTAGCTATGTTTGGAGAGCTGCGAAGAGAGAGGGGAAGAGAGTTCCAAGTTAAAGGGCCACGTATTGAGAAAGATCGACGGCCAGCAGAGGAGAGTTTGTAGCGGGGTATGTGAAGCATGAGGGTGTCAGAGGAAGAACGAAGATTTCTAGAAGGCTTATAGAATTGAATGTTCTTGGTGAGGTAAGAAGGGGCTAAGCCATGGACGCACTTGTAACAGAAAATAGCGATTTTGTAGATAATTCTATGAGACACTGGAAGCCAGTGGAGTGAATGTATAAGGGGAGTGATATGATCAGATTTTTTTTCTTTTTGAGAACCAGACGTGCAGCTGAGTTCTGAACACGTTGGAGCAGATAAATAGAAGAAGAAGGAAGTCCCGCCAGGAGAGAGTTACAGTAGTCTAGGCGTGATAAAACAAGAAAGGAAAATGAGTTTGACAGTAGCGTCAGTGGTCAGATGTTTGCGGACAAGGCCTATTCTACGCAGATCAAAGTTGCATGTTTGACAGGTTTTGAGTATGAATTCTGACATAGAGAGGGTGTTGTCAAGAACGACACCAAGGTTTTTGACAGAAGATGACATAGGAAGAGCGGTCTGGTCAAGACTGGTTTGGTGACAGCGTTTACAGAGGAAGAAGACAGGATGTGTTTGGTACCTGTGAGCATGACTTCAGTTTTTGAGTTGGAGCTTGTTGACTGTCATCCATTTAGAAAGGGCTTCAAAGCATTCAGAAGTTTTGGTCAGAATGGATGGAAGGTTTTGAGGAGTGTGACTGTTTTTAGCTGTGTATCATCTGCGTAGAAATGGTGGAAAGTGTCATGGTTTTGGATGATGTGAGACAGAGAAGATGTGTAAAGGGTGAAAAGAACAGGGCCTAGAACTGACCCCTGAGGAACATCGAAGACAAGTCTGGACGGTTCAGAGAGGTGGTTGTTGATGCAGACAGATTGAAACAGATCAGTTAGGTAAGAGCGGAACCAGCTGAGGGCACTGTCTTTTATTCCAAAAGAGTTCTGGAGACGCTGAAGGAGGATGGAGTGTTGTTGTTGTTGTATCAAATTTTATTTATCAGATTAACATAAGTTGTACTGATATAACATAAACAAATTACGAAATCTACCATGCGCACATCATAGATATTTTCCACATTATCAAACCATAAAAATTATCATACTACTGACATACACATACATTTTTAACAACATACATTCCCTTATAACAATTAGTTCACATTAAGAAACAAATTTTTTTAAAATAAATAAATAAACAGTGGAACCTTTCAACTTCACCTGTGAAGAACGAAGTATTTATAAATGTCATTTTGCGTCTTACAGAAAGTTGAAGTTTGGCCTCCAGGCCCCTACCCCTCCACACCCCATTAAAAAAAATAATTAAAAAAAATAATAATAATAAATTTAAAAACGATAAAATAATAATAATTATTATTATTAAAAAACAAAACAAAAAAAAACAACTCAAAATTAAAACAAATTAATAAATAATCCCCCCCCCCACGTTCCCTCCCCTCCCAAACCAAAATAAATAATTAAGAAATATTTATTGAAACTAATAATGCTGAATTAAATAAAATAGGTACAAAATATTTAATGTTAAAAAAATGGCTAGACTAATTGTAAAAAATTAAAACAACAAACAAACAAAACATTAGAAGAAATTGAATAATTCATGACTTCTAATTAAATCTATGAGCATTAAGCTCAATGACCAATCAGAATGTTCTTCTGGATATACAATACTTGAGATTGAGATAGGTAGTTTTAATTTATTTAATATAATGAGTAAAGGCTGAAAATGGTGATAATTTTGTTGACATTCAAATATAAAGTGATTTACATTCAATATGCTACCACAATTACAAAGTACTGGAGGATTTATGAAACGAGCACGCCAAGCATTTAGCCTTATTCTGTGAAATAAACTGTTAATATGAAAAGATTTTGAAATAGATATAACATTTTGTGATACTGGTGAATTATCCAAGTAATGTTTTTCAATGACCTCTTGCTTGTACTGCTCATTCCACTGATTCCAAGCACATCGTTTTATTTGATTGTTAATTTCATTTGTTGTCAAGTTGAAAAATAATTTAATGGATTCATCTGAAGATGCAGCACTCTTTGCTAAGTGGTCAACAATTTCATTTCCTAATAAATTTAAATGACTAGGTATCCAAATTAATGAAATATCCGATCCCCTGGTAATGATTTGATGACATAACATCTTTATTTCTGTTAGCACTTTCTGTCTCTCTTTACTAACCCAAGAAGACAAAGCCGATAATGCTGATTTTGAATCAGAAAAGATTGTTATTTTTAAAGGAATACTAGTGATAACGACCATCTAAAAAATCCTCCTCCCCATTTCTTTCCCCTTTCACACACTCACTTTCTCTCATTTTGTCTCGTTTCTCACTTCTCATTTGCCTCTCACTCTTCATATTTATGTAGGTATTTAGAAATCAGAGTTACCCACATACACACACCCACACCAAAACACAATCACGCCTACAGAAATATACAAATATAGTAATCCTAAATAGAATAATTCTGCACAAGCTATTATTCCTAGTCATAAAAACCCAGAAAATTTCTTTTAATTAAGAAAATATTATATTCTGATATGACGACTGATCAAATTTTCAAAATAAAATGTAATGAATAAGATTTCGATCAGTAGAAGTATAATACTATTTTAGTTAGATGAAAAAAACAAAAAAAAAACACGATGCTGTGCAATCAATTGCAGAAATGTCAAGTGCAAATATCAAATGTTTAAGTTATTAGTCAATAATCCGCTGGTCGCCCGCATCAAGTTGATAAAGTCGAGTATAGTATGTACGTCTTCTTCGGCAGAACATCAATTAATACATCCAGAAATAATAGTCACACAATCAGCTGATCACTCCATATATGTTGAAAAAGTTAACTGTAATAATAATAACTTTGAGCACCTTTGTTAATGACTGAGAATCATCGAAGATGTGCTACTAGTGAATGAATGATCGGAAGGTTTCCATTAGATGACGTAACATTTCTGACAGTTATGAAGAAGTCTTAGAACAAGTCCACACCCAAAATGTTCAAAACGACTAGATCCCAAAAACGCTAGAAATTTTTTGATTAAAATTTAGTAGTCGCAAAATCCGCTGGAGTGATCCAGAAAGCTTTGCAGTATTTAAAGTATGCACGAAGTAAAAATAATGAACTTTGGTTCAGTCATTCTTGAGATAAGGCCCAAAGTGTGTTTTGAACAAAAAAGTGAAATTCGCAGTGACGGTCCAACAATCGGATTGCTACAGAAGGATGGTTTGAAGTACCTGTCTACCAAAACTCAACAAAATCGTGTTAGCAATTTTTGAAATATTGAGCACAATGAGTTTAGCAACAAAATTGCAGTCACGGACGTGTTTTGTAGTTGTTTGGGTCCGATGACTTCATATTTTTGTTAATCTGGTTCTGTGGTAAATTTGTATGAGAGCTAAATTCTGATTGGTGGAGCTGGTCAAATTTTCAGTTCACTAGTCTATTCAAAAATCTATTCATTATATTCTTGACTATATTAGAGATTGGTGGTCCCGGTCTTCACGCAGGTGTGTCTGCAGAAGTCTCTTGCTGAGGGGGCCTCGAGGATAAGCAAAGACGAAGAAGATAAAGAGGATGGAGAAGCAGTCGAAGAAGAATAGATAAGAAGAAGAATAGGGAGGAAGAAGAAAAGGGAGAAGGAGAAGAAGAAAAAAAGGAAGAAAGGAGAACAGAACCCAAAAAGAACAGAACGCCGAAGAAGAGGAAGAAGACGAAGAAGTGGATGACGAAGCAGCAGCAGAAGGAAGAAGGAGAAGAAGAACAAAAAAAAAAAAGGAAGAAATGAGAAGAAAACGCAAAAGAACAGAACGCCGAAGAAGAGGGAGAAGAAGAAGAAGAAGAAGAAGAAGAAGAAGAAGAAGAAGAAGAAGAAGAAGAAGAAGAAGAAGAAGAAGAAGAAGAAGAAGAAGAAGGAGGAAACGTGGAGGAAGAAGAGAGAAGAAGACGGAGGAAGGGAGAACGAGGGAGAGAGAAGAAGACTCAGGAGAGGCGGACAAGGAGGAGAAAGAAGAGGAGGACGAGGAGGAGAGAAGGAAGGCTGAGGAGAAGGAGAGTGAGATTGAAGGGATTGAGGACCAAAGAAAGAAAATGTCCTAGGCAGAGAAGAGACTAGAGAATGGAACATACTGTAACTACAGTGTGACTATTTATAACTTTTGTTTTCTCTCACTCTTTTGACTGTGAGTTGTGTATTTGTGGGTGGTGTATATACATCTTTCAACGGATTTATTCTGCGAAATGACGTGAGTAGAAGCAAATTGTATTTATTCTATTTGATTCTTGTGGACTCTTATTAGTTTTTGCTATTGTTTTGATGTAGGTTTATCATGTAATAGAGGGTGTGACAGCTTAGTTTATTGTTCCGAATGAGTGAAGCCGAGAGACGGGAGAACACGCAGATTCACGCATACAGGCACGACACTTCTGAAATACCCCTTTTCGTTACAATTACTCCAGTGACCTTGGCCTTTGCAGTAGAGCAAATACGATGGCACTGGACACAGGCCACTAAGCTAGATAATCTTCCTATTACGTTCGGTCGACGTATTTCCAGATAAGTCCAGAAATACATACACACAAAAAAAATTAAACTAAGAAGAGAAGAAGTCCCCTCCCCCCCCCTTTCCTCCCACTCCTTTACACCACCTGTTCGAGTGATGGATGTGTATTTGTTGTTTGTGTGGTTCAGACAGGTGAGCGTGTATGTTGGTACAGATCGCCGCGCTTTGAGCCTGATTGATTTGGGGAAAAGCGGGTATATAGCATCCAGTATTATTATTATTATTATTATTATTATTATTATTATTATTATTATTATTATTATTATTATTATTACGCCCATCCCCATCGTCTATTTCAATCTGAAAATATAAAACAAAACAAACAACAAAAACCAGCAAATTCACTTTAACAGAACTTGTGAGTTTTGCCATGTTTCAAAAGTTGTCTCCCTCGTCAACATTTATCTGTTTTTGAGTGAACAAATTCGAAGGTTTAGATCCGCCAGGAGAGATTAGGTTTCGTAAAACCTTAAGCCCCAAACTTTAAATCAAATATTAAAACAATTATTGTTTACAATGTTCGAAAATAAGATTTCCGCCTCGTGTTCGCTGAGAGTAAACAAGGCACTCGTGTGAGATGAAAACAACGATCCTTGCTCACTTCAGTTTTGAATGAAAGTTGTTGTGTGTGCGTGTGTAAATATGCGTATGTATGCGAGTGGGTGTGCTATGAAGATGTGTGTATCAGTACAACTTATGTTAATCTGATGAATAAAAATTGATGCAACAACAACGAAGATGTGTGTGTGTGTGTGTGATATATATGGGTGTGTGTGATATATATGGGTGTGTGTGAGTGTGTGTGTGGGTGTGTGTGTTTATTTGTGTGTGTATGTATGTATATATAAACAAAAGGATCAACCATCATCATCGTCATCATCACTCCACTACCACCAAAATCATCATCATCATCAACATCATCATCATCATCATCATCATCATCATCATCATCATCATCATCATCATCATCGTCATCATCATCATCATCATCATCAATTTAACAAAGGCAAAAACTATTCGTATAGGGGCCGAGCAGTATCGTGGTGTTATCATACCGCCGGAAAGAGTCATCAAAATAGCGGCGACCATGTTTGTACGGATTTTTTTTTAATCACATGTTCAAAGCGGGAACAATAGCACACAACGCACTTCAGTTAAGTTCCGTTGATTTAATGCCTTTTTTTGATGGACATAAGACAGTACACACCGCACACTTCCCCTCTTATTGCATAACACAAAACTCATATCCGCTCTTATTGCATAACACAGAACTCATATCCGCCCTTATTGCATAACACAGAACTCATATCCCCTCTTAATGCATAACACAGAACTCATATCCGCCCTTATTGCATAACACAGAACTCATATCCGCTCTTAATGCATAACACAGATCTCATATCCGCCCTTATTGCATAACACAGAACTCATGTCCGCCCTTATTGCATAACACAGAACTCATATCCGCCCTTATTGCATAACACAGAACTCATGTCCGCCCTTATTGCATAACACATAACTCATATCCGCCCTTATTGCATAACACATAACTCATACCCGCCCTTATTGCATAACATAGAACTTATATCCGCCCTTATTGCATAACACAGAA
This sequence comes from Oncomelania hupensis, assembly GCA_036898135.1. Classification (NCBI taxonomy): domain Eukaryota; kingdom Metazoa; phylum Mollusca; class Gastropoda; order Littorinimorpha; family Pomatiopsidae; genus Oncomelania; species Oncomelania hupensis. Next base: position 20,392,619 of record CM072515.1, on the reverse strand, counting down.
CTCATGTCCGCCCTTATTGCATAACACATAACTCATATCCGCCCTTATTGCATAACACATAACTCATACCCGCCCTTATTGCATAACATAGAACTTATATCCGCCCTTATTGAATAACACAGAATTCATATCCCCTCTTACTGCAAAGCACATAACTCATATCCTCTCTTTTTACACAGCACAGTGCTCATAAGAACTGAACATAAACGATGTTTACGCCTTCACAGTGCTCATAAGAACTGAACATAAACGATGTTTACGCCTTCAATCGCTGTAATGATGAGAGATTGGCTCATCATCATCATCATCATCATCATCATCATCATCATCATCATCATCATATACGTTAATCGCATCTTGGCGTGGGATATGGAAAATTGTGTTACATCGAGATCGAACAATAATAACAAGCGCGCTTTGCGTGTGAGTGCAATAATGTGCGATCGAGAAGTTCAAATTTGTCATATTCCACGTCTAAGATGCGACTAACATATATGTTTCGATTTCTTCAATTCGAAAAAACTTGACCAGTGAAAAACAATGCCAGTTTCATTTATTGATTGGTCTCCGCTTCGTTTAAATGTAGGCCTAGTCTTCAGTCAGCCCTAGCTTAGGCAGCCAATAAAAAACAATGCCCGTTTCATTTGATGATTCAATAGGGCCATGTACTCATTTAATCCCTCTTTTCATAGAGATAATTGTTACTTCAGTTTGTGTGAATCAGCGACGGTTTGAGAATAAAACCTTTCTGATTTAGCACGTCATAGAAAATACAAGAAGATTGAAGAAAAATATAAAACGATTGCGATTCGGAAATGGGTTAAAGTAGGCCCTGTATTCTTACGAGTTATATATTCAACCGCTTGCTAGAAACATCGTCTTCTGTGACTGGTCAATTGCCATGCAATTTCAATTTTAGTCACACTCCACTTGGCCAATGAAAATATAAGGCACTTTTGAAATCGATACATTATTATTATTATTATTATTATTATTATTATTATTATTATTATTATTATTATTATTATTATTATTACTATGTAGCCGAGAGGAGTATTTGACTCCCAACTCTCTGCCACTACCACGAGAATACGGCCCAACCTGGTTTTTTTATTATCCCTCGTAAGGTACCATGCAAGGCGAGGGAGCGTGATGATAGTAAACGGGATTGCCGGTTACTAGAGCCACGACACTCTCTGCAGGTCACTGCCACACACCTGCATAAAATGCCAACCGACAATGCAATCCTGCTCACTACCAAAACCAGAAGACAAATTGTTGGGCGGGGAGAACATATGTCGTGTCGCCTTGTCCTGCATAATCCAAGTTCCACACCCAAGGCGAGACTAACCCATCAAAGGGCAGCCTTAATGAAGACAATCTCTCCCAAGCGTGATCAGTCGCCTCCCATTCCGCCAAATACCTCACAGCTCAAATCGAACCATATCATCATGGTTTCCAGGTTCGAAACAGGTATGTCTGGAGCAGCCACAGAGTACTCCAGTCAGTCTCTAATCACTGACTTAAAAGTGAATGAACGTCTTTAACAGTTTGCAAGTACTAGTATTATCTTGTCCCCCTTGTTGGGCGCCATTTGAAGCCGAGCGAAGTATTTGACTCCCTGCTCTCGGTCACGCCTTGAAAACACGGCCCAACCTGAACTGTTATTTTCAGTTATCATTCGTAAAAGAGACATAAAAAATTGTTGGCTTGCAAGGCAGGGAAATGTGCTGATAGTAAACGGGATTGCCAGCTATTCATGCCACGACACTCTCTACAGGTCACTACCACAAACCTGCATAAAATGCCAACCGACAATATAGTCCTGCTCACCACCAAAAACAGAAGGCAAATGTTCAGGAGGGGAGAACATATGTCGTGTCACCTTGTCCTGCGTGATCCAAGGTCCACATAGAAAGATCCTGCACAGCAGGAGCCACCCGAGACCTGACTAACCCAGAAAAGGGCAGCCTCAAGAGAGACAGTATATCCCAAGCGTGATCAATCGCTTCCCATTCCGCCACTAATATTATTATTATCATTATTCTTAGTAGTAGTAGTAGTAGTAGTAGTAGTAGTAGTAGTAGTAGTAGTAGTAGTAGTAGTAGTAGTAGTAGTAGTAGTAGTAGTAGTAGTAGTGTACTCCAGATTATAACGGCTTTGGAGTTAGTTGTTGGTGAGTTTCTGAAAATTGAAGAAAGAGTACGCGAGCAGCCACTTGTGTTAAACAGAATCGCAAGGGTGAAGAGAGCGATTTAAAAAATTTGGGTCGCCTGGTTCCACCCTATTTCTTGTGTTTAGGATCAGGTTAGGCAGCGATGGATAGGAGATGGCACCATCCTCACGAATCTGGGCCAGAGAAAAGGGAGGCCATAATCGCCTCTCTCTCTCTCTCTCTCTCTCTCTCTCTCTCTCTCTTTCTCTCTCTGTCTCTCTCTGAGACAAAGATTATGGGAAACCGTCCACTCCCCCCTTCCTCTCCCCTCCGCCCCCCCCCCTTTTTTTTTTAAAGGAACGAGTTAGTTGATGATGGGGATGAAGTGAAATTGGGACTGTATCGGCAGTTGAACTGTTGAAGCATTTGTTGATTGTTTGCTTCGTTTTTCATTTAGTTTATTTTTAGTTTACATTTAGTTATGTGCTCCAAAATCGAATCCCATCCCCCGCCTCATTACCATTACCACCCACCCACCCACACCCACACCCTGTACACAATGCGGTCAGATAAACCCTAAGAATAACATAATACTGCGTACGCTTGTATACCTTTTCATGTCGTATTTACATTTAAAGATAAAAATGTAAATTTAAGAAATTACTTAAGCATTTCCTCATGAACTCGTTAACATAACACTAATGATATAAGGGATTTCTTATTTAAAAAAAAAAAAAATCTATGTATCTGAAACGTTAGTCAGCGAGCGACTTTCAAAGTTAACAGATATTTCAGATTCAGATTAAGATATTTTAAAGCGAAGCGACATACAATGCACAAGGAACACACTTCGCCGCGAGGTACATACACACCATGAAATAAATTATATCACCAACAGTCACATACGGTAACATTATTAATACATTTGTTAATACAATTCAAATATTTTACGAGCAAATTGTTAGCATGCAGTGGCCTATTTCACCAACTGGGTTTAACAGTGGTCTATTTCACCAACTGGGTTTGAATAAAGGTGCATCATCTAAAGTAGACCTACTTCTTAAAAACTTGACAGCACCCCTTTCCCTTTCTCCCCATCCACATGTCAACAATTAAATAAACCCCAACATTAACATAGTGTTTACGACCACCTGTGATTCATTCAATTAAGTGTACATCGGTGCACTGCAAGTACAGTGTGCCCTTGAAGAATGAGTGAATGTTTCCCCACTGAATACAAACTTACAACAACAAAAAATAACTCTTTCGAAAGCAACAATTTTTGTAATCACTGAGTTCCGAAATGTGTGTGCCTATTAATAGCAATCATTAGCCACCGCTCCAGCTAAAAATAGCATCCACCAAAGCCGGAAAGAGGCTGAAACCATTTTTTAAATAATAGCTCCTTTAGGGGTTTCGTTTTAGGTTGATACAATAGAAATGGACCCAGTCGCTTGTCACCACTCTTCCCCCAAAGGATAACCTTCAGGAGTATGAAAATTACCGCACCATCAGCATCATCAGCCACCCCAGTAAAGTCCTCCTGAAAATAATACATTACATTACATTACATGATTATTGCTTTAGATCCAGCGGACTCTTCCGAGCCAAATCAGGACCAGAAAATAATACTCAACAGGTTGAAACTCCAAGCTGAACAAATCATAGCTGACGAATAAACGGGATTCAGGGCAGGGCGCAGTACAACTGAACAGATTTTCAACCTCAGAATAATCTGCGATAAATACCCACAGCACCAACAACATCTATATCATATGTTCGTAGACTTCAAGAAAGTGTTTATCCGAGTCTGGCATGCAACTGTGTGGGCAAACATGACAGTGTACAACATCAGCCCTAAAATTATTGAAGTCATCAAAAGCCTGTATGACAAGGCTACTAGTGCAGTCCCCCACAACAGCGCCATCAGGAACTGGTTCAGAACAACAATCGGTGTGCGTCAAGGATGCCTACTCTTTCCAAAACTCTTCAACAACTTCCTAGAGCGCATCATATTAGATGCCCTTGCAGATCACGAAGGCACTGACAACATAGGGGATAGAGCAATCTCCAACCTCCGTTTTGCGGATGGTAAAAGGTAAGGTAAAGGTAGTCCCATAGCCTGTGGCCGTAGGGGAGCGTGATGTTGGAGATCACACTTTGGGGGTGGCCTCGTGGCGCAGTGGATAAGTCGCCGGTTTCCTATGCCGAAGGTCGCGGGTTCGATTCCCGCAAGGGGCGGATGTATGTGACTTAGGTACGAGACTATTGTGGTCACCGAGGGTTTTCTCCGGGCACTCCGGTTTCCTCCCTCCCTTCAATAATGGTACAGGACGCAGTCAATACAAAAATTTCAAAAATAAAAATTCGATTTTCTTTCCGTCTTCCAATAGCGATCTCTCTGCCTTTACACCACCTGTTTGAGTGATGGATGTGTATTTGGTGTGTGTGAGGGTGGATGAGACAGGTGGGCGTGTATGGTGGTATAGATCGCCGCGCTTTGAGCCTGATTAATTTGGGGAAATGCGCGTATATAGCATCCTGTATTATTATTATCTTGGGCCAGCGTAATGAGGGTGATGCCCATCTCTCTCCCTCGCTGCTTTACCTTCCCCACCCTTAAGAGAGTAGGTACTCAGTCACAGTTGAGTCAACTGGGGGCGTTGTTATTTGTCGCTTCACGTTTTGCGGTCACCCATCCAAGTGCTAACCGCACTGGACGATGCTTAACTTGCGACACAGTAGCGAGTGCTCCAACCACTGCGCTATCCGACACCACTACTTTTGCGGATGACATTGATGGATTGGCTGGAGAGGAACAAGAACCTGAACAGCTGGCACAGAGGCTTGACACCACCTTCAGAGCTTTTGGAATAGAAATAAGTGAAGAGAATACTTAAATGATGACCAACAACACCAATGGCATCAACATGGACATCAAAGTCCAAGGCCAATCCCTCAACTCAGTGCATAGCTTCAAATTGTATCATTGTATCAGACAACAGGTCCCGAGAGGAAGTCCTCTTCAGGATCGCACAAACAGCTGCGGCCCTGACAAGGTTGAAGCCCATTTGGAAAGACAGGATCATTCCAAGGTAATGCTGCTGTGCTCCCTTATCATCTCCATCTTCCTATACGCTTGCGAAACATAGACCCTCACAGCAGATTTACAACGAGGACTACAAAGCATGGAGATGAGGTGCTCCAGAAGACTTGTGGGCATTTCCTATACCCAGCACATCACCAACAACGAAGTCCGACAGCACCATGACCTGCTCACAGTGGTGAAGAAACGGAAACTCCAATGGTATGTCCATGTGACCAGAGCATCAGGCCTTGCAAAGATCATCCTGCAAGGCACGGTGCAAGGAGGCAGAAGAAGAGGGAGACAGAAAAAGAGGTGGGAGGACAACATTCGAGAAAGGATTGACTTGATACTGAGCGAAGCCATGAGGGTTGCTGACGACAGAGAAAGATGGAAGTACGCTGGTTAAACGATCATCTGTGGTGTCCCAACGAACTTTGAATTACGGGATAGGACAGTATAAGACAACAGACCCTACCCTACCGCAGACACCAAAGACGCACTCTTGAAGCCGCGTGGTTCATTCAGAAATAGGGTCAAAGGTCACACCACCATGGTATTGATGTATCGTCGTTACATTTTTTGCGGTGGGTTTGAGCCACGAAAGCCTATTTTTGTCATGTTTTTAATGTAATAGTATATAGCAATGCGAAATTTAGGGTAAAGTAAACAAAGTCTTGGAATTGGGGCCCTTTAACGTCCAACCGTCAACCTTTCTCTTGACATAAACTGGTGTTCTTTTTAATGGCAGACCATTAAGACGAATAAACCTCTTCTGTCTACGTGTTCTCACTTTTAAATTTATTGTTTTGTTTTGTTTATAATGTTGCAGATGACACATACGGCGACTACAACTTCGATGCTCTCTTTCTCAAGCGTCCGGACGCCGACCGAGAACTTGAGGCAGACGTGTGTTGTAAGTACAAAAGACATTTTGCATAGCTGTACCACCCGTCTTTATTATTTACCGCATCCATATTTTAATTAGTGTTACGAGACAAGGCGCACATGTCAACAAATTAGATACAAAGGTCTCTACTTCCCCTCTCTCCCTCCCCACCTCATACTCACACCCTTCTTTCTATTCATTATCCTCTGGCACGCTCCCAGAGAGAGAGAGAGAGAGAGAGAGAGAGAGAGAGAGAGAGAGAGAGAAAGAAAAGATATATATATATATATATATATATATATATATATATATATATATATATATATATATATATATATATATTACATTACATTACATGATTATTGCTTTAGGTCCAGCGGACTCTTCCGAGCCAAATCAGGACCGGACAACCCGGATCTGAAACAACCCTAGTGGTAAAACTGAATACTCTCCACCAGCCAGTCACTTTACAATAAAGACATCCCACGCAGGGGACGCTGAGGCTATACTCTAATTTATCGAACCCCCGTTTACAAAAACAAAATAAAATACAAACATCATTATAAATTATCAACAAAACACATACATATAAAATGCCTACATTGCTAACTAATAACATCATAGGAAGCCTTAGTGACCACCTGGCAGAAAGCGTCCAATATTCCCAAGCTTATTCAACAGACCTCACACACAAACAAGGAGTCTTGTCCAGGAAGAGTTTTCAAGAAAAAAGGTAGGTGACTGGTCTAGCAAAGAAGAAGATAGTATAGCAGATTGATAGAACAGAGCAGGAATGAGAAAGAACAAATGAGAAAGACAGCGACAGTGGGAATTTAAAGCACTAAATTCCCAGAAATTGGGGATACTATTTATACTGAAATCCCCGGCACCCCAACGGGGGTAGAGAGAGAGATAGAGGGAGAAAGAGAGAGAGGGAGAGAAAGAGAGAATTTGTGTTTTATTCGTGAACTTGGCCATTGGCACGTATACACAAAAAGGAAGTGGTGTATGAAAGGGAAAAATGTATGACATTTTTTTAAAGTTATATAATCAAGGACAATATTAGTTATTTTTATTCTAGCTGTACGTTACAAGCGAGAGAGAGGGACAGAGAGAGAGAGAGATTGTGGAAGTTTGACTAAAGTATAGCGCGGTCGGATTTCTGTGTATGCCTGGATATGTGCCTGCGTGAATGTGTGTGTGTTTGCGTGCGTGTGCGTACGTGAGTGTGTATTTGCATGAGTACGTTTCGTGTACTTTTTTCTAATTGTTGGTATGTGTGTTTCAGCTGTGGGTAAACTGCCTCGGGATTGTGAATGTAAGGAGGGAAGTCATGTCTACTGTGAAGATGCAAAGCTGCCTGCCGTGCCTTTTGGCATCCCTTCTGGTACCACAGTGCTGTAAGTACATGATGATGGTGATGATGATGATGATGATGATGATGATGATGATGATAATGATGATGATGATGATGATGATGATGATGATGATGATGATGATGATGATGATGATGATGATGATGATGATGATGACGGCGACAACTATGATGATGATGATGTTTTCTCTATGCATCTGTTTGTTGATAGGCTAGCAACGAAGTTTTAAAAATAAAAATAAGCTGTTTTACTTTTCAGATGATTAGGTCACAATTTAAATTAGCCTTAAAACCGGCGAAAAGAGGTTACATGAAACAAACGTTGTCTGGCTGTGTCAATAAACGGCACTGCACGCTCTAGCGCCGCCAGGTTAAATTTCAATTAACCTCCCAAGACTAAAAATAGTGCACCAATCTTAAAGGGCCTCCCGGTCACACATTTCAGCGTAACAGATCCTTTTCAACATTCATGGTGAGTGTTGCCCAATCGTAAAATAATAGTATTGAGCCCCCTCGCCCCTTCACCTCCAACCCCACCCCACTACCACCCTAAACCCGGAATTAGAAAAATAAAAAAAGAATTAACGGAGTAATAATAATAATAATAATAATAATAATAATAATAATAATAATAATAATAATAATAATAATAATAATAATAATAATAAATTGCATTTATATAACGCATTTTTCATTAGAATAACAACTCAATGCGCTTACACACATCATTCGTAGGCATCATCACAACATTCGCACTACATGATGTACAGCATTATTGAGAAAGTATTATTACTGTTCATACTATTTACACAGAAAACGCCTTGCGGAACAAGTGCGTTTTTAAGCAGCTCTTAAAGGAAACATTCAAGGTCTGTACAAGGTCTTAAACCGGCAGGAAGCGCATTCCAAACCTTGGGTGCTTGAAAACTAAAAGACCGCTCGCCAACTGTTTTAAGCCGACGCTTGGGCGTTTTCAACAGTTTTTCATCTGATGAGCGCAAAAAACAGGTTGTAGTGTAGGTAGTGAGTACCTTAGACACATATGGTGGAAGTGACTGATCGAAGTGACGAAAAGCTAGGACAGCAATTTTGTATTCAATGCGGAACTTGACTGGGAGCCAGTGGAGCTGCATTAAGAAAGGCGTGACATGATCACGCTTCCGTTTTTTAAGCACAAGCCGAGCAGCACAGTTCTGTACACGCTGCAGTCGGCTAACTTCATCAATTGGGAGACCAGCTAGAACTGAATTACAATAATCAAGTCTGGATGTCACAAAAGCGCTGACCAACTGTGTGCATGCATCCTTCGAAAGAAACTGCCTCAAGGACGCAATACGCCGAAGCTCAAGAAAGGACGCACGACAGATGGTACTGATGTGGTCATGCGTGGACAAAGAACTATCTACCTTGACACCCAAATAACGAACAATATTACTAAATGGGATGGTGCTGCCGCCGATGTTTTCAGAATCGCTGCCGACAAGTACTGCAAATAGGTCAACTGCATCGGGACATCGTGACCTTGTTGTTGTATTCTCCTTTCACGGCAGTTTAATTATTATTATTGCTGTTGTTATTCGTGACCAGCACATTTCGTACTGGTCAACAAATAATGATCTGTTCTTATTTAGTGATGTTACTTTACAAATGCAAATAAAGATTGGTACTGAGAGTTAATGTTCTTTAATATAGGTCTACACAAAAGAATAAAACACGGCAATACCTATTTGTGTGTGTGTGTGTTTTGTGAGTGAGTGTGTATGTGTGTGTGTGTTTGTGTGAGTGCGTATGCGGGTATCCGACTGTCGGACTGTGCGCGTGTATGTGTTTTTAATTTTTTTAAATAATAGCATCGAGAACTTTTTAAAAGCCAAAAACGGTGATCTGCCTCCCCGTACATTGTGGAGGAAGTGGGGGGGGGGGGGGGGAAGAGGGGCTGAGTGAGTGGGAGCAATAAATATTATCTTGAGGTTTGAAGAGTACAACTTTACAGCAGCCAATATAGGCTTATTTTATCTATTTACTTTAAGGTCTATTCACGTCTGATATGTTACACAAGCAGCCGATGTGGAGGATAAAAATGTTCATTCGGTAAACAAATTAAAAGGCAAAATATTAAACTCGGGTTATCGGTGCAACATTAATTGTATTAATTTAGTTTATTCCCAGTTAAAATAATGTAATAAAGAAAATCATCAGTTCTTCTCCGCTTTTGTAAAAATTAAATCTCATTAATGGAGAAGATATTTTGTCAGATCTGTGCACACAGAATTAGTCTAACTGCGTGCCACTGAGATCGGGAAATGTATTGTTAATAAAACAACATTTAAAAAATTTAATTTACAAATAATTACATTTCAGTAATTATAATAACATTTTTGTAAGGGCAGATTTTAAATTAGTAGTGCACATAAAATCATACTGCCCATGTTGCAGAGAATATACTTGTCTTAAAATTGTTTTGCTTTTTTAAATGACATTTGATCCCTCTTAACTTGTTTTCACTGTAAATGAAATTAGAAACTGCTATTATTATTATTATTATTATTATTATTATTATTATTATTATTATTATTATTATTATTATTATTATTATTATTATTATTATTGTTATTATTGTTGTTGTTATTATTTTTATTATTATTATTATTTGTTATTATTATTATTGTTATTGGTGTTGTTACTATTATTATGTGAATCACAAAATTTACTATGTTTTCTTTTTAAACCAGATTAATGCCATTACACAAGCTTTTATTCTCTTCATCTGGCCTGTCATATGTTGTAACGATGTTTAGTTATTCAACGATTATTCTACCTTTAAAACTGCTGTATTTCACCACCATTTATACTTTACATCTTAGATGAGGCATTGTTGATCTGCCTCGTTTGGTATTAACGTCCCTCTCTTAATTTTTTTTCTGTGAAATTATTCATTTATTTTATATAAGTTTATTGATTGATTGACTGATTTTATACTTTTATTTGTTGGTTTGTTACCTTTACTAGGTTTACATGTTGTCTTGTTTTTAAATGCAGAATAGATTAATTTATTATGCGTGTGTATCTGTGTGTGGCTGCGTGTGATCAAGCGCTTTGTGAAGCATTTTATGTTTGAATTGCGCTATACAAAATAAATTATTATTATTATTATTATATAGAGTCGTTGAAAGCAGTCCACGCTTAAGAACACTGCACAAATGCGTACAGCCTCAGACCTTCTGATGCATAACCACCGACCAGCATGCACCGCGATTATCAATCAACCAACCTGTAAATGTGTATAGCACCGGTAGTGAAGAGACTAATTAGCTCCTATCATATCCTATCCCATAACTCGGAGGTCGTAGGGGCACCACAGATGATCGTTTAACCAGCGTACTCCATCTTTTCCTGTCCTCAGCAACCCTGATTGTTTCGCTCAGTGTCAAACCAGTCCATTCTCCAATGTTGTCCTCCCACCTCTTTTTCTGTCTCCCTCTTCTTCTGCCTCCTTGCACTGTGCCTTGCAGGATGGTCTTTGCAAGACCTGATGATCTGGTGACGTAGCCATTTTCCTACTAAAATCTCAGTAGTTTGTCCTGGGGTGAGGTTTGGTGGAGTGGGGTGAGCATAAGGAGATATAGGTGTGTGTGGTGTTGGTTTCATGGCAAAGCGCGCGCACACCCCTATTTCAAAGAACTACCATTGTAGTCTAATAGCCTACTGATGCAAAGTAAACCATAGACCAGGAATATATAGACCGCGCAGTGACGCCATTGGAATGATGACGCGTCAAGAGTTATGCGACTTGATTGTAACATGTGTGAAAAGGCCTGCTTCACAGAGCGAAGATCTGATGGAGAGGGGGAAAAAAATATCGTAGGAGCAGTTACGGTGACCACTGTGCAGCTTTGAACTGCACAAATGCACGATTAAAGGCTGCATGCAAGGGGGAGAGTTTTTTTCGTTTCCCAAAGGAAGAAGAACGGTAAGTTCTTGAAGAAATTGTAGATCTATTCTGACAGACAAGAATCATGATATGAATGAATTATGATGACCAAGACCTGTCAATGAATGGTTGTCAATGATACAAGACGGATTGGAACTAAGGTGATGTTTCGTGTAAGAAACGGTTTGGATTAGCCCAAGGAATTAATAAAGGTTGTGTGTAGGGTTAGTACTTAGTGATAATTAACTTGAATTTAGTTCAGTATCAATAAAAAGTACGCCTACTCACTACTGTCATTGTCAGTGTCAATTAAGCCACAGTAGAACTAAAAGGGGTGCCCTCTGGCCGTTTGCTGTCATGTGTCATCCTCTGTCTATCCTCCTATCCTATCCTGTCCCGTAACCCGAAGGTCGTAGGGGCACCACAGATGATCGTTTAACCAGCATACTCCATCTTTCTCTGTCCTCAGCAGATCTCTGTCTAGATCTAGATTTAAAACGATTCTGGTGCACTGCAAAGTCTTGGTATAAACGTGATTAATGTTATGTTTGTTAAGTAACCCAACTTGATTTGCCGCACTAATTAGCTCACTATTGTCATGTTCTCTGCAATTGGTAACTCCAAGGCTACTTTAAACAAACAAAAAAAAAGAGATTGTAAGACAGTATGAGAAAAGTAAAATTTCAGCGGCTTGTTATTTGCTGTCCACCGAACTGTGTCTGTAATTCCTCAACTTCGTATCCTGTTATAATTAAATTAGGTTGTGGCAGAATATTCTAATTAATATAAAATACAGATGCCAACCTTTTATTTTGTCACAAGACTCACTGAATGTATTGTCAATTTGAATGAAATATATAGGGTTGATTGCAGGATGGTTTCATTTGTGATGACAGAAAGTTGCCTTGTTCACTTTTTTTTTAAATACGAGAGAGAGAGAGAGAGAGAGAGAGAGAGAGAGAGAGAGAGAGAGAGAGAGAGAGAGAGAGAGAGAGAGAGAGAGAGAGAGAGAGAGAGAGAGAGTATAATTATTACGTACCCTAATTATTATGTTCAAATCAATCGAAGCATATTTTTGTAAATAAATGAATTTCCGTGTGCACAACTAGATTTACGTTTCGAATTAGTCAATATCTTTATTTATATTTCGATCTCCATCTCTTTCTATATCACACAAACCCACACACTCACACACACACACACACACACACACACACACACACACACACGCATAAATTATACACACTAAAACTGCCAATCAATCCGTATGCTGTGTGACCCCATACGGAACAAAAAATAAATGACGCATGTATGACACATATTCTAGACTAGTGTGGTTTTTTTAATATTATTATTATTTTTATTTTAACTCAATTTATCTTACACATACTGTTTATTTCAAGCAACAAAACAATGCAAAAGCCACCTATATCACGGGTTACAGTTTAAAAAGCGCTGATAACACCCTTACGGTCAAGAGGCAGCAAGTCATGAAAAAATAAACATATGTGCATTAAAAAAAAATTCTCAAATTTGAAAAGCCTTATTTCAAACATTTTCAACAGCAAAAGGTGAAAATCGCCGTCTAAAACATTTTTTTTTAAATATAATTAAAACCCCCCATATATAGACAAGAGACTAAAAACCGAAAGCAAGCCCATGTGAGGTTGAAGGGACGTAACTCCTCCACCGTACATCACTTCTCATAGAGGCGATATCGCTAAGTGATTTCTCTCTTCTTCCTTTCTCTCTGAGTAAACCTATTCGTTCATCTCGTTAGCACTGAAACGTCGACCATAGCTTGAAAGTTACTAGTCTACTGCTACTAATACAAGACCTTAAATATTGATGTGTAATAAGCTTCCGGTGTGCCTACTGGTGTGAGATACTTGGGAATAATGAACAAGGCGGCAAGCATTTGCAATGTATTTCCAAACAGACGAATGGAAGAAAATCAGCATTCTCAAAAGTTGTAAAATGTTGGTGGCGATGTTTTATCTTACAGGGGCCCATTTTCACCACGTACCCTCCACAGATCCTTTTAACATTCACAGTGAGTGTTGACCCACTTAAAAAATAAGCTTACAGCAACAAACAAAAGCTCTCGGTTATGTTTTAAATAAATAAATTCCGTAGTTTTTGTGCCTATTAGCCACAGCCCTTGGCTTACCAGCCAACACTTTTGAGCTAAAAATAGCATTAACCAAAGCCGATAAGAGACAGAACCCGTTAAAACAATTGCTCCTAAGGTTTTTTGTGTTAGATTGATAAAACAGACCCTACCCTATTCTACACCCAGACACCAAAGACGCACACTTCAAGCCTCGTGGTTCACCCAGAAATGGGGTCAAAGGTCACACGACTGTACCGTTAAAACAGGGGAAATAATTCCCTTTCAAAATCGAAATGAAAAATTAAAGCTTTAGCGGTTGGTTTGAGCAAGGAAAGCTCACTTTGCTGTTGCTTAATGTAATAACAATATGAATTTTAGGGTAAAGCCGTTTTCGCAAAATGTGAACAAACCTTCGAATTGGGGCCTTTTAAAGAAGCAACATGAAAGCATGAACTCATATCTGTAAGTAAACAAATATTAAAATAGGTTTAGCCAATTTTGAGATAAAGTGTAAAACGTGAAGACAAGATGGCAAGCCATTCAAATGCATTTCTAGACATTCACACACAGATCAAAAACCAGCATTTTCGAAAAGTAATATTTTTGTGTATCTGTTGTGTTTGGGTTTTATAAAATAAAGTAATAAGAAAGCGCAATGAAAATATGGAATGATTGAACATTTATCTGATTATCTGCAACCTAACAAATTATCAAAATCTGTTGGCTAAATTTTGAGATTCAGCGCGAAACTCCAATAACTGTTATTTCGCTTCTGTTTCAGTGACATCTCAGGCAATAAAATCGACACCATCTCCCACCGAGACTTCGAAAATTTGAATCAAATGAAAAAGTTGTAAGTCTGATTTGATTTTCTTCTTCTTCTTCTTCTTCTTCTTCTTCTTCTTCTTCTTCTTCTTCTTCTTCTTCTTCTTCTTCTTCTTCTTCTTCTTCTTCTTCTTCTTTTTCTTCTTCTTCATAATGGTGTGGGGGTGCTACTCTTGTAAAACGTTCATTTATATAAAATAAACGAAAAAATTGGTCGGACAACAAGGGCGTAACTATCATTGCGTAGATCGACAATATCATCATCCACTTCAAACGTTTCGTCTCGAATTATCACATCATTCAGACAGACAGACAGACAGACATAGAGGGTGGGGAGGAGAGAGTGACGGAGACAGGGAAAGAGAGAGACAGAGAGACAGACAAATCGTAGGCAAAATGGTAATCAAATTTATTTAGTTAGTTAATCATTGTTTATAGGGCCCAGCGAACTGCAAAGAGCCGAATCAGGACTACAATTTGGCTCAAAGATGGCTCACCCCTGATCCGCATAAAGATCTGCTTAAACAACCCTAATGGCAACACTGTAGGCACTCCACCAGCCGATCACTTTACAATAAAGGCATCCCATGGAGGAGACGCTGAGGCTGTAGTCTAATTTATCGAACTTCCTGTTTACAAGAACAAAATAGAATATAAACATCATTATAAAATATTAACAAAACACAAACATATAAAATGCATACATTGCTCAATAATAATAATGCCATAGAAAGCCCTAGTGACCATTGGGCAAAAAGCGTCCAATATCTCCAAGATGACCCAACAGAAATGAAGAGTTTTGGGTGAGTTTTCAAGAAAAAAAAGTGATAATCGAATCATCGACAACAAGCAGAACTTGGGTACCGGTATGCCTATCATTAGGAAAACCAGCGAAACATCATCCACTCTAAAGGTTTCAACTATATATTCCCAACTCAAACTCAATCTCCATCGCAATCATCATCATCATCATCATCATCATCATCATCATCATCATCATCATCATCATCATCACTACTGTCGTCGTCAAGCCTATTCCATTATTTATTGGAGAGATGTTTCAGGCCACATAGGCCTATTATCTTTCGACAAAAGAGAGTAATACAGTCTGTGTGCTAACATGTGTGTAGGGTAGTTGGGTGGTGCTGGAAATGGTGGAGGTGGAGTTTGTGTGTGTTTGTGTTTGGGTGTGTGGGTAGGTGGGTGTAGGCGTATGTTTTATAACAAATGTGGATTTGTATGCAGTAATGTGAACAAAGAAGCGCACAATATTATTTGATGTTATCTGTCCGTTTGCGAAGTGGGCCCTAGGGGCAAGGCACGAAAATAACACTTGAAATTGTCATTCCAACTCTCCCCCTCCATTTCTCTGATGTGTGTAAACAGTCATTTAACAAGACTTGTACACATTCCAAAATGATGATGATGGTGATGACGTTGATTATCATCATCATCATCATCATCATCATCATCATCATCATCATCATCATCATCATCATCATCATCATGGAGACTTGTAAGGCGCTTAATCAACAAAGCTCATGCTCGAAGCGGCCCAAAAAGTCGCTTCTTTTGATAAAATATCCACATAGAAAAAAAATGTGTTTCAAAATCAGGAGAATCCCCTGGGCCTACCCAAGACAGAGATAAACACAGAAATTTAAAAGATCACATTGCCAAATACGTGTTCACGTGTTTCAGCCGTTACATCGCGCGGATTTTTGTTACTGCTTTTTTATTTTTATTATTATTATTATTATTATTATTATTATTATTATTATTATTATTATTATTATTATTATTATTATTATTATTATTATTATTATTATTATTATTATTATTTATTTTTTTAAATTATAATAGCAATTATTGTTATTACGTGATCTTATTTTCTTTCCTTTTTGGGGGGAGGGCGGAAGGGCGGAGGCTTGGGGGGGGGCGTGATTATAGTTATTAAAATATTACGCCACGCAGTGATGAAAACAATTATTATAAATGGCGCTGAGGGTTAACGTTGTGCAAACTCAGATCTTCACCCTACCCCCTTCCATTCTGCAAGGAAGAAAAATATACACTATTTTTACCGCGTGAACAACCTGCGAGATAATCAATTAAAAGTTATGTAATTGTGATTTCTGTCAAATAAAAAATAAAAGAGGACGTGCTTTTTGAATTCAAATACGCAGTATAGTCATGAAGGCTATAATTTTAAAACGATCACACCCATTTTTTACTACATCAACGTATTGTCATTAAAACTAGATTCGAGGCTTTCGTTGGAAGCTATTTTTGGTTACACCTTATAATTATATCGATGTGTGCGTTGCGCTTTATTTGTATAGCTCAAGCATCTCCTAACATGTTCCATGTTATGTTCCATGTTATTAGTTTATAGTCCCCTCTCTTCCCGATAAGGATTTTCAGAGACGAGACTACTTAAGTAGTCTCTCCTAACAAAACTAATGCCCTAGCTTTATAACACCGGCCTACTTCTTCACTCCGCTCAGTACTCCTCATCATTTTCCTCAATGAGGTCTTTGAATAGTGTAGACTACAAAAGTACTTTGAACGAAAGAACGGGAAAGTGCTCATTACAGACATTATCGATAGATACTCTATCTCTTTCTTTCTTGCTTTCTCCTTCCCCCCCCCTCCCACTCTCTCTCTCTCTCTCTCTCTCTCTCTCTTCACGGCCGAATTATTATTTTTTAATTTGTATTAAACAAAATATTATTTTGTCCTTTTTTAGTATCCGTTTCGAACTCTGGGAATTCACATTAAAATATATTATGTCTTTAAAAACACTCAACGACAAACAAGAAGCGTTTTAAGAAAGAAATCTTTTCCACACTCTCCTAATTTTCTCTTTCTTGCCTTTCGTTTGCAAACAACGGTTTAATTTTCTTTTTCGTGCCTTTCGTTTGCAAACAACGGTTGTGGCTTTACCCAAGTCCTCCTCTTCCGTTAATTCTTTGTCTACCTCTCCCCACTCCTTCTGTTTTCTGTATTGTCTTTTTTTTAAGTGCGACCGAGAAAAGAAGAAGAAGAAGAAGAAGAAGAAGAAGAAGAAGAAGAAGAAGAATTTCTTTTATCCCTCCTTTCTCCTCCCCTCCCTCGACTCCTCCCTTAATCACGCACCTCACTTTTCTTTCCCCTTTATTGTGCTAATCATTTTGCGTTTTAAAAGCGTCTTATCGCGTGGCTAACTTTCAAAGGAACCATTTTAAAAGATTCGACAGAAGACGTCAACTGTGCAACGTAATATCTATTGATTCAGACCTTTGAAAAAATGCTTTTAGACAAAGAATGTCCGTTTTTTGTTTTTCCCTCCATGGACTTTCCTCGAAAAAAAAAGCTAAATATTACACATTCAAAACCTCGAAAGCGCTTCATAATCTATTTCAGCGTCAAACTAGTTTTAAATTTCGTCTTATTATATATTTATATCTATATATCTATATATCTATATCTATATCTATTTCTATCTATCTATCTATCTATCTATCTATCTATCTATCTATCTATCTATCTATCTATCTATCTATCTATCTATCTATCTATCTATCTATCTATCTATCTATCTATCTATCTATCGATCGATCGATCGATCGATAGATCGATATCGATAGATCGATAGATAGATAGATAGATTTTAATGTAATTCTCTTCGTTTTAAAATTTATGTTTGTAGCTGTACAAATTTTTTTAATCACGCTATTATATTGTTTGCGAATTTCTATGTTTTGTAAGTGTGCTATGTTTTTGATAATATCATATGTATATTAATGATTTTTGCAATTGATATTCAATAATTAATATTTTTATCCTGAATATTTCGAATATGTTGTGGAATATATTGCGCGATTGCACTGCAGTCATAATAAATGAGATGATTAATAAAAATTGCTTGTGTTAAATGCAAGCAACTTCCTTACAGTATTTTGTCCACGAGTTCAAAAAAGACTAAATCCTATCCCGTAACTCGGAGGTCGTAGGGGCACCACAGATGATCGTTTAACCAGCACACTCCATCTTTTTCTGTTCTGCAGCAACCCTGATGGCTTCGTTCAGTGTCAAACCAGTCCATTCTCGAATGTTGTCCTCCCACCCCTTTTTCGGTCTCCCTCTTCTTCTACCTCCTTGCAGGAGCTTTTCAGGATGGTCTTTGCAAGGCCTGATGATCTAGTGACGTGACCATACCATCGGAGTTTACGTTTCTTCACCACTGTGAGCAGGTCATCGCGTTGTCCAATGGCTTGTGTGATGGTCTGTCGGACTTCGTCGTTGGTGATGTGCTGGGTATAGGAAATGCCCAGAAGTCTTCTGGAGCACCTCATCTCCATGCTTTGTATTCTTCGTTGTAGATCTGCTGTGAGTGTCCATGTTTCGCAAGCGTACAGGAAGATGGAGATGACAATGGAGCGCAGCAGTCTTACTTTGGAATGTAGTCTGATGGCCCTG
Organism: Oncomelania hupensis; assembly: GCA_036898135.1. Taxonomy (NCBI): domain Eukaryota; kingdom Metazoa; phylum Mollusca; class Gastropoda; order Littorinimorpha; family Pomatiopsidae; genus Oncomelania; species Oncomelania hupensis. Next base: position 20,373,785 of record CM072515.1, on the reverse strand, counting down.
TCTTTCCAAATGGGCTTCAACCTTGCAACGGGAGCAGTTGTTTGTGCGATCCTGGAGAGGACTTCCTGTCGGGACCCATTGTCTGATACAATTGCTCCTAAATATTTGAAGCAATGCACTGTGTTGAGGGATTGGCCTTGGACTTTGATGTCCGTGTTGATTCCATTGGTGTTGGTATGCTAAAGTGATAACAATCCGCGAGGAATGTAACATTCCATTAAATAATTTAATGCAAGGAAATTAATTTTTTATATTTTGCTCAAGTATACTATATATTTCATTTTTTGAGAATGGTATACCGAGTTGAATAACAGTACTTCCATTTTTTGCCCATTTTTGCAATCCTATCAGCCCAGTAATTATGATTTAATCCGCTATTAGATGGTATCCAGCAAAATTGAACATTTGTTCCATTTATTATTAAACTATGAAAAAGATATTTAATTTCATCTATAATATAACATCCCTCTTTATTAGAATTTGAATCCAAAGTTTGTAAAACTGATTTAGAGTCATCACAAAATAATATATTGAAAAAGTCAGTGTGTAAACTAATGATTTTATTCAATGCTATAAGTATAGCAATAAGTTCTGCAGTAAATGTTGAATGCCCTTTCCCTAAAAAGTAAGCCTCTTTAACTTTTAAAGCAGGTATAACATAACCTGCTCGTGTTTAACCTGATTCTAAAACAGAACAGAATTTGTAAGTAAGAATAATATTTTTCACAGATACGTTCCTTTGCTTCTGCTGCTAATAAAATGCAGTTTTCCTGTGTTTTTTTTTTAAATTCAGAATATTTTATTTCAAAATTTGCTCCTTCAAGTTCCCAATAGATTCGTTCATAAGCTCATTTGTATACGTTAATGTAGTCTGTAAATAATTAAAACTGTTCCCAATTAGGAATAGGTATTTGTAAAATTATGTTTGAACCTACTATACAATTTAAATTAGATTCGTTCATGAGCTCATTTGTATACGTTAATATAGTCTGTAAATAATTACTGTGCTCTTTTGGGAAAATGTAAATCAGAGCGTATTTCTAATTCTGAATCTGTGAAATTGTCAACTGCAGATGCCCTCACTATATCTTTAGCACATGATAATTTTTTCCATTCATGTAATGGTAATACACCTTCTTTTTTTTGGTTTGTCTGCATCATCCATCCACCTCCTTGAAAGCGCTCAAAATTCTGCAGCTCGCGTGATCTTGAAAAAGAAAAGGTTTGATCATATCAACCCACTGCTATCCACCCATCACTAGCTGCCTGTCTCACACATAATACTCTACAACGTTAACCTTCTCTGCTTCAAGTGCATCAACGGTTCTGCACCTTCCTTCCTCTCAGACAGCATCCATCTGTACACACCATCGATGCAAACTCCGTTCAGCTTCCAATACTCTGACACTTCGAGTCCCTCGAACCAACCTTGTTTCTGTCGGATCCTAGTTCTTTCTCTGCCTTTGAACCCTCAGCTTTGAATGAACTCCCACGTTCTCTTCGCAGCAAACCCTCAATCTCCTCCTTCAGATATAACCTACAATCTCTTATCTTCTCGTCTTCCGTTGCTTATTATTCATCTTCCACAACAATGGTCTGCGTGGTCTCTACCAACCCACATCTCAACCTGCCAGCGTGCATATATTTTTGTATGGGTTGTTTTTCGTTATGATTTTGTATTTTGATGTGTGAATGCGTGAAAATTGCGATTTGAACCGATTTTTTAATAGGAAAAGGCGCTATATGAATATCTTTATTATTATTATTATTATTATTATTATTATTATTATTATTATTATTATTATTATTATTATTATTATTATTATTATTATTATTATTATCATTATTATTACTATTATTATTATTTTTTTGTTGTTGTTGTTTTGTTGTTGTTTGTTTTTGTTGTTGATGCTGCTGCTGCTGCTGCTGTTGTGAGTGTGTGTTTGTGTGAGAGAGAGAGAGAGAGAGAGAGAGAGAGAGAGAGAGAGAGAGAGAGAGAGAGAGAGACAGGAGCATTTAGTTTTAGGCTTTTGTTCTTCATGTTGGAATGGTTTGCATTATCTTGAATTTATCTTCCAAGGGCATAGTGAGAATTTCTTTAAAAATGTACTAAATATGTTGACAGATATCATCCCATTGTAAACATCGTCAGTTAATGATAAATTTAGAATTTAGTTAATGATAAATTTAGAAATTAGATCAGCAGTAACAACTTTTACATCATCGTCATCATCATCATCATCATCATCATCATCATCATCATCATCATCATCATCATCGTCGTCGTCATCATCATCATCATCATCATCATCATCATCATCATCATCATCATCATCATCATCATCATCATCATCATCATCATCATCATCATCTCTATTAGTGATATTTATAATGGTTTTGGTTGAGGCGATTTCCTTCCGATCAACCCACGACGTCATAAATATATGAATATCTAAAGCACTAAACCAGAATTAGAAATGTTTTTAATTTGTTCAGCGGACTTGATTATTACACGCGCGCAGCGTGCAACGAAAATTCAATAATTGCTCTTTGTTGTTTCTTTGCAGGATTTGTCATGCATTTAGAACAGTGGCAACTTAAAATTATAAATTCTTGTAGTTTGCTCAGCAGAATTGTGCTTGTGGGATGGGAATAAAACCACGACAATATTATGTTGTTTTATAACAAAATTGTCATGTATTCATAACAGAGACACGTTAAAATTGTAAATTTTGGGGTGGGGGTGCTTAGTGGAATTTGTCATGTATAATGAAAACATGATCCTCTGACAACTTTGTGTTGTTTCTTGCAGGATCATCATGCATTCAGAACTGAGGCTCATTCTGCCAGGAACCTTCAGAAACTGCAAAAGACTGATAGAGGTGTACGTGTTTTTGACATTTGTCATGTGTAGGAGGAAACATTTTTTTCAGATAACTTAAAAACACACCATTCTATAGAATTACATTTTGGTCTTATGCATTTAACATAACATGAGAATACGGCATGGAGTCTTAACAAATATGCATTCCAAATAAATCAGGTTTTAAAAATCGATTAAAACAAGTATATCTGTACGTTTAAATGCACTTTTGTTTGGACGCATTTATAACGCACTCCCCTCCCGCCCCCGCCCCCCATATTCCCACCCGCCACTCCCTTCCTCTCCTCACCCCCAACGTTGAAAACGTTTCAATCAAAAAACGAATTAAAACTAATAGATGAACTAGAGTCGAAGTGATAATGACGAAGTTCTGTTGGCGATACAAGACACAGACAAAACTTTAAATTCGGATAATTTGACAAAATATAGTTCTATTATTTGAACACAACACAACACACGCACACAAACACACACATACACACTCTCTCTCTCTCACACACACACAAGCACAAACACTTACACGCCACCGTGTATAAACGCCGATGTGATGACTTTCATGAAACGCCACATACGTTGTTCTGACATTTTTTTATATATATTTTTTTTAAAAAGCTAACCTTAACCTCTAACGGAACGCTGTTTTGACGTCAATATAACGGAGTCGTCAAAAGAACGTAGGTAGAGTATACAGAATGTGTAACAATATCGGCGTTTCTACATCGCCCCTCCCCCCCCCACACACACACATATACACACGCACAAACACACACACACACACACAAACGCGCGCGCTAACGAAATCCATTTAAAACTTTTTGATACGTTCATAAAGCCTCCTGTCTGTGTTATTATGGAATTATTCCTTACTAAGTTAAGCAATGAGGGCGAACAGTGCAAGTGGAAACTCAACACCGGCTGGCACTAACAAATTCACTTCTTTTTTTTTTCAACAAATCTGGCTTTACAGAATTCGTAAAATTCCAAATAAAATGTCGAAAAAAAGATATGGTCATTCATTTTGATGAAAATGTCAGGTTCCGTTTGTTAACTGCCGTTGAAAGCAGAAGAAAAGGAGTGAAATTAAAGTATATTCTAATATTTTAAAAAGATTTTGATATGAATACCTCTCATACGACGCATAAACATGATCAAGACTAATTATAAATATCATTGATCTGTAAACGCGAAAGGCCTATGCATATATTCTCCTTAATACTCGTACTTCTGGTTGATGGCAGTCTAGCGTTTACAATATATTTCTGATTGATGGCAGTTTTGCGTCTGCTGCATAGAATATTTTCGACCAATGGTAGTCTTGCGTCTGCTATTTTTCCGATTGGTGGCAATTTTGCTCCGGCTGTATATTTCAGATTGATGGCAATCTTGCGTCTGTATGTATTTCTGATTGGTGGTAATTTTGCATCTTCTACATATTTCTAATTGATGGCAGTCTTGCATCTGCGATAGATAATTCTAATTGGTGACAATCTTGCTCTAGGTCTGCGAAGTAGATCTAAGTCTGATTGGTCCTTTTTAATTTAAAAAAAGTCGATTAGTCCTCTATAGCCTAATACCATCAAAAGCTGAAACGATTAATGATCAGTATAATAACTATTGCATCATGATTTTACACTGAGACGATTGATATTGATCAGTAATAGATACTTCTTACTTCGAGGTACTTTGTATTTTAACACACTATAGTATATAATGAGGAAAATAATTATATTATACCAGTATAATAAATATATTTATTGTAACAGAACGAAATAAACACCACATAAAATAAACAAACAGCTTGAGACTCCTCCTGCCTGCTATGGGTTCGAATGCAGACATGCAGTGCATTAATTTCGCTCTTAACCATTTGCATGTATTTTTGCCTTCCTTTCTAGTATATCTAATTTTTTTATATTTACATTTAGTCAGATGCTCTTTGGTAACTAAAGTTTACGCTAGATGGTGTGATCATAGAAGAGCTTATCAACCCACGTCAATAATGGCGGTGAAAATCTTTCAGTGTGGCTCAAAATAACATGCAGATGGGAAATGATGTATGTGTAAGTGGTTTTGCGTGCAGTTTAGTGGACTGCTTTGGAGATACGTTTTTTCCCCGCCGGTCGATTCACAAAATGGTCATACGAGTCTAGGATAAAACAGAAAACTTTCAGTCTATAACAATTAAAAAAATAGTTTACAAATAAAATTTAGGGAAATTACTTGAGTAGGCTACTCAGACTATACATTATGAAGACCATCGAGTGCAGGCTTTAACATTATCCAGTAATATTTAATTAAACAGCAGACACACACACTGGATAGCTGGGATTAGCCAAGACTTAGTTCCCCTCTCCCCTAATGAGAGATACTCGGCCGGTCTCAGCTACGCTGTGTGCAGCAGACAATGCAATAGTTTGAGATGCAGTTCAAAGTATCAAGAAATTTTCTTCTTATTTATTAACGAATTCTTAAAATTTCAATCCTTGTAACTCCAAAACACGTTATTTTTGTCATTTTTAAAATGAACTAAATGTAGGCAAGGGGGAGTATTTTTTTTTAACCTCAAAAAGTACTCACGCGCTCCGTACGTCTTCTTGAAAGGAGGGTTCAAATCCATGGCTCGCTGCATACATTGCTACGAGTAAATCTATGTTCCATGCTGAGTAGGGTAAATCCATTCTGGTTAGGAACTCCAGCTGAATGTAAGGAAATCCATGTTCAGTAGAAGAAGCCATGTTAAATGCCGGTAATTCACTGTGGTGTAGAGAAATCCATGTTCGGTAGTAAAAAAAGCCATGTTGAATGCCCGGTAATTCACTGTGGTGTACATAAATCCATGTTCGGTAGAAAAACCATGCTGTATGCCCGGTAATTCATTGTGTTGGTGTAGAGAAATCCATGTTCGGTAGAAAAAGCCATATTAAATGCCGGGTAATTCATTGTGATGTACAGAAATCCTTGCTAACTGTAGGATGGTCGTAGCTACATAGGGTACCATGCTGTAGTTCACGCTGAGCACTTATTTGAAGATTTTGACGATGATGGCGACGACCTCGACTGCTCACGTTGGCAACAACTCACAAAACAGACTTACATTTGCAAAAGTCACGATCATATATACCTATATATAGCCAATGATACACTTCCTTGGGGAAAAATTATATAGTCAACGGTTTTTTATATAGCTCGATTGCCTCCATAAAATAAGCTCAGAGTTCAGTGTAAAAAAGTGCATGTTGTAAAACTGATGTTCTCGAAGACAGCCACCGCGTAAAAAACAATTCAGCGTTTGAACTTCGAGCTAACCGACAGACAAAATCTTTGAAAACTGAGTGGTATAATATAGTGTCGGATAGTGCAGTGGTTGGAGCACTCGCTACTGTGTCGAAAGTGAAGCACCGTCCGGTGCGGTTAGCACTTGGATGGGTGACCGCTAAGGTGTGAAGCGACAAACAACAACGCCCCCAGTTGACTCAACTGTGATTGAGTACCTACTCTCTTGAGGGTGGGGAAGGTAAAGCAGCGAGGGAGAGAGTTGGGCATCACCCTCATTACGCTGGCCCAAGATAAGTGTGATCTCCAACATCACGCTCCCCTACGGCCACAAGGCTATGGGACTACCTTTACCTTTTTTTTTTTTTTATAATATACAACTATGTAATGAAATGTGCAGCACGAGTATAGAACTGACCTAGGTCCCACTGTTAGATAGCCATTACCATTTTCCCTTGCCTAATATCTTAGTCTTTTCACAAGGGTATTCATTATACGATGAAAGTGGATCCTCGATATCCTATTCTATCCCACCCTATCGTAACCCGTAACTCGAAGGTCGTTGGGGCACCACATATGATCGTTTAACTAGCGTAAACCACCTTTCTCTGTCCTCAGCAACCCTCATGGCTTCACTCAGAGTCAAGCCAGTACATTCTCGAATGTTGTCCTCCCACCTCTTTTTCTGTCTCCCTCTTCTTCTGCCTCCTTGCACCGTGCATTGCAAGATGGTTTTTGCGCCATACCATCGCAGTTTCCGTTTCTTCACCGCTGTGAGCATGTCATCGTGTTGTCCAATGGCTTGTGTACAGCCCTATGTATCATAAGATATGCATTATACACGCTGAAAGCGAAGCGGTAGATTGAGCGTACCTACGGCCTTTTCCCTCTCTATGCCTGTCGTCTGCACGGTCCGTTAGAATGTGAGCATTTAGCCCACGTGGTCGACACAGACACATCTGATTGGTGTAATCTATTTTTCGTATATAATACGTGGGTCATTGTGTCAACGTTTTGAGAGTATTCCCTACCCGCACCCTAAGCTTCACGTGCAGTTCAATCTCGTTGAAATGAAATAACTGGGACAAAATATTTTCTATGTGTGTGGGTGTGCGTGCGTGTGTGCGTTGTGCTTGCGAAAAAATATGTGCGAGTACTTTTGTTTTCAGTTACTTATCCGGCAATGAAATTGGAGATTTGACAGACGACGTGTTCCCAGATGACAACATAATACGGATTCTGTAAGTGTTGTGGATGCAATTTATCACTTTTGGTTGTTTAGTGTTTTGTAGTTTTAGATGTGTGCGTGTGGTGTATGTGCGTGTGTGTGTTTGTACATTAAATTACATGATTATTGCTTTAGGTCCAGCGGACTCTTCCGAGCCAAATCAGGACCGGACAACCCCCGATCTCCATAAAAGATCTGCTAAAACAACCCTAGTGGTAAAACTGAAAGCTCTCCACCAGCCAGTCACTTTACAATAAAGACATCCCACGCAGGGGACGCTGAGGTTGTACTCTAATTTATCGAACCCCCGTTTACAAAAACAAAATAGAATACAAACATCATTATAAATTATCAACAAAACACATACATATAAAATGCCTACATTGCCAAATAATAACATCATAGGAAGCCCTAGTGACCTAGTGGCAGAAAGCGTCCAATATTGTCAAGCTGATCCAACGGACCTCACACACAAATAAGGAGTCTTGTCCCGGAAGAGTTTTCAAGAAAAAAGGTAGGTGACTGGTCTAACGAAGAAGAAGATAGTATAGCAGATTGATAGAACAGAGCAGGAATGAGAAAGAGCAAAATGAGAAAGACAGCGACAGTGGGAATTTAAAGCACTAAATTTCCAGAAAGTGTGGATACTATTTATACTGAAACCCCCGGCACCCCAACGGGGGTGTGTGTGTTTGTGTGTGTGTGGTGTGTGGTGTGTGGATGTCTTCGTAAGGTGTGTTTGTGGGTGTGGGTGTGGTGCGTGTGTGTGTATGTGTGTGATGTGCATGGTGAGTGTGTGGTGTGGTATGTGTGTGTATGTGTGTGTGAAATTATTTACTTATTTAGTAATGTGTTAGCTTGATTGATTTGGGGGGGAGGGGGGGGGGCGGATAGATTCTTAATAGGCCAGCGCCTTGATATATTCTGAATCGGCCAGCGCCTTGAACTCCTCTGAGCTGGAGAGGCGCTATATAAGAAATATTAAATATATGAATTGTTAAAAAAAAACCACATTCATTTATTTTGAACCGCCTCAGATGTCCGACCTAGGAAGCTGGTGTTATATGATAATTAAAATGTGGAGTAGCTTGAACTGATATGGACTAAAAAATATACGAACATGTTTTTATGGGTTTAATTGTAATCTGCGCTTTTGATAATCCTTGAGCAGTTCTGTAACTGGAAAAGCACTATATAAGGCCCGATTACATAAATAAATCAATAATTAATTCTGTAAGCTAATAATTGTTGTGACATGTTGATGATGTAATATACTGCATTTTATGCAAGCTTTCCTTTTTTTTCCCTCAGGGATTTGCGTTTAAATCGACTTCGCGTGCTGACTCCAGACTATTTCAAGCGACTTGGACATCTACAATTCTTGTGAGTATTATTGCTATTGCAGGGTTGCCATTCGTTAGTACACTTAAGCATATTTACGAAACACATTTACACACGAAGCTCCCCCGTTGGGGTGCCGGGGGTTTCAGTATAAATAGTATCCCCACTTTCTGGAAATTTAGTGCTTTAAATTCCCGCTGTCGCTGTCTTTCTCATTTGCTCTTTCTCATTCCTGCTCTGTTCTATCAATCTGCTATACTATCGTCTTCTTCGCTAGACCAGTCTTCTACCTGTTTTCTTGAAAACTCTTCCGGGACAAGACTCCTTATTTGTGTATGAGGTCTGTTGGATCAGCTTGGGAATATTGGACGCTTTCTGCCAGGTGGTCACTAGGGCTTCCTATGATGTTATTAATTAGCAATGTAGGCATTTTATATGTATGTGTTTTGTTGATAATTTATAATGATGTTTGTATTCTATTTTGTTTTTGTAAACGGGGGTTCGATAAGTTGGGGTGAAGCCTTAGCGTCCCCTGCGTGGGATGTCTTTATTATAAAGTGGCTGGCTGGTGGAGAGCTTTCGGTTTTACCACTAGGGTTGTTTCAGCAGATCTTTTATGCGGATCAGGGGTTGTCCGGTCCTGATTTGGCTCGGAAGAGTCCGCTGGACCTAAAGCAATAACAATGTAATGTAATGTAATTACACACGAAGCACTCACTATGCTCATATGTTAATGTCTGCAATGTATTGGGGATGGATGGTGGAACAACCTCACACCCACACACATTCTTCCCCTTACTTCACACTAGTTTCTCCCCTCCTAAAAGTGTTTACGATGATATTGCCGTACTGTAAACATGCAGCCATAACGAATAACGTTTAAAAATCCAGACCCTGACCTCTCACTTCAAAACGTTGTTGTCTTCGTCTTTACAGGTACTTGCCAGGTAACATGATCGAAAACATAATGCCGTCAACTTTCTCTGCTCTTCAAAACCTTCATCTTCTGTAAGTATACTTGTTTCTCTGTGTGTTTGTGTGTGTGTCGGAGTGTGTGTGTGTGTGTGTGTGTGTGTGTGTGTGTGTGTGTGTGTGTTAGCGCGCACGTGTGTTTGTTAATTTGGCCATGTACAGGCAAAATAAAGCAAGTCCAGCGATGTTGGATTTAAGTAAATCGACATTACAGAAAATTTCGATTTTCTTAAAACCAACGTCGCTGGACTTTCTTTTTAAGATTCAGCATGATTTATTGTCCACATTTTACAAATGGAAATTTGACATTTGGGCGACTTATAACATACCCATGAAACATGCCACAGAACAATGTAACACACAATGAATACAAACATCAGATTTCTCCCAGAAACTTCAGATTCATTTTCTTTTATCAATCAAACACCATTCAGAAAACAAAATCCAAATGTATAAAGAACAAGCGGCCAAAAAACAAATATCAGTCCTGTAACACTAAACTAAGAATTACGACAAGGACAACAGATTTTACGATACAATTGTCAGTACTGGCGTAACGTAGAAATCCAGCCATTGTTAATTTCAGAAGTAGCCTATAGTACAAAAATATATGACCATTGCCCATTAATTATTATATCTAATTTTCTCACACTACCCTTCTTCCAGACAATTACGTGCGAACTAACCGTGATGAAGAGGAAAAAAACAACTTATTTTGTTTATAATCACCAGCAATCATTCACCAATATAACCTTGTTAAAACAAAATACTATGATGAAGAACAAAGTACACTGATAAAGAGGGGGACGAGGAAAGTCTAGATAATGTAACAGATGGCGGAGGTGGTACCGATAGAAAGTCAGTTGTTTTGTGGAGCTCTCGATGACATTCAGTGTCAAACCCCTTTGTTTTAAATTTAAGTGCGCAATAGCAACAGTAGGCCTAGATGGCAGCTTTGTTCTAGAAGTTTGTCACGACAGATTACGTGACCACAGAATGTTTTACTCTTTAAATTTAGGAAGTTTTTTTTTTTCCCTGGATATACTTGGAACTGCACGCAGATCTATGCAAATAATAGCAACTTTATCTCTGAGGTAGGTCTTATAGAGAAACTGTGAGCCGTAAAGCAGTTTATTGACCATGTGATCGATCCACGTACATGACTGCATCGTATGGATGAAGGTATTTAATTGTAACCATTTATTTATTTGGATATATAATCTAGCAGTTTGGACTTAAAATAATTGTCAGACTATACAACGAATATACTTATGGTTGTTGTATTCTTGTGGAAATAAAACTGAAAGCTGTAACTTGGGATAGAGAAAAGGAATAAACCGAGACTTGAAATTAACTTGGGACCGAACTGAAAGGCTTGAGTTACATACACAACTGCTTGTCAATGCTGAAAATCAAAGCCAGATTTAAAGTCATTCTCTCTCGACTTGACTATTGCAACTCTCTTCTTTCTAACCTGCCTGATTCTTCCATCCACTATATGAAACGTTTTCAAAACGCTGTCGCTCACCTCCTTCTCAAAACGAAAAATCTGACCACATCACTCCACTTCTTCGCTCACTCCACTGGCTTCCCATACCACAAAGAATTCTTTACAAATTCTGTCTTTTCTGTTACAAGTGTATCCATGGCTCCGCTCCTTCTTACCTTGCCGATGATATCCAACGCTACACACCCTCTCGCAACTTGCGCTTTTCATCTGACACACTCCTTCTCAGGATACCCTGCCACAAACTGTCCTCTGTTGGTTCTAGATCTTTTTCTTTCGTTGGACCAATTACTTGGAATTCATTACCACTTTCTCTCGGCAGCATACCAAATATCAACACCTTCAAAGCAAGCCTCAAAGCTCATTTCTTCTCTAAAGTCTTCTCCTGATATGTTATGTCTTCAAACTGTTTCTTCCATACCGTGCGTGTGTGTGTGTGTATGCCTGTTTGTGTGTGCATGTGTGGGGAATCATTTTGTTTATTATTGTCTCTCCCCAGTCCGCCTTGATTTGGCCTGCTCCCAGCCATGCCATGTATGTATGTCTTGTACTAATGGTTAATGAGTGTGTGAATGCGTGAGGTTGCTCTTTGAACTGTTCCTTACTAGGAAAAGTGCCTTATAAATATCCTTATTATTTTATTTCAGTCATGAGTTTGAGATATTTTTTCTTAATTTACACTAAATAATATGATCACAGAAAAGTTTATTAATCCACATTACCGAGGTAAACGCTCTCCAGGAAGCGTGTAAGCGGCTAAAAAAGACATTTGGTTCCTCGATAAAGTCCCCTGGCGAGTTTAGCAAAAGGGCTCCTTCATACAGTTATAAAGCATCACTCGATAACACAGGCACACAGCCATCTTCTATATATAATTCACAGCAAACGAGCAAAAGCATGTGGGTCACGCTCCGCTGATTTCTATTTTCATTCGCCTTACACAGGTCTTGTAAGGGAGGGCAGGTATGCTTTTAGCAGACGACCTTTTGAACGCCCAAACTCCACGTTTAGAGTCACATTTGACAAGTATCAGAAAGGACAAACTGTATGAAGATAAATATAAGAAAATTATCATCCCTTTGCGTTAATGACATAATACATAATTTATTCGGCCAAATGATAACAGGACATTGGCAAATGGAAATTGCCCCCATTGTTGGTAAAATCACACATACACATTCCAACACATCTACACTACAGGCAAATGTCATCATGGCTAATGTCATAAATATATCACACACAAAACAGTTTATAATACGTCTTTTTTGTAAAAGACACTATTGCAACCTTGGGCATTGGACATATAAAATAACGATAATGGACATTTTATTTTATTTTCGCAATTTTGATATGCATCTCAGACGCACTTTAAACTTGGGATAGCAATTCCAGGGCTTCATCAGAACTTGAGAAAAAACAAGGTTCAAACTTGGGATTGAAACTCAAAAGGCTGACCTTGGGCAGGAAACACATAACAGCTGTTTCAAATTGAAATAGGCTTCCCCAGCCATAGCATTCCGAACGACAGGGTTACTAGCAATGTCGTCGCGTGTTGTGAACTCGTTTGAGGATAGTGCTGATCCATGGGGGAAATTCAATTTTCCTTCGCTCAGAATACAAAGCTGATCCTTGTTCGGAAATTGGTCGGGGCTTGACTTTTAAGGGTCCAACTGATGTAATGAGAGAGAAAGAGTAAGAGAGAGAAAGAGAGAGAGATGTTAAATCTAAAACATTCTGCCAATGTCCAACACCAAATAATATTCCGATTGTTGTATCTATTACATGTCAATTGGCGAAATAAATTCCTGTTATCCTGTTATCCTGTTATCCTGTTTTGCGACGCTTGTGAGAGTAATGAGAAAGAATGGTGAGGAAGGCAAGGAGGTGTTATTTGCATGCGTGTGTGTTTGCTTGTATGTGTGGTTTCCCAGTGCATGTGTGTGTGAGTGTTTTGGTTTGTCCGTTTGTGTGTATAGCCTGAGTGAGGGTGAATGTGTTTCTCAATGAGAATATAATGGTGTGCGTGAGAGAGAGAGGGAGAGAGAGAGAAAGAGAGAGAGAGAGAGTGACAGAGAGAGAATGAGCTGAGTGCATTACGAAGTGATTGTGTCTGTATGTGATGCTTTATTTTCTAGTTATATGACAGTTATAATTATGTTCTTCCTAGTTAAAAACTCTGCCTTACGTTCGTATTGCACACACTCACACACCTCTCTCTCTCTCTCTCTCTCTCTCTCTCTCTCTCACATACACACACATACGAACACACACACACACACACCCTTACACACACACGCGTGTATGTGTGTGTGTATTTTTGGTTTGTTTGTTTGTGTATGTCTGTGGGTGAATGTGTGTTTCTCAATGCGATTATAAGTATGTGTGTGTTTATGTGTGTGTGTGAGAGAGAGAGGGTGGAGGGAGGAGAGAGAGAGACAAATTGAGTGTATGAGTGAGTTAACTGAATTACTGAGTGTGTCTGTATATGGCGCTTTATTTTCTAGTTACGTGACAGTTATTGGTTCCTCCTATTGTTAAAAACTCTGGCCTTAATTTGTATCGCACGCACACACGCACACACTCACATACACGCACTCTCTCTCTCACACACACACATACACAGGCGCACGCGCACCAACTCTCACAAATGCACACACACACACATTAACTCTCTCACACACACACATACACAGACACACACACACTTCTAGATCTGTCCTGAGAGGCTTCAGCCATTAGTGTAATTTTATCGACGCCAGCCAGCCAGATTCCAGCAAATAACTGTCTAGGTCCCTGTGGATTTCTGAAAGTAGTAGTCCTATTTTAAACGAACTCATCGGTTATTAACTTTGTCAAACTCGTTCACACACACACCCCTCCACGGCCCTCCCCTTCCAACTTGCTCCCTCCTCCTCCCCTCTCCCCCCATCTCTACCCCAATACACCTGGTCCCTTCACCCGCACTATTTCTTTTGAAAATTAACTTCGAACGGTCAAGTGATTTTGTAGAGTGATTTACGTTCTTTCTTTCTTTCTTTCTTTCTTTCTTTCTTTCTTTCTTTCCTTCTTTCTTTATTTCTTTATTTCTTTCTTTCTTTCTTTATTTTTTTTTTCGTTTGTGTTGTTTGCTTGTTTGTTGATTTAGTTCGTCTTATTTTCAGAAGTCTGGATGGCAATAATCTACAGAAGATCGATGTCCGTTACTTCAATGGCCTGTCATCCCTACGCACTCTGTAAGTAGGCCTACGCATCAAATTATTCACCAATGTCATCGTCGTCGCCCAAGTTTTCATTCTCGTTGTCTAATGGGTCATTATCATCGTTCCTTTTGTGATCATTATTGCTGTCTATTTAAAAAATCATCATCATCATCATCATCATCATCATCATCATCATCATCATCATCATCATCATCATCATCATCATCATCATCATCATCATCATCACATATTTATTTTGATTAAAGGAATTATCTGCAGCTGTCTGTGTCGCATTTGAATAAGTAAAAACATGCAAAATAAACGAAAATCCTTTATTAAAAAAACAGAACAAACAAACTAACACACTGTCTTGTAATATATTATTTTCGTAGAGACATTCATATTAATTAAATTATACACACACCCATTTATCCATCCGTATCGCGCATGCCTTTACAAAATTATGAGAACATACACGAATAAATTCATTAAATACATTTCAATAAATACTACTATTACACGCACTTTTATACGCACACAAACACAAACATACACAAACAAATACACACACAAATACACACACATACACGCACGCATACTCAAAAACTACACACACACACACCCTCAAACACACACACACACACACACACACACGGTCTTTCCTTCTCGTGAGCACCTATAAATACTGTAACTATTGCAAGATGGTGGCAAAGTTAGTGAATGGCTTTAAATTAAATAAGCAGATTTATGTAAGTTTACAATTAATTGTTTTAACATAGACTTTTTTTCTAGAACTATTTGTATTGTGGAACATGTATAACCTCCATTTAATTATTTGAGTGTTAGTGTGTGTAAGTTCAGGCATGTCCCCAAAACAGAAAATAAGAAGAAATCCTCCCAATTCCCCGAGAAGACGTTCAGGTAGCAGTGCAATCGCTGAAGAAGAAGTCAGCGGGAGTGGATACCTTACCGCGGAGAAATGCATCAGGCAGGAGGAGAAGCGATGATTGACGCCCTCGCCATTACCTGTAACAAGATCTGGCCGAGTGGGAAGTGGCCTACACCAAGGACCAAGTCGCTTTGTCATCACTCTTCAAAAAATGGTAACCTTCAGGAGTGTCAAAACTACCGCACTATCAGCCACTCCAGTAAAGTCCTCCTGAAAATAATACTCAACAGGTTGAAACCCCAAGCTGAACAAATCATAGCTGAAGAACAAGCAGGTTTCAGGGCAGGGCGAAGCCACAGATTTTCAACCTCAGAATAATCTGCGAGAAATACCTACAGCACAAACAACATCTATATCATGTGTGTGTTGACTTCAAGAAAGCGTTTGACCGAATCTGGCATGCAGCTCTGTGGGCAAAAATGAGAGTGTATAACATCAGCCCTAAAATTATTGAAGTCATCAAAAGCCTGTATGACAAGACTATCCGTGCAGTCCTCCACAACACCGCCATCGAGAACTGGTTCAGAACAACAATCGGCGTGCGTCAGGGATGCATACTCTGTCCAACACTCTACAACATCTTTCTGGAGCCCATCAGTTCAGATGCCTTTGCAGATCAAGAAGGCACAATCAGCATAAGATGTAGAGTAATCTCCAACCTCCGTTTTGCAGATGACATCGAAGGATTGGCTGGAGAGGAACAAGAACTTGAACAGCTGGTACAGAGGCTCGACAGCACCTCCAGAGCCTTTGAAATGGAAATAAGTGCAGAGAAGACCAACATGATGACCAACAACACCAACACTGTGCACAGCATCAAATATTTAGGAGCAATTGTATCAGACAATGGATCCCGTCAGGAAGTCTCCTACATGATAGCACAAACAACTGCTACCCTGAAAAGGTTGAAGCCCATTTGGAAAAACAGGACCATCAGTCTACACTACAAGGTAAGGTTGCTGCGCTCCCTTGTCATCTCTATTTACCTGTACGCTTGCGAAACATGGACCATCACAGCTGACCTACAACAAAAAATGGAAAGCATGGAGATGAGGTGCTACAGAAGACTTCTGGGAATTTCCTATACCCAGCACATCACCAACAACGAAGTCCGACAGACCATCACACAAGCCATTGGACAACACGATGACGTGCGCACAGTGATGGAGAAACAGAAACTGATGATATGGCACGTCACCAGAGCTTTAGGTCTTGCAAAGACCCTCCTGCAAGGCACGGTGCAAGGAGGTAGAAGAAGAAGGAAAATGAAAAAGAGGTGGGAAAACAACATTGGAGAATGGACTGGCTGAAACTGACTGAGTGAAACAATGAGTACTGCTGAGGACAGAAAACGATGGAGTACGCTGGTTAAACGATCATCTGTGTTGCCCCAACGACTTTCGAGTTATGGGATGTGATAGGATATGATAGTGGTGTGTCTGTATGTATGTGTGAGTGTGTATGTGTATGTGTGTGTGTTTGTCTTTCTGTGGGTGTCTGTTTGTATGTTAATTGTTGTCTAAAGTCACAGACGTTAAATTTGATACTGATGGTATTTATCTTTATAATACATTTGTCCATTGGGAAGTGACAGATCACCATTTTGTTCTGTCCTCCTTTGTTGTTGTTGTTGTTGTTGTTGTTATTGGTGGGGGTGGTAGTGGAGGTGGTGGTGGAGGTGGTGGTGGTGATGATGATGATGATGATGATGATGATGATGATGATGATGATGATGATGATGATGATGATGATGATGATGTTGTTGTAGTTGTTCTTGTTATTATTGAAGTAAACTTACGTGTGAGGAAAGTTTTAATATGCTTGTTGTTTGAAATCTGTACGCAGGCGTCTGGCAAGGAACAGGATTTATTACACAGAGGACCACTGCTTCCTCACGCTAAATCATCTTACAACGCTGTAAGTATTGAAGGGACACTGCGTAGCTGAGATTCTCAGCTACTCTGTGTGTATTGAGAAGGGTAGGAGAAGGAGAGAGAGGGAGAGAGAGAGAGTGAGAGAGAAGATGTAGAGGGTGAGTGTGGGTGTATGTGGGCAGGGAGTGAAAGAACTTGAAACTTTGGAACTTGGTTGTTGTTGTTTTTTTTAAATTAGGGATAAAGATTTTAGACTAATCTTCCAATCAGTCCCTAACAAGTAACATAATAAAGAATTGTTAACATTAAATTGGAAATCATATACCTCTCTCTCTCTCATACACACACACACACCCACACACACACACCCACCCACACACACACACACACGAGTATGTAAAACACCAAGACTGGGTTATATTAAGAATGTAAGAATCGGAAAGTGTTTTTTTGACGGAAAGAACGCAAACTTCTTCTAGAAATGTAAGAATCTAATGCAAAATTGGCTCTTTCCGTCTCAAAAGTAGACCTAGTTCGTCTCCTATAGGCGACGAAGTAGGTCGAACTGTCTTGCAAAATTTTCCGAAAATTGACTGGATTGTCTCCGTCCCGGATAGAGCACTCCCTTGTCTCATGCACTACAACTGCACTCCCATGCACTAAAAGAGCACTCCTGTGTACTTAGAAAAAAGTGGGGGGCTGGAAAACACTGGGTGGCTAATACACACACCCATTTTCTGCATAAAAAGCAAGGTTAGTCACCCATTTCAAGGCTTATACCTCCGCACACCCACACACACACACACACACACACACACACACACACACACACACCACACACACACACCATCTTTCTCGTTATCTTCTTTAAACAATTTTAGAGACCTCCCATTCTTTTCTCTTAAGTAAAGAGCGGGAGTTAGTTTTTGTTTGTGTGTGCGTGTGTGTGTGCGCGCGCGCATGCGTGTAGAGGGCGTGGGGAGGCGGATGGATGTGGAATTGATTGATTTGATGGAATGAGGATTAACTGATTTGCAGAGGTGTGTGTCTGTACGTGTTGTGGCCTACGTATGGACGGATATGTAAGCGATATCCGAGTATATTTTGTTTGACTGCAGAAGAGTGTGTGCACTTGGTGTGTGTATGTGTGTGTTTATGAGATATATATTATTATGGGTGGGTGTGTGTTTGGGAGGGGTGTGTGCTGGGATAGAGTTGAATGCGTGTTTTCGGGTATGTGCGCGCACATGCGCACCTGCGGTACGGTATATGTGTTTCAGTAGATGTGTTTGTGAATGAGAGTGTTCTTGTCAGTTGTGTGCGATGAAAATAAGTGGTGATTGGTATGTATTACACAGTTTTACGAAGATTATAGAAGTAGGTTCTTTTGACGATTACTTCAGATTCAAAGTGTAACATTTCTAGAAAAAACAATATGTCTAATACTTTGTCAGCAGCCTGTCTAGGTTTACTTGTACGTAACGTAATTTACTTTAAAACATTTTTGTTTTGATTTGCCTGTGTACGCATTTGAAGATACGCTCGTATCATCGTGACCTGTTGACCTACCTGTTTACAGTAATGGGATCGCAACTCTTCCTGTGCGCGCGATTGTTCAGTGACTATGTTTCTCAAGCGCATTTGACCCTAGCCCTCGGAGCTTCCTTCTCAAATAAACGAATTGATCTTATATAACGCTTTGTTAAATTCAAAGCACAGCTCAAGGCTGGCCGGACCAGATTATGATGTACTATGCATTTCTGGGAGCAGAAAGGGAAAATTTAAAAAGAACAAGGCAGCGGCAGGGAGGTCAGGTACATGTACTTAGGGCTCCAGTACGTTATCCTGCTGTAATTATGTGTACGTAATTAGTTTATTGCTATTTGTTTTCGTGTAATGATTCTCTTTTCTTTGTTCTTTTCAGCGACCTATCCAATAATCTGATTAGGAAAATACCGGCTGGCACGTTCTTGGGTCTTTGGAATCTGACCTACTTGTGAGTGAGACCCCAAATTGTCATAATTACGATTCATCATCATCAAACGTAGGCCTTTTTCTCCCCAAAGACCGACGGAAAAACCTTTACCTAATTTACCTTTTAATTCACCTATCCATCTTTGGATTAGATCGACGGCAAAAACATTACATAGTGAACTTATCATTTAGCTTTGTTTGGTTCAACTTCGTAACTTTCTCTCTTGTTTCAATTTATTTTAAATTAATTTAATTATGTCTCTTGATCTTGTAGTGAGCCACTAGTGGTACATGATGGTCCTTGATTATAATTAATAATTTAATAATTCTCTTTATTAACGCATTATTTTAACACACGCACTTATGCTTTCACAGGACCACACAGAGAAGCGCAAACGCACGTTCACACATGCAAGGCATATTTACACGGACACGCCAATACACTAAGCATAATTATGCTTACTCCTTCGGATAAGAATAACAACCGAGGTCTAGTCTGCACACGCACGCATTCCATAGCACGGATTTTAAAGATCCTGACGCTCATGTCCTATTCGGGCGAGAGCCGCGTACAAAAAATACACCCAGAATACACTAGATCCCTTTTTCCCAACCCCGGTCCGGTCGTCCAGGATTGTTCTCAGTCGTCCGGGCGTCAGAGTATGCACCAAAAGGTTGCGAGTGGGCGCCTCGGGCGGTTTGAGTTAGATCCTGTATCCACCAGCGCCTTGCACAGCTGCTCTTGGGCTGGAAATGCGCTATATAAGAATGATTAAATAAATAAAATTCTCTCTTTGTCTCTATCTGTGTCTGTCTGTCTGTCTGCCTCTCTCACTCTCTGTCGTTTGTTTGTTTGTAATAAGAATTGACAAATGTGAGCGTAAAGCAGAAACGCTCTCGCCGAGGGGAATAACGACGGCTACGAAAAGGATGACAACGACGATGATGACGATAACGACAATAATTATGATGATCATGACGATGATGACGACGGCGGCAACGATGGTGATGATAAGATAAGATAAGATAAGATAAGATAAGATATTACTTTATTAATCCAAAAGCATGGAAATTACATTGTCTGTCAATTAAACATGTCCATTCATTCTTCTTTTACACACACATAAATATTTATACATTATTAATGATCTTCAAACACTTGGACATATTTTCATAATGCAGATATTTCAATTAAGCAGTTTTAAAAATAAATAAATAAATAAAGAAAAAATAAAAAAATAAAATAACTAAGCTGCATGAGAGTTGTAGAGTATGTTTAGTAAGACCTACCGACTTGTTTGTTATGTGCTTGAATGGCAAGTGGTATGAATGAGTTCCTGTACCTATTTGATGTTCCCGCTGGTGCCCTAAAACGTCCACTCCTGTCTATCCGTCGAGAGTCAAATTCCAAGAAAAGTGGATGGTTACTGTCAGCCAAAATTGCAGTCAGCTTTTTTGTCACTTGTCTGCTATGTATCGTCGCCATGTCATCCTGTTCCCTCCCAATCACCCCACTAGCCCTTTTTATCTGTTTGTCCAATCTTCGTTTTTCTGTTTGTGATACGTTTCCTCCCCAACATGAGATTCCAAAAGAAATGATGCTTCCTATTACAGCTGTATAAAACATTTGTAAAATTTCCTGTTTTACATTAAAGGATCTCAGTTTTCTTAAACAAAACATTCTACTTTGCAGTCGCTTGTAAATGTAGTTTGTGTTATCTTTCCAAGTGAATCTATCATCGATAACCACACCTAAATACTTATATGCATGCACTCTCTCTACTTCTTCTCCTTTGATAAAGATAGGATTAAAATCAAACTTGTTTCCCTTCCTAAAATCAATTATCATTTCTTTTGTTTTGCTTACATTTAGATCTAGAAAATTCGAATCACACCAGTTGACAAAGCTATCTATTTCATCTCTGTACATGTTGTCCATGTTGTTGGTAATAAGACCAGAGAGTGCCGTGTCGTCTGCAAATTTTATCAAGGGACAGGATTCGTGCTTTTGTCTATGGTCTGCGGTGTACAAAGAAAACAAAAAAGGTGCTAGAACAGTTCCTTGAGGGGCTCCTGTATTAGTCAACACAATATTAGAATTGTATACAATAGAATTGGAATTGTTTTGAACTCTGACAAACTGAGGTCTATTTGTAAGATAGTCAAAAATCCATAGAATAGTTCTAATATCAACATTCATGCCTGCTAGTTTTTGAACAAGTGATGATGATGATGATGGTGATGACGATGATGTTCATGATGATGATGATGATGATGATGATGACGATGACGATGAGGATAATCATGAGTATGCTGATCATGATGATGACGATGTTCCTTTCAACAGAGACCTGCATCAAAATGAGATTGTCTGGATGGAAGAGCACGCGTTTTCTCCATTGAAAAATCTAGTGTCGCTGTAAGTATTGTCCCAGTGATTGGTTCTTCCATTGCAAACTCTGATGTTAGCGCATGTTCGGTGTTTTTGCCTTATGTAGTAAATTCTCACGACACCTTGATGAACTCTCCGTTCTTTCCTCTAATACTAATAGAGCAGTGAGTGAGCCAGTCAGTCAATCAGGGGTGCCGGGGGTTTCAGTATAAATAGTGTTCCCAATTTCTAGAAATTTTGTGCTTTAAATTCCCACTGTCGCTGTCTTTCTCATTTATTCTTGTTCATTCCTGCTCTGTTCGATCAATCTGATATACTATCTTCTTCTTCTTCGCTAGACCAGTTACCTACCTTTTTTCTTGAAAACTCTTCCGGGACAAGACTCCTTATTTGTGTGTGAGGTCTGTTGGATCAGCTTGGGACTATTGGACGCTTTCTGCCAGGTGGTCACTAGGGCTTCCTATGATGTTATTATTTAGCAATGTAGGCATTTTATATGTATGTGTTTTGTTGATAATTTATGATGTTTGTATTCTGTTTTGTTTTTGTAAACGGGGGGTCGATAAATTAGAGTATAGCCTCAGCGTCCCCTGCGTGGGATGTCTTTATTGTAAAGTGACTGGCTGGTGGAGAACTTTCAGTTTTACCACTAGGGTTGTTTCAACAGATCTTTTATGCGGATCAGGGGTTGTCCGGTCCTGATTTGGCTCGGAAGAGTCCGCTGGACCTAAAGCAATAATCATGTAATGTAATGTAGTTAGTCAGTCAGTCAGTCAGTCCCACTTTGCACACGAATAATTCGCGAACGGTTCATCCGATCATGATGCTATTTGGTACATGCATGCATCTCCTTTGTTGCTAATTATCCGTAAAATGATGATTCTCATTCCAAACCGTTTGACTGCCACGGGTTGGAATCCAAATTCGTAAGACAACCATTTGCCTTCTAATAGCTGGTTTGTTTGTCTGTGTGCTTTAGGGATAGTGTTCACATGTGTTATATGTTTGCTACAATAGGACAGTGTAAACAATGACATTGAAAGCTCTTTGTGACGGCATGTTTCTTTTGTTTGGTGTTTTTTTTTACCCAAGGAACGTTGAACAGAACAATTTTTACGGCGTCAACGCTGGCACGTTTGACGTCATGCCCAAACTCCAACACATGTAAGTCTAATAAAACGAATCTTGGCAACCTTTTGCAGTAAGGTATCTCTTATAATTAATGTCTCACATCGTGAACACAGTGACGTTACAAACTTCAGGGTAAGGAAGAAGGAGAAAAGTATAGGCTTAGTTGAAATGGGGAAATGAGTCGTCTTTATGACGTATTAAGTTCTAAATGGCTTTATATTTATTAACTTTTTGAGGACATTACTATTTATGAAGTTCTTGATAACATTAATATTTATGTAGTTCTAAATGACGTGATATATTCTTTCCCGGAAAACTTTGTCCTTTTTCTTACTGCTGCAGGTCAACGTGCAACCCTCATTTTGCCGATTTAGGTAATCTATTTAAATAAGGAGTCGTCAATATGTATGTAATAACGGAAACCCGAAAGGTGCTCGCTGCACCTTCATTTCCTTGACGGGTAAATGAATGACGTTTGGGAACCCGTACAAAATCTAAACGAAGTTGCAGTTTAGTGGGTGTTTTATAGACTTTGGAGGAATTATGAAGCCATGCTATAGGAGGTCATGGAAAAAAGACAGGTGGGTCGAGACAAGAAAAAAAAGGAATAAGAAAAATACTGAGTGGGTGCGAGGGGGTTGGATTTGGGGGATGAAAGGAGAGGGAGAGGAAGCATAATTATTTCAGATGAGCGAAGGACAGTTTTAAATGCGGCGGAAAGTAAGTGTATTGAGTTTAAGAGAATTTACAGTTCTAAAGAGAATTAAAGGTACAGGCACACTGGGGCCCGCCCTCTAGTTTCACGCTGTTCATGTCGTGTGCGGAGTTAAGAGAACCGATGTTTACTAATAAATTTCATCTTATCATGGAAGAATTTTACTTTAAATTTCTTCTCTAAAAGCCTATATTTACAGTATAATCGCTTTCTTATATGTCAGAGATGTGTGTGTGCATGTGTGCGTGTTGCGAAAGTATTCGTATGCGCCTATATTATGTTATTTTTGTTTAGGTTGAGCAGGATATAAATATTCGTATTAATTATTATTAAGAAAACTGTGATTACAACTTTTTTTTTTTAAAATCCCAAGCAACAACAACAAAAATACTACTTGCTTGTACAGATGATTCTGTCTTTTGTGTTTTTGCGTGTGACTTTGACAGCCAAAATGACCGCTGTGACTGTGAATTGTAATGTAAATAAAGACGAAAAGAACGCACCTGTAGCGAAGTGGACCAATACTGACCGATAGTTTGGACGACAAATAGTCCTATCCGGGGTCGACCCTAACGCTGTGAGCAGTGGTGTCGACCATTCAGTGATAACGACCGTGAGCAATACTCACGATTTGCGATTAATTTAAGGACTTTGTAAACTAGCGGCAGGATGTAGCGGCCTGTCTCTATTCAAGAGGTCGATCTATTGAGTTGGCCTCTCTTTAGCTGTTATGCGCCAAATCTTATTGAAAGTTGGGATTTATTGGGTGAAATTTAAACACCATATGTTCTCCTTTAACATTGTTTTTTTTTAAAGTTAAGGTTCTTTCCATCCCACGAAGGTAAGGTTAGATCCATCCAACGAAGAATACAAAGCATGGAGATGAGGTGCTACAGAAGACTTCTGGGCATTTCCTATAACCAACACATCACCAACGACGAAGTCCGACAGACCATCACACAAGCCATTGGACAACACGATGACCTGCTCACAGCGGTGAAAAAACGGAAACTCCGATGGTATGGCCACGTCACCAGATCATCATGCCTTGCAAAGACTATTCTGCAAGGCACAGTGCAAGGAGGTAGAAGAAGAGGGAGACCAAAAAAGAGGTGGGAGGACAACATTCGAGAATGGACGGGTTTGACACTGAGCGAAGCCATCAGGGCTGCTGAGGACAGAGAAAGATGGAGTATGCTGGTTAAACGATCATCTGTGGTGCCCCTACGACCTCCGGGTTACGGGACAGGATAGGATAGGATAGGAAGGTTAGATCGGATAAAGCATTAAGGGTGGCCTTGTGGCGCAGTAGGTTAGTCGCCGGATTCCTATGCCGAAGGTCGCGTGTTCGATTCCCGCAAAGGGCGAACTTACGTGACTCAGGTACGAGACTATTGAGGTCACCGAGGGTTTTTTCTGGGTACTCCGGTTTCCTTCCTCCCTTCAATAATGGTATTGGATGCAGTTAATCTAAATTTTCACAAATGTCACCAATTTAAAAAAATACTTTCATTTGTTTCCGCACACAGTTACTTTGACACCTTCTACATGTGCACCTACGCCACGCACGTGCACGACTGCCAACCTGAGAGTGACGGACTGTCCAGTCGCTATAACCTGCTGGAAAGCTCGGTGCTGCGCGTGGCTGTGTGGGTAGTGGCCGTGCTGGCTTGCATCGGCAACGTCGCCGTCTTCATGGGCCGCACAATCGTCAGGGACGGCAACGAGGTCCACTCATTCCTCATCAAGGTCAGAAGAGATACAATACAATACAATGCAATACACTACACTACACTACACTACACTACACTACACTACACTACACTACACTACACTACACTACACTACACTACACTACAATACACTATAATACAATACAATACAATACGCTATACTATACTATACTATACTATACTATACTATACTATACTATACTATACTATACTATACTATACTATACTATACTATACTATACTATACTATACTATACTATATGTTACACTCCGTTTGATGGTGGTGTTTTCAATCAGTAGTAGATTCAGCCCCAATGCGTGAATGCTCCTGATGAGTGTAAGCTCGGATTCGATTACCCACGTAACCCGTTCAATCAGCATACAAGTCACTGAGTCTTCGTATGAAGTTTTCCACATTTATTCAGCACACATCAACAACTGCATACAATCGCTTTTCCACTCTCAACTTTTTACTTTCCAACTCACTATCAACCACAAAACAGTGCGGCACATATATAGCCTCTCACTTCTCCCGGACACCCTGGATCAATCGCGTATGACGCAATTTAACCAATCGCTAACTTCGTCATCACTGTCTTACGTCATACATCTTTCCTTTCTGTCCAAGCATGTTCTCAAATTTTCTACGCTTCCTCGCAAAGCTTCTATTGACAGCAAACAGGCAAATCTAGAGAATTCTCCAATAATATCGACCAACGAAAATTATCAACGTTATACAAAGCTTCCTCTAACAACAATGCAAACTCAAATCAAAGGTAAATACACTCTATTATTGAATACTTTGCAAATCGAAACGATTAGATCTATCGTGCGCGTTTCAGACATGCTATCGTTCGCGTTTCAACGTAACACTATACTATACTATACTATACTATACTATACTATACTATACTATACTATACTATACTATACTATACTATACTATACTATACTATACTATACTATACTATACTATACTAGACAATGGGCTATAATATAATACAACACAGTCTGGTAAAGAATGAAGTACATACCCGCGCTAATAGGCCTGCTGAAAGCCTCTTGTAAGGTTCCTGACGTTCGTACCCTAGACGGACGAGTGCCAGCTAGACCAAATAGCGTACACGCAGCACCTAGGTCCCTTCTCTTCGTACCTTATCGCCCAGGGCTGGCGTGCATGAACGAACTTAAAAGCCGACTTAGACTTAAGTAGCATGTTTAAGTGAAGCGTTAAATCTAAGTCGGCTTTTAAGTTCGTTCATGCACGCCAGCCCAGGATTCTACTGCTTAGTTCTCTGAGCATCTGACTAATGTACGGTTTGTGTTAGATCCTGTATCGGCCAGCACCTTGAGCACCTCTTCAGCTGGAAAAGCGCTTTATAAGAACGATAAAATACTACAATACAATACAGTACAGTATAATACAATACAAGTGTCCGATAAAAAGTGTTTTATGTGCATATGGAAGAAGGTGGTAGAGGAAGATGATGTATGTGTGATATGGCAGGAGAAGAAGGTGATAGAGGAAGATGATGTATGTGTGATATGGCAGGAGAAGAAGGTGGTAGAGGAAGATGGTGTATGTGTGATATGGCAGGAAAAGAAGGTGGTAGAGGAAGATGATGTATTTGTGATATGGCAGGAGAAGAAGGTGGTAGAGGAAGATGATGTATTTGTGATATGGCAGGAGAAGAAGGTGGTAGAGGAAGATGATGTATGTGTGATATGGCAGGAAAAGAAGGTGGTAGAGGAAGATGATGTATGTGTTATATGGCAGGAGAAGAAGGTGGTAGAGGAAGATGATGTATGTGTGATATGGCAGGAGAAGAAGGTGGTAGAGGAAGATGATGTATGTGTGATATGGCAGGAAAAGAAGGTGGTAGAGGAAGATGATGTATTTGTGATATGGCAGGAGAAAAGGGTGGTAGAGGAAGATGATGTATGTGTGATATGGCAGGAGAAGAAGGTGGTAGAGGAAGATGACGTATGTGTGATATGGCAGGAGAAGAAGGTGGTAGAGGAAGATGATGTATGTGTGATATGGCAGGAGAAGAAGGTGGTAGAGGAAGATGATGTATGTGTGATATGGCAGGAGAAGAAGGTGGTAGAGGAAGATGATGTATTTGTGATATGGCAAGAGAAGAAGGTGGTAGAGGAAGATGATGTATGTGTGATATGGCAGGAGAAGAAGGTGGTAGAGGAAGATGATGTATGTGTGATATGGCAGGAGAAGAAGGTGAGGGAGATGTAAAGAAGAGAGAGAGAGGGGTCCGGGAGACCTTTTTGGGAGAGTACGGACTAAAGACCTGGTGGAATTGTAGCAACAATGTTTTGTATCAATCAGGAAAGTCATGTTCTTTATGAACTAAGTGTAATTCGTTATTGTTGAATCAATGGAAATAACATTTTTTAAAGTCGAAGTTTATAGATTGTGAAAGGGTCAGATAGTTCTATTATTTTCGCATTTAAAAAATACGGTTGCCTTATATTAGGGACGTGCGCGCTTGCCTTCGTTGTTGTAAAAATTAAGGCATATTTGTAATATATGAAAGGAACTCAAATAAATAAATATGAACGGAACTAAAATTAATAAATAATTATAAATCAATCAACCAATAAAATGTGCTGTTTGCAGAATCTCTCGCTGGCTGATCTATTGATGGGCGTCTACCTGGTCGTCCTGGCAACGCACGACCTGCGTTATCGGGGATCCTACCTCAGCAAAGATAAGGAATGGCGGGATAGCTGGGGCTGTGATGTCATCGGCATTCTGGCTACTGTCAGCAGCGAGAGTTCTGTGTTGACGTTGACCATGATCACCTTGGACAGGTGTTAATTCTGTAAAAGTGTGAGTGTGTGTGTGTGTGTGAGTGCGTGGGTGTGTGTGTGTGTGTGCATGTGTGTGTGCGTGCGTGACTGTTGGGTGGGGGCGGGAGGGGGGAGAATTGGGCAATTTTCAACAAAACATAGCCCTGCAATAGATATGGCACGAATAATTTACATGTCCGCAGTTAGTAAAATTACGCTGTCATGTTAGTTTGTATAGTTGCAGTTCCACTTTTTATGGTTATAGTTCAACCTTAAATTGTTAAATTTGATTGTATGTTTGCATGTCCATGTGTGAGAATGAAGTGGTCTAATATCGCATGTAAAGAGACATTAAAATAAGATACTACAACGGATATTGAATTGAAACGGTTCTGTTGCACGGAGCTGTCTTAGAATATTAAGGGTTTCTGTTTTAAAACGTGTTTTAAGCTAGGATTTTGTTACACGTTACCGTCAGGCTCCTTGTTGTCTTAGTCTGTGCCTCGCTCCACACTTGTGGTCTTATAAACTACATGTAGGCCTAATGGCTGTTGTTTGCAGGTACGCTTGTATTCTATACCCCTTGAGATTGCGGCGCCGGACACTAGGCCACGCTTACCTGCTGATGCTGGTCATCTGGCTGTCCTGTTTCCTCCTTGCCTTGCTGCCTGTGGTGGGACTGACATACTTCGGTAACCACTACTACAGGTAGGGGCACAGTTACACGTAGCCTCGATTTTTAATGGAGGATGGAAAGGTGGGGAGAGGGTTGTATAGGCGTGTATTTATGCGCGTATGTAGCCTTGCTTCTCTGTCCACGTGGGTGCTTTAAATGCTGATATGCTGCACTGCAATTTAATACTGGCTTCATTCATAGGAAGTGAGAGTGTATTTATATATTGCACATGTATGAAGCATTTAATATTTTATATTGTACAAGTAGGCCTGAAGCGACTGAAATAGTATAATTATATTGTACAGGTATGACGCAATCGAATATCATAATTATATTATACAGGTATGAAGTGATTGCACATTGTGCAGGTGTGAAGTGTGCACAGTGTACAGGTGTGACGTGATTGTACAGGTGTGACGAGAGTGTGTATTACGTATTGTACGCAGGCATAACGCGGTGTGTGTGCCCCTTTTTCTGCACGAGCCTTGGGGTCATGGATGGCAGTACTCAGCCTTTGTCTTCGTCGGCATCAACATCGTCGCCTTCGCTTTCATCGCTTACGCCTACGGCGCCATGTTTATGGCCATTAGAAAGTAAGAATGAGCCATTTATATTGCTGCTGCTGCTGCTGCTGCTTCTGCTGCTGCTGTTGGTGGAGATAATAACGCTTTGCTGCTGCTACAGGGTGACACAAAAAACCGGTCATCACCAAAAAACGAATAACTTCCAAAATTTTATTTAGATCGACACAAAACTTTAGCTACATTAGGTCAAGTCTGTGTAGCAGACATCTCCAAAGTTTCAAGTATGTACAACAAAAACTCTTTGTTTCACTGGCGCTCCAAAATGTGCTCCAAATGAGCTCCCCGGCGCTGCAGGCACATTTGGATCAACACCGAGCGATATGTCCAGGTGCTTGGCAAGTTCTGGACAGCACTTGGTCGACGGAGAGGAGTCGTCAGGGTCCTCCAGTGTTTCCAGCAGGATGGTCCCACCCCTCCCCCTCCTCCCCCACTCCTCAAACGAATCATTGGCATGGCTACAGCTGAGCAGCGTTTCCCTGACCAACTGGTCAGCCGCAGGTGTGACCCGGAGTGGTCGCCGCATTCACCGGACCTGAACCCCCCAGATTTTTATCTCTGGGGATACCTTAAGGACTGGGTATATGGCAACAACCCCCAGACTATCCCTGACCTGAAGGCAGCAATCACAGCAGCAATAAGAGTGATCCCAAGGGAGGAATGCGGGAGGGTCATCGAGAAATTTGCCTGCCAAATGTGCCTGCAGCGCCGGGGATTTATTTGGAGCACATTTTGGAGGGTTAGTGAAACAAAGAGTTTTTGTTGTACAGACTTGAAACTTTGGAGATGTCTGCTACACAGGCTTGACCTAATGTAGCTAAAGTTTTGTGTCGATCTAAATAAAATTTTGGAAGTTATTCGTTTTTTGGTGATAAACGGTTTTTTTGTGTCACCTTGTATATAGTCACGAAATCTTTATTCCCAAAAATACAGTAAAAATGTGGCGTTTCGCTCATAATGTACAAATAACCACTTGCATAATTATATCCACAAACCAATACACACCCACACACACACACGGGCAGGCTCACTACTACACAAACCATACACAAATACACAAACGAGCAGTGGCAAAATACATAACATTATTAATTATTAAAGTCTTTGATCGTTCCATTATTTAGTTGCATTAATTGTGTTTCCTGATTGATGTGTTGGTTAACTGATCCACTCCTTGGCGTATTGTTTCATTCATTCATTCCTTGGTTGATATGTTCACCTGGTGCAGATCAAGATTAATGTATAGACCGGCGGATGAAAGCCAAGAACGAACTCTGATGAAACGGTTCTTCTTCATCGTCGTTACCGACCTCCTATGCTGGATACCTATAATTTTACTCAAGGTTGCCGCTTTAGCAGGTACACAATACTACCATCATTACTACTACTACTACTACTACTACTACTACTACTACTACTACTACTACTACTACTCCTCCTCCTAATACTACTACTAGAACTACTGCTGCTGCTACTGCGGCTACTACTACTGCTGCTTCTACTACTATTACTACTAGGCCTACTACTACTACTACTACCAGCCTACTACTACTACTACTACTACTACTACTACTACTACTACTACTACTACTAATAATAATAATAATAATAATAATAATAATAATAACAGTTACACAATTATGTATTGCACTCTACCTTTGGAGAAGAACATGAGTTACGAATAAAAGTTTTTTAAATGCGACAAAACAAACAAAATTCCAGGAGTATTTCAAATTATCCTTAATAACCAATAGCATTTTCTTTTCCTTCTTCAAATCAGGTTTGGCCACGTTAATAAGGGTTTGAATTCTGGGTGCAAAATCTATCCCCCAACACCCCTTCCTCCCCTCCCCAACCTTTTTTTCCCTTCTTCTTTTTGTCTCAAATATCACTAACCTTCAAAGTTCAAAATGTAATGTCTTCACCATAGTGGTATTAGAATATATATTCCTGACGTCTTCGAAGTAACAAACGCACTTTGCAGGTGTCCAAATTAGCGGCCAGGTCTACGCATGGCTGGTGGTGTTCGTGCTGCCCGTCAACTCGGCCCTAAACCCCTTGCTGTACACGCTGACTACCAAGCTCTTCAAGCAACGTCTGCTGACCGGCTTAGCCACAGCTATATTCCGGAGGCGAAGGAGTCTGGAGACCAATTCCTGTTCTACCGTTTCCTTCTCTTCGCTCAAAAGCAGAGGGTCCAGCCCTTTGTCGGAGAAAGATCTGAACGAGGCAAGTCAGCGATTGGCTTTTACTAATTACTCCAGGCCGTCTCCATGAGCAGCTCGTTGAGTTTGTACTTGTGCTATATAATAATACATTATAGTCATTTGTTGATTATGTTACTGCTAGCTCAGTTGGTAGTGAGCTGGTTTCCTATGCCGAAGGTCGCGGGTTCGATTCCCGCAAGGGGCGAATGTATGTGACTGGGGTACAAGACTATTTAGGTCACCGAGGTTTTTTTCTCCGGGTACTCCGGTATCCTCCCTCTCTTCAATAATGGTATTGGATGCAGTCAATCTAAAACTTTCTGTTAAAAAAATTCGATTTCCTTTCCGTCTTCTAATAGCGATCTCTCTGCCTTTACACCAGTGTTTGAGTGATAGATGTGTGTTTGTTGTGTGTGTGAAAGTGAGTGAAACATGTGAGCGTGTGTGTTGGTACAGATCGCCGCGATTTGAGCCTGAATGGTAATTTGGGAAAAAGCGCGTATATATCATCCAGTATTATTATTGTTGTTGTTGCTGTTGTTGTTATTAGTAGTAGTAGTAGTGATAGTAGCAGAATAATTATTATGTATAATCTCTTTCTCAAGTTAAAACAATGCTAAATGCGTATAGTCGACTTGCCACTGACTTTGGTGTATAAATAGCACATAACTATGGTGTATATTAATGTCCTATTGCAAGAGCGTTAAGGACGATCACCACGTCGCCACCCTGACAACAATGATCATCATCATCAAATCAAAAATGAGATCCAACATCGTTTTTCGTTCGTATATTAATGTATATATCGCCAATATATAGGATTATGGTGCCTACATTTACTGCTGCTAAGCATGCTATGCCATTTATATCTGTACTCTCTCAAAAGTCAAGATTGCTGTGGTTCATCATTTTCTAAACCTGTTCTGCGCTGTATCTCAAAATGTTCTGAACCGATTTTCATAGTGTTTTGCTTGCAGACAGCTCAGATAGTGGCACATCACTATATGTTTTCATTTGGTTTCTTTAGGAGTCACAATACCGCCAAGAAGAACACTTTTGAAAATTTTCATTTTCAGTTTCTGGGAATACATTTGAATGGCTTGCTATTTGGTTTTACTAACCTCACAGGTATGGGTTTAATCTCTTGTTGGGTTTTAGTATCTTCCCAGTCTTTAATTTAGTTTTTTTTTAAAGAGAACTAATGTAGGCTTTTGATAGTTTAAGTTTAACATCGTTATTAGTTTGTAATTGGGTTATTTTATTTTAATATTGGTTGCTAACTTTTGCAGCTGGAGCATCTAAACGGCTTGAAGATCAAGGAAGGCAACCTCTATGTCGGCAAGATGAAATACATGTACAGTCACGGAAGAGTTATCTACCCTCCAGGCAGAGCCCGGCCGGGCCCAGCCCCTGTCCACGTGAATTACAAACCTGTAGTTTCGGTCACGTGAATGAAAACGCAGGTGTAGTTTGGGTCGTCACTTAGGAAGTGTGAGATTTTGAAATGCAATGACTGCGCTACTTAGTACAGTAGTGACACACTCGCCCGGAGCCTCATCACCCAATATAGACCATCGCTCTGTACAACTGTTAGCCTACGACTGATCGACGATGGGGACTGACAAAGCACATTACGTAATAAAACATAGGTTATATTTAGGTATTCTTTTCTTTTTTATCGTTCTTAAATAGCGCCTTTCCACCTGCGGAGCTAGCTGCTAAAGGCGCTAGCCGATAAAGAAACAAACTCAAGCCTCCTGAAAGTGCCCACCGGCTGAGGTCGTATCGCATCGCCTGACGACCAGACGGAGTTCTCATCTTAAGTGATGCCCCTGTGGTTTAACCCTATCAAAGCGATACCGCGCTGTGGGTACGGAAGAGCAATATGTAACCATATTGCTTATTAAAAGCTTCAACGAAATCGGCAAAGAATCGTCGTTTGATTCGGCCACTCAGCCAGAGTACCTTTTGAGGTCCGATGCTAGTAAAATCGTACGTTCTGTTTCAAGAAAAAGTCTGTATCAGCTCTGTAACCATAAGGATCGACTGTGCTGTGCCCCTCAGCATCTGCAATAGGCTTCTCACAAGTGCTTATTGGCAGTGAACGGTTGCAGTAATACAATTTATTGCCTTGCCGTATTTTGTGTATCTTATCAACCTATCTATCTGTGTAATCCCTCAGCCTGCCATGCCGTTGGGGAGATATAGGGGATGCTGTCGCGAGTTTTCCCCACTTCGGTCTGCCTGTTGTGCGTCCATAGGACGGCAACTCGCGCGGAACAGCGAATCAAGGCGTCCAAAGGATACTTTGCTATGTCTTAATGTGAGTGTTCGTTTGTTTGTAACCCATAAGCAAAAAGCTGGCCAGCAAAAAGTAGACGACATACCGCGCTATACAAATAGCTAATTTATTATTATTATTATAGAAATTGTTTAAAATAATAATAATAACAACAACAACAACAACAACAATAATAATAATAATAATAATAATAATAATAATAATAATAATAATAATAATAATAATAATAATAATAATATCCCCTTTTTTAAATCGTACTATAGTAACTCCTTCACCCCCAACCCCCACGCACTCACCCAATACATCGGCAAACCACATCAAAATTCATAAACTAATTTTTAGAAGGATGTAATATGGAATATTCTAGCTACAACGCGCATTATAAGTGGACCTCATCATCGTCAGATCAGCCCAATGCATGCAGGGCTGTGAACGTGACACCATCATCACCATACTGTCAGCACAATGCATGCAGGGCTGTGAACGAGTATCAGGCGCCCGTATCGGGATGTGAGCGGAATAGTCGACTAATAATACAATGTGTACAAGTTGTGCGAACGAAAATCGCGGTTAGTCGCTTTTTTCAAATCTGTATGAACGAACTAGAAGATTTCTCCCGAATAAAGGACACTCAATCGATTCAACAATGATTTATGCAAATATCCAATACATATGCGCAGTCATTTTGCAAATCCATTTAATTTTTTTTTATTTGTAAAAAATAAATAAATAAATAAATAATGTTAAACAAAATATAAATCAAGTTTATTATGATCAGTATGTGACTTCGTGCCATGATGGCTTGTAATAACCGGTTTCGGTTTAAGCATGATATGTCCACTTCCGTCAGTTGTGAATGACTGGACTACTGTGCTTTGTGATTTAACGACACAGGAGGAAATTCCCTTGAATAGGCCTATACAATTCTATGTCTCGGCACACAAATGTCCCAGGTTCCAATCCCGTGGTGGGAGAAATAAAAAAAGTCCATTTTTTACTGTCGATTTTTTAGCAGTATGATTGCCATGATAGTTCAGTGTTGATTTAGTTCCCTGCCCCTTGTTCTCTGGGATGATAATCCCCGTCTGCCATATCGCCAATAGTGGGTGAAGACGTTAAATCTCAATGTTCACTGTAATATGCGTCATACTTCACTCCTACATTCTACATCCGTCCAGAGATTTGTTTTTTTAATATTTTCAGAAAATGAATGTGTCTGACAATAGACTGCGCATATTTATTACTTAGGATGTTTGCAGAAATCACTGTTGAATCGATTGAGTGGCCTTCTTTCGGGGAAACAAATCTGCTAGTTGATATAGATTTCCAAACAAAAGCAATGACCAGCGATTTTCCCCGATACGACTTTACACCTTATATTGTTAGTAGACTCTACTCCGCTCACATCTCGATACGAGTATCGCCTGCTTGTACCCTCTCGTTTCAGTGTGTGTAGGCAATACAGTTGTTGTGAGGATCTCGCTACGTTGGACATTTTAATGCGTGACGTTTAGGCTGACACGTGGTAAACAGCCCAAGGTCTCCCCGGCCCAAAGTAAGTCTGGCATATGCCTTAGAGAAGAACGGGAAGTCTTGAATAGATGAACAGAGTACTGCTCTGACCTATACAACCACACACCAAACGGAGACCCATCAGTTCCAGCATATCCCCAGAACAGAGAAGAAGAAATCCTCCCAATTCTCAGAGAAGAAAGTGAGACAGCAGTACAATCGCTGAACAGGGGGAAGACAGCGAGAGTGGACAATATAACCGCAGAATTGCTTCAAGCAGGAGGAGAGGCGATGATTGACGCCCTCGCCATTATCTGTAACATGATGTGGGGAGTGACCTACACCATGGATCCATTGGCTTGTCATCACTCTTCCCAAAAAGGGTAACCTTCAGGAAAATTACCGCACCATCACCCTCATCAGCCATCCCAGCAAAGTCCTCCTAAAAATAATACTCAATAGGTTGAAACCTCAAGCTGAACAAATCATAGCTGAAGAACAAGCATGATTCAGAACAGGTCGAAGCACCTCTGAACAGATTTTTAGCCTCAGAATAATCTGCGAGAAATACCTAAAGCACCAACAACATCTATATCACGTGTTTGTAGTCTTCAAGAAAACGTTTGACCGAGTCTAGCATGCAGCTCTGTGGGCAACCATGAGAGTGTACAGCACCAGCTATAACATTATTAAAGTCATCAAAAGCCTGTATGACAAGGCTACCAGTGCAGTCCTCCACAACAGCGCCATCGTGAACTGTTTCAGAACAACCATCGGCTTGTGTCAAGGATACCTACTCTCTCCAACACTCTTCAACATCTCCCTAGAGCGCATCATGTCAGATGCCCTTGCATATAACGAAGGCACAGTCAGCACACCTTCGTTTGACGATGACAGAGATGGATTGGCTGGAGAGGAACAAGAACTTGAACAGCTGTTACAAGGCTAAGCACCACCTCCAAAGCCTTTGGAATGGAAATGAGAGCAGAGAAGACCAAAATGATGACCAACAACACCAATGGCATCAACACGGACATCAAAGTCCAAGGCCAATCCCTCAATACAGTGCATAGCTTCAAATATTTAGGAGCCATTGTATCAGACAATGGGTTCCGACAGGAAGTCGTGTCCAGGATTGCACAAACAACTGCTGCCCTGACAAGGTTGAAGCCCATTTGGAAAGATAGGACCCTTAGTCTACACTCCAAGATAAGGTCCTGCGCTTCCTTGTCATCTCCATCTTCCTATACGCTTGCGAAACATACAGACCTATCACAGCAGACTTATAACGAAAAATACAAAGCATGTAGATGAGGTGCTACAGAAGACTTCTAGGAATTTCCTATATCTAACACATCACCAACGACGAAGTCCGACATGATCATCACAAAAGCCATTGGACAACACGATGACATGATCACAGTGGTGAAGAAACGAAAACTTCGTTTGTATGTCCCCGTCACCCGAGCATCAGGCCTTGCAAAGTCCATCCTGCAAGTCACGGTGCAAAGAGGCAGAAGAAGAGTGAGACAGAAAAAGAGGTGGGAGGACAACATTGGAGAATGGACTGGCTTGACATGGAGCCATGATATTGACTGAGGACAGAGAAAGATGGAGTACGCCGGTTAAACGATCATCTGTGGTGCCCCAACGACCTTCGAGTTATGGGAATATATAGAATATAGAATATCTGTTCCTCAAAAAGATATGGACTGCAGTATAATAATAATAATAATAATAATAATAATAATAATAATAATAATAATAATAATAATAATAATAATAATAATAATAATAATAATAATAATCGAAAGGACAAACCAACGTAATGTATGTTTGTCGGTCAGTGTGTCTGCCCTGGAGACCTATTTATTTTGTCTTTTATTGAGAGTGAACAGCCTGCAAGTTTCATAACCTACTTGTATGCTTTTTTCAATGTATTTTGAGGAGGAATGAGCATGTTGGCAGATTACATATGCATATATTATGACAACTAACACAATAAAACAATTGTACCGATATTCTAGATAATGTATTGTGAAGGACTAAGTCCGTCAAGTGTTTTATCTCAGTTGTTGCAGAACTGAACAGCTGGCTGAGCACCGGGGTTTTTAGTATAAATAATATCCCCGCTTTCTAGAAATTCTGTGCTTTAAATTCCCACTGTCGCTGTCTTTCTCCTTTGTTCTTTCTCGTTCATACTCGGTTCTATCAATCTACTATAATATCTTCTTCGCTAGACACTTCACCTACCTTTTTTTTCTCGAAAATTCTTCCAAAACTCCTCATTTGATTACGAGGTCTTTTGGGCCAGCTTGGGAATATTGGACGCTTTCTGCAAAATGGTCACTAGGGCTTTTCATGATGTTATTATTTAAGAATGTGGGCATTTTATGTGTTTTGTTGATATTTTATAATGGTGTTTGTATTATGTTTCATTTTTGTAAACGGGGGTTGGATCAATTAGAATATATAGCCTCAGCATCCCCTGCGTGGGATACCTTTGTTGTAAAGTGACTGGCTGGTGGAGTGCCTTCAGTGTTACCAGTAGGATTGTTTCAGCAGATCTTTTATACGGATCAGGGGTGAGTCCACTTTCACCCAAGTTGTGGTCCTAAATTTGTGGTCCGCTGGATCCTTTAGGCAATGAATAACTGACTAACCGCCACAGAGGCCTTACTAGGCTCAGGCCACACGTAACTCCTGACTGTGTTCCCCTTTGTCGATTAAGCTTACGTAATACAAATTACATTATAATATATTAGGATATTTCCTTCGCCACCGGACGAAGAAAACTATTGCTTTGCAGCGTTTGTGTTGGTGGTGTGTTCGTTATTATTTTCAACTGTATGACATTAAGTTATATATACGTTCGTATTGAGAATGATGTATGCCTGTTTAGTTTCTTGCACTGAATTCGAGTAACTTTTTTTGTGAGGAATTCGTTATAATATTTTGTCTAGGCATTTTGTCTAATAAATATCTCTAGATGGCCAGTTTTATAAGTTCATATTTCCTTTTATTATTTGTGTTTCCTTGTCCATTGCATTCCTTTATATATATATAAACTAAAATTTACGGTTGTTTATTT
Source organism: Oncomelania hupensis (assembly GCA_036898135.1). NCBI lineage: Eukaryota > Metazoa > Mollusca > Gastropoda > Littorinimorpha > Pomatiopsidae > Oncomelania > Oncomelania hupensis. The sequence continues at coordinate 20,335,435 of CM072515.1, read as the reverse complement.
ATTTATTTATTTATCATCTATTGATATTTGGGATCATAAATAATGTGACGTGTTGTTATTAGCATTGTTGTTGTTGTTGTTGTTGTTGTCATCGTTGATGTGAATGTGTTCATGCATTTGACTCTGCCTCCGATTCCACAACTAACGTATTATAATGATTGTACTTATCAGTTCAATAGCTGCTCAATAGCTATATATATAGATATATATACCTATGTTCGCTCAATCGTTTTGACCTCAATTCTCCACCAGGCCAACTCTACTCTCTCTTCATCTGTCTCTCTCTCCCCTCCCACTCCCCCGTGGGAATGCCGGGGTTTGAGCTTTAAATTCCCACTTCTTTCTCATTCCTACTCTGTTCTATCAATATACTATATTATCTTCTTCTTCGCTAGACCAGTCACCTACCTTTTTTCTTGAAAACTCTTCCGAGACAAAACTCCTCATTTGTGTGTGAGGTCTGTTGGATCAGCTTGGGAATATTGGACGCTTTCTGCCAAATAGTCACTGGGGCTTCCTTTGATGTTATTATTTGGCAATGTAGGCATTTTGTATGTATGTGTTTTGTTGATATATTATAATGATATAATGATGTTTGTATTCCATTTTGTTTGTGTAAACGGGGGTTCGATAAATTAGAGTACAGCCTCAGCGTCCCTTTCGTGGGGTGTCTTTGTTGTAAAGTGACCGGCTGGTGGAGTGCCACTAGGGTTGTTTCGGCATATCTTTTATGCTGATCAGGGGTGAGTCCTCTTTCAGCGAGTGTGTTCCTGATTCGGCTCTTCGTAGTCCGCTGGACCCTGTAAGCAATGAATAACTATCTCTTCCTCCCTCTATCTCTCCCTCCCTCTCCCTTCCCCATCCCCTCCTTCCCCTCTCTCTCTCTCTCTCTCTCTTCGCTCATTTGTATTGACATCAAATAAAAATAGTACAACCACCAGACTGACGTCAACAATAAGATGGCCAATGATTGCAGCGGTACACGAGTAGATTTGGGTCTCAGAGGAATCGGATGATTTCAACAATATGTTTGTTCAACGCACTACAGTAAAGGGTCACCTTTCAAAAGAAACTTTGAGATAACGCACGCATGCATACATCTAATAAAACTTGGACTTGACGTAAATAGTCATTATTTTTCTTATCTTATTAGCATAACTGTTTGAATGTTTTGTGTGTTTTAATGTTGGCCGTGTGTGTGTGTGTGTGCGTGTGTGTGTGTGTGTGGGATTGTGGGTTTGTGTGTGTTTGTGAACATATTCATTACTTTCCATCTGCACCTAGCCTACATATCTTAAATATATGTAGGCTATCTATCGCCATGGTGAATGCGTATGTTTATATTTGTGTGTGTGTGTTTTTGTGTGTGTGCGCATGTTTACACGGCGTTCTTTGGACAAACTAGTGCACATCTACATACGTTCTTTGGACAGACCTCCTTGTTGGGACGTCCATTTAGTGTTCCGTTAGGGTTAGGGCTAGGGTTAGGGTTAGAACACTTAAAAGTACTTAAAAAGGGGGTCGTAGCATGACCCATTGTCCACACAACGTATGTGGCGTTTGAGGAAAGTCCAAATAACGGTGTCTGTGCAAGTATATATATGTGTGTGTGTGTTGTATCGTCTTAGTTCTTTGTTGTTGATTTCCTTCAATTTATTCATTTAATTATGTGTTTTTTTTTGTTGGTTTATTATTTTTTTGTGTGAATTGAAAGTGTTACATCATACACTAATTGGTTTGCTTGTAAGTTATAGGGATAATAAATAAAAATTAATACCTTGAATATCTTGAATTTTAAATTAAATATATATGAATATTGTACATCATAAACACGGATATACAAGTCTTTTCTTATGAGTTGTTTAATCTCTCTCTCTCTCTCTCTCTCTCTCTCTCTCTCTCTCTCTCTCTCTCTCTCTCTCTCTTTCTTTCTTTCTTTCTCTCTCTCTCTCTCTCTAACAATTTTAAACGCATTTGCTTTTACAGGTTATAATAAAGCAGCAAGTCAAGTTACAAAAGAAATAATAATAATTAATAATAATAATTTATTTTCTATAGCGCAAAGCCAAACTTAAATTTTGCTCCAAGCGCTCGCACGCCAACACGCACATACACTAGCAGGGATAAATATTTAAACAATGTAGTAAAACATTATGAGATAAAACAGTTAAATGGTAAAAAATAATAATAAACATCACATCTAACAAAAAATAAGTATTTGAACAATATGGTACAACATTATGAAATAAAACACGTGAAACGTCGTATGAAACAATAATAAACAACACATATAAGTATAAAAAGTCACCTTTAAAGAGAGAGAGAGAGGAAATATATCGTCCTTAAGAGATCCGTAGGATCTCATCTTTGATATGATGATGATAATCATTATTGTCAGGGTGGCGACGTGGTGATCGTCCTTAACGCTGATGCAATAGGACGTTAAGCTTCGTTGTTCCTCCAATATATCGTCCCCTATACGCTTATCGTGTCCGAAGACGTAAATTTTACTCAACAACAAAAAAAAACGCACGAAGACATCAGAATTCAGAATAAATAATGAAGCAATGATAAAAATAGCTGTAAGTTAAACGTCCCACATAGCGACACGGGGAAAATAAGTAATAATATGACAGTAATAAAAACAGTATTCCAAACCATGAATAATTTTTTTTTAAATAAAACAGTAACGTTTAATTAACACTCTTTAAAAACCATACAATTTTTGGGAGGGAGTGGGGTGGGGGGAACTTTTGTCCTTTTATTATTAACCATGCACCAAACAACAACATATTGAACTCATAGACATATATAAGTCTATGATTGAACTAGGCTCCTAGCCCAGGAGGCGGTATAGCCAGACAAGGGGAGAGTGGATAGTAAACAATATACTAAAGACAGCAAGGGCGGGCATTAAATAACACAAAGAGCTTTGCAGTACATGACAACAACAAGCAACAAAGGGTCGACATTTTTAAAAAAGAAAAAGATCCAACTATTAATTTCACCAGTCCACACAGTAATAGCTAAGGTAAAGGTAAAAAGGTAAAGGTAGTCCCGTAGCCTTGTGGCCGTAGGGAAGCGTGATGTTGGAGATCACACTTATCTTGGGCCAGCGTACTGAGGGTGATGCCCATCTCTCTCCCTCGCTGCTTTACCTTCCCCACCCTTAAGAGAGTAGGTACTCAATCACAGTTGAGTCAACTGGGGGCGTTGTTATTTGTCGCTTCACGTTTTGCGGTCACCCATCCAAGTGCTAACCGCACTGGACGGTGCTTAACTTGCGACAGAGTAGCGAGTGCTCCAACCACTGCGCTATCCGACACCCCAAGCTCTTTGGTAATAGTGAAAAAAGACAGAACTAGTAAAATAGACGAAGGGGAGGTAAAAAGCAAACCACACACACAATGCTAGAAAATAATATAAATATGGAAGATGAAGAAAAGGGGGAAGTACCCTCTAGCGAATACATCAACAACAACAACAACAACAACTACAACACACACACACACACACACACACACACACACACTCTATATTTCTAGCAAATATTTTGTGTAGACTAACATTATAATGGTGTGGGTGGGTGGGGTGCAGGCAGAAGAAAATGCTAAAAAGAAATTAATATTAGAACCATCGCATTCCATAAAGAATATCACGGAAACTTCCTCTCCATTCAGATAATTATCATTGCAATGTAATTAATATTCGTCAGGTATAGAGAGATAAAATACTACCCGGCTGTGTGCGTGCAAGAGTGAGTACGAAGGTGTGCGTGCAGGTGTGTGTACATAATCACGTGAACATGTGTGTGTGTTTGCACGTGTGTGCGTGTCACAGGCGGCGGAAGCGGGGGGGGGGGGGCAAGGGGGGCACTGGCCCCCCCAAGAAAAATATTGGGGGGGGCAAACCTATACATTTGCCCCCCCCCCCCCCCCCCCAATATTCAGCCCCTCAAAAAACATTATTTGGAGGTTCAAACCAATATTTTCCCCCTTTCTCTGGACTGATGCAAGTTAACAATACCTGTGCTGAGACCATTTTCAAAGCACTGAAGGACTGCTTGATCAGACTTGACTTTTTTTTTTAATGCAAAGAGTTTCAATTTTTTAAAAATTGTTTTTAAAACATTGCAGTTTTTAGTCACTTTTGGTCCAAAGTACAAAGAGTTATTTATAGTCATTCAACGGAAATCCATTTTAAGGGATCCGTTGTTAGGCCTACGTCCAAAGCGTTTTCCCGTTGAAACGACCAAGTAACCCAACCCCTAAGCCTAAATTAGTAAATGCAGCCATATTTTCTTGTTCTGGCCGCAAGCCTCTTCCAGCACCTTAACTTTGATACTGCCCTAATCCACCAAAAACGACTTTTTAGAAATATTAATTAAGATGCTAAGTTGATAATTATGACAATTCGTTGTACGAACATCCATTGAAACGACCATCGCTGAATCGTCCAAAAACATCGTTGAAACGGAAACCCTTGACAGTGAAGCTGCAGAAAAGGACAAAAGATGTTGTCGATGCCTACAGGGAAATCAAAGAGGTCAGTAACTGCATGTCTTCTATTAGAAGAGATGTCGACACAGCGTTCGTTGCCTGGTTTGGTGAAGTCAGCAAAATGGCAAATGCTTTGACAACTGGTGTTATTGTTCCTCGTCAAGCATCCCGACAGACTCTCCGTGACAACCAACCCGCGGCCACTCCAGAAGAATATTTCAAGATTAGCACTGCCATTCCTTTCTTGGAACACCTGTCAACCGAATTGGACTCGAGGTTAAAAAATGCTGGTCTAGCAGTTGATGGTCTCTGTCTGGTGCCAAGCACTTTAATAGACAACCAGGATGGTTTCATGCAGGTTCCAGAAGGGGTGATGCTGGCAATGTTGTGGAAGTCTGATCTACCAGACAACGCTACCCTTGATGCAGAATACCAACGGTGGGTTTGCAAATGGCGAAGTGCTGCTGAGAATGCGACAGCTATCATCCCATCCACGGCATCAGAAGCACTGAAACATTGTGACAGGGATTTTTATCCTAACCTGTTCATCATGCTAAAGAACCTTTGCATCCTGTCTGTCACTACTGCCGAGTGTGAGCGTTTAAACAGTCAATTGCGCAACCTGAAAAACTACCTGCGCTCTACAATGGGGCAACAGAGACTCAATGGACTTGCTTTACTGAAAGTGCACAGGGATGTTGATATTGATTTCAAAGAGGCAGTGAACTGTTTTGCCAGAAGATACAATTCACAAATGGTACTAATGCCGAGGAACCTAGTGCAGCAAATGAAAGCAGGGCGGTGATGTTCATAAACTACAAGGTAAAGCTTTATACCGTTAACGATCAACAAAAAGTAAATAATAATAATAGTATACAAAACATCTCTGCTGATAAATAAATGTTTGTGTGTGTGTGGTGTTTTTTTAAGGGAGGGGCAGAGGATAATTTTTGTACCCCAGATTTTGTCAGTTCAATTGTTCAAAAGGCTCAAAGTCCCAGACCATCACAGATGGCGTTTTCAAGGTTCAGATTGCACCAGATTGCACCATTTTGCATCCTTGAAAAAAAATTTCCGGGGGAGCATGCCCCCGGACCCCCCTAGAGGGCTCGGCGCATCGCGCATTCGCTGAATCTGTAACCCCCACCCCTCCCCCCCTCGACTTTTTCCAGGTCTGGCCCTGATGTCAGTGAATAAAATGTGTGCCCCCCCCCCCCCCCCCCCCCAATCCTGAGCAGCTTCCGCCGCCTGTGCGTGTATGTTATTACAATGTGTGTAACATTGATGGAGACAGAAAGAAGTCAAGGAAAAAACTGCTACGTCTTCGTTCTTCATTATGATCAATGGCGGGCATCAATACCCATAGGAATGTTATTAGTTACAAAGCTAGCAATATTTTAGGAATAAAAAAGAAGTTGGGTGGGGTGTTTGAATGGATAAAGTGTGGATAGGGGAAGGGAAATTAAGCAGGAAGACAAGAAAAATACACTGAAAAAATAAGCCAGGATTAAACCCAAAACCAAGAAAAATATTCCGTGTGACTAAAATAAGCTAAGTTTGGTCAAGCGTGCCCTAACCCGTTCAATACTGGGAAAGCAGAACGTGAAATCTAGTTATTTTGTACTTCCACGTTATCGCATAAAAATCTCAGATTAATATATTCGAAAGTATCAAAATATAGTTCTTCATTCTCACAAAACAGGACTGTGAAATGACAGCGGAACACGAAACGTGGTGTGTGAGATTAAGACAGAATAAGTGAAGGAGTAGACAGAGAGAGGGGGAGGGAGAGAGAGAGAGAGAGAGAGAGAGAGAGGGAGAGAGAGGGGAGAGAGAGAGAGAGAGAGAGAGAGAGAGAGAGAGAGAGAGAGAGAGAGAGAGAGAGAGAGAGACTTCCATTTAGCTGACACGGCAGTTGTTTTTTTCTATATCCTATCCTATCTCGTAACTCGAAAGTCTTTGGGGCACCACAGATTATCGCTTAACCAGCGTACTCCATCTTTCTTTGTACTCGGCAACCCTCATGGCTTCGCTCAGTGTCCAGTCAGTCCATTCTCGAATGTTGTTGTCCTCACACCTCTTTTTCTATCTCATTCTTCTTCTGCCCCCTTTGCAAGGCCTGATGATCTGGTGGCGTGCCCATACCAACAAAGTTTCCGTTTATTTACCACCGTGAGCCATCGTGTTATTAAACGGCTTGTTTGATGGACTGCAGGACTTCGTCGTTGGTGATGTGCTGGATATATGAAATTCCCAGAAGTCTTCTGTAGCACCTCATCTCCATGATGGGTATTCTTTGTTGTGGATCTGCTGTGAGGGTCCATGTTTCACAAGAGTATAGGAAGATGGAGATGACAAGGGAGCGCAGCAACCTCACCTTGGAGTGTAGATTGATTGTCCTGTCATTCCAAATGGGCTTTAAGCTTGTCACGGAAGCAGTTGTTTGTGCTATCATGGAAATGACTTCCTGTCAGGACCCATTATCCGATACAATTGTTCCTAAATATTTGAAGCTGTGCATTGTTTTGAGGAATTGGCCTTGAACTTAGATGTCCGTGTTGATGCCATTGGTATCGTTGGTCATCATTTTGGTCTTCTCTGCGCTTATTTCCATTCCAAAGGTTCTGGAGGATGTGTCAAACCTCTGTACCAGATGTTCAAGTTCTTGTTTCTCTTCAGCCAATCCATCAAAGTCATCCGCAAAACGGAGGTTGGAGATTGCTTTACCCCCTATGCTGATTGTGCCTTCCTGATCTGCAAGAGCATATGACATGATACGCTCCACAAAGATATTGAAGAGCGTTGGCATCCTTGGTGCACGCCGATTGTTGTTCTGAATCAGTTCCCGATGGCGCTGTTGTGGAGGACTGCACTGATAGCCTTGTCATACAGTCTTTTGATGACTTTAATAATGTTAGTTAGTCATTGTTTATAGGATCCAGGAGGCTGCAAACGAGCCGAATCAGGACCACTTCAATAATGTTAGGGCTTATGTTGTACACTCTCAGAGGTGGTTGAAGTATCTGCTTTTTTTTTTTTAAATCAGAGATAAGGCAAAAATTAGTTATGAGCGAAAATGTTAAATTCAGAGCGATGGATAAACAACCGACAGACTAACTGGACTGGTATTATATGATTAGCCATTAGTGGATATACCTTTACAACAAAAATCAATAAAATCGGTTCAGCCGTTCGTTTTAGATACTGAACAAAGCACGTTTAGTTACAATGAGACCCAAGCGACTGACCAAATACGACAGCACGGGAGGCTGGCTGCAGCTAAGCTAACTAATTTTCCTAAGAATTTTGGTTAAGATCTGTTAAGTTGTTCTTGAGATATGGCGTTCAACGGACCGACAGGCCGACATTTGGCTCGTTCTGATTTCCGGCGATTTCAACGTGTTTCCAAACATTTACAAAAATCAGAGACTGTACACGCAGCAACAGCAGCTGAGATCGACGACAACTTTGACAGCGAGGAACTGTTGGAACTGGGAGACTTCCACAGCAAAGAAAGCATCGATGATGTTAAGCTAGGATCAAGCTTGACGGAAGGTCAAAAGATGGAGCTCAAGGACCTTATGGACGAGTTTCTACAAAACTTCAGTGATGTCCCAGGCTCTACAACTTTGGTCTAACATGAAGTCCACCTTACTTCAGATATCCCTGTTCGATCCAAACCATTCTCGATCCCATTCAAGGCACGCGAATCCTTGAAGAAAGACATCGATGAGATGCTGAAGATGGGCATCATCAGGGAGTCCAGTTCCCCCTACGCGTCCCCTGTCGTAGTCGTGAAGAAGAAGGACGGGAGCAACACAGTATGTATCGACTACAGGAAGGTTAATAAGATCACCGTTTTCGACCCCGAGCCGATGCCTACTCCAGCAGACCTCTTCCGCCAATTATCGGGGAGTAAAATCTTCTCAAAGATTGACCTCTGCATGGGTTATTGGCAAGTCCCCGTGCGTCAAAAGGACATAGCAAAGACTGCTTTTATAACTCCTGATGGGACGTACGAGTGCCTAAGGATGCCCTTTGGCATGGTCAATAGCAGTGCTACCCTGAAGAGAGGAATGAGGAAGATGCTCAAATGGATGGACAACGTCGTGTGTTACTGGGACGACCTGCTAGTCCATACTCAGACCTACAGGGAACATCTGCAGACCTTGAGGGAGCTGTTTCACCGTCTCTCAGAAGCTAACATGACCGTGAGACCCAGCAAGTGCATTCTGGGAACTGACAACATCGACTTCATCGGACATTCGATGGAAGAAGGAAGCAATAGAGGATGCACTGACACAAGGAAAGTCTACGAGGTCACTGTCCTTGACCCTGGGCCGATGACAACCATAACGAACGATGGCATTGAGTCCGTGTGGATGAGCTGAGAACATTGACAGTATTCAGAAAGACTGAAATAAGTGGGTTTTTTTTTAAATTCTGGACTTTGTTTTTGGATTGCGTCTCAATGCTGTTGAAAGAAATTAAGTAAATGTCTTCTTGTGTAGGGGGTTATGTAACGTTTGAGGCGCGCACGATAGGTCCGATTGTTTTGTTTTGCAAAGCATGCAATAACCAAGTGTTTTTACCTTTGATTTGATTTTGCATTGTTGTTAGAAGAAGCTTTGTATAATGTTGATAAATTTTGTTGGTCGATATTATTGGAGAATTTTGTAGAATTACTTGTTTACTATCCATCGAAGCATGTAGATAAATCTAGTGGTAGCTACGAGATTCTTCTAACCTAAATAAAGTTATATGACGTAAGACAGAGAATAGTTCCGGTGACGAATTTTATTTTGATTGGCTGTAATTGCGTCACGCTGGAATGTTCGAATTTTCTCTAGAGTATAGAGAGACTATATAAGTGGCGTACTGTTTCAAAAAGAAAAAGAGAGTGAAAAGTGATTGATAGAGATTTGGGATGATTATATGCAGTTGTTGATGTATGTTGAACTTCATACGACGACTTCTGCCTTGTTGCTGAGTGAACAGGTTGCGTGGACTAACGAATCTGAGTTACACTTATCAAGATTCAAGCATCGGGGCTGAATCAACAATTGATAAAACAACTACAGTGTGACAATGGGCTCAGACTATGACGGACTAAATTATTTTAAAAAAAAACACCTAAAAACATCAGCAACAATTACATCTAGACCTTTCTTACAACTTCTCCCCTGTTTCACTTCCGATGTGTATGTTCCTATAAACTAATATTTAATTTACGCATCTACTGGTAGAGAATGAACTAAGGCATTGGAAAATAATACACTTAAGGTTGTACAGTGTAGAATCTTTACTATAGCATCATTCAAAATCATGTTCTTATTTGTGTTAAAATTTGGGAAGTTGCCTACACACTAAACTTGCCGGTCGATATCCATGGAGGCTTTGCCTATAACAGCGCGGTGTCTTTATCAACGTGATATAAATCGCGCTATTCTAAACAGCGCGCTCTCCATCAAAGCTGCTAAATAAATAAAAAATAAAGTTTATATATTCGGATAGAGAATTGAATGCCAAGTCTAACGGTTTTGTGCTTTAAGGGATCTGAAAAGTATATCTCAAGTTATTACACACAGCTAGTTTACACTGATTCCAAGCACATCGTTTTATTTGATTGTTAATTTCATTTGTTGTCAAGTTGAACACTACTTTATTGGATTCGTCTGAAGATGCAGCACTCTTTGCTATGTGCTCAACAATTACATTTCCTTCATATTTCTTACTTTATTACTTCATATTTCTTCATATGTAAATGACTAGGTATCTGAATTAATGAAATATCCGATCCTCTGGTAATGATTTGATGACATTACATCTTTATTTCTGTTAGCAGGTCATGTCTCTCTTTACTAACCCGGTGCTTGCGGATCTGAAGGTCCCGGTTTCGAGCCCTTTCCGGGCCATTGTGTTGTGTCCCTGGGAAAGACACTTTACTCCCGTTTCCTACTCTTTCGGAAGAGAGTATAAACCGAGGTCTAGTCTGTGTGTCGCATACATTCCATCATAACGGACTTTAAAGTTCCCGACGCTCATGTCCTAGATGGGTGAGTGCCGGTAACAAGAACACACCCAGCATGCACTTGGTCCTTCTCCCCCATCCCTGGCTGGCCAGGATAGTGGTCAGTTGTCCGGGCGTCAGACCATGCGCCCAAAGGCTGCGGGTGGGCGTCTCGGGCGATTTGAGTTAGATCCTGTATCGGCCAGCACCTATTCTGGTCACGTTTTCCTGCGAGATAAGTGCGCTATAAAAATCCTCAATAATATTAAATAATAATAATAATAAAACCCGAGATCACAAAGCCGATAATGCTGATTTTGAATCAGAAAAGATTGTTAGTTTTAAAGGAATACTAGTCAAATCAGTTATGAAAGATAGACTCATTAATATTGCAATTAGTTCAGCTATAAAAATCGTATTACCTTTCTGTAAATAATATTGTCGGAATATTTTAAAATCGGGAATATAAAATGCTGCTCCAAAATTTCCATTTTCTAAAACTGATCCGTCAGTATATATGTGCAACGAATTTTGAGAATACAAATGAATAATATTCTTGTGCAATTGTTGCCAATAAGAAAGGATTTTCTTTTTTCGAAATATCTCCATAATCCAAAATTATCTCCGGAGCTAAAAGAAGCCAAGGCGGATATGGGCTGCAAGGAATAACACATGGTGACGTTGTATTAATTGGTGTGGAGTCTGTTAAAGGAAATATATATTTATTAATTGACATAAAAACACTTTTATTTTTAAATCCTTTGTTAATTTCAATATTTTCACTTAGCTTAATTGTTGTAGAATTTACAATTGAGTTTGCCCGTGTAACATATTGTGCAGTTTTTAACCTGTTTTTGGTCAAGAAATTGTAGTACCCCTGCATCTTTATATGTTTTTGACGATGAAGACCACTGGGGTATGCCAATAGCTATTTTTAAAGACATGGAAGCAATGCTAGTCAACCTATTTAAAGCTGATTTTGATGCTGTAAAATAAACTTATTTTCCATAATTTAATATAGATCTAATAGTAGCAATAGCTATATAAGTCAAACAAGAATAGTGGTTTGCCCAAGGTTGTTTAGATAGCATTTTTAATAAACTTATTTTCTTTCTTGCTTTGTCAATTAAATGTTTAATATGACAATTCCACAAAAGTTTATAACGCAAAACAATTCCTAGGAATTTAACAGATGCACTTGGATAAACATTAATATTGTTTACCTTACTTTATAAAAATGTAATATTATTAAAATCAATAAAAAAAATTATAAATATCATAAAAACTGTGTTGTCTCCCGATAAACAGAATCCGTTTTCAGACATATATTTTATAATAATATCAACCATGTATTGTTACTCCTTTAATATAAATTTTGTTCTTCTAGTTTGTTTATGAAACTTACATGAAACAATTTTTCATAATGCAATATCGTCAGCAAAAAAGTGATATTATGAAATCTTTGAAATCTATATTTTTCCCATCATTAATCATAGAAAATAAAAAGGAGCTATAACAATTCATTGTGGAACACCCATATTTACTGTTTTTGACTCCGATAATGAACCCTTAACGCGTACTTAAAAAGTTCTGTTTGATAAAAAGCTTTAATGAACATATATAACAATTACCGTTAACACCATTTTTTTAAAAACATTTCAACAATAACTTGAAGTGCCAAACTAAATCATATGCTCTATGCCTAAAAGAAAGTAGCTAAGACTGATTTTCGCTTAGCAAAGGCTTTTTAATATGTGATGATAATTTAACTGATGATAATTTGTACTTCGACCTTTTCTAAATCCTGCTTGAAAAACTGGGAAAATATTTTTACTTTCACAATAATATTCCAATCGAAACTTTATCACCCTTTCATATAATTTAGCAAGATTATGAGTTAATGAGATAGGTCGGACTGGTCGGTGGAGAAAATATGATGGCACAGGAAGCTGACCATAAACCTAGGTAATGTTCCTATGAAGTTTGGTCAAAATCCGTTGAGAAATGGCGTGCAACACACCGACGGACAGACAGATCGAGTTTTAGGTCGTTCTGATTCCCTACAAAAACGACACCAGAATGAACAAAGAATGTATGGATTAAATGGATTCACGATTGTTTTTGTTTGAGGAGACACACACAAGCACGCAGACACGCACACACACACACACACACACTCACCCACATACAAACTACACACAGAGAGATAATTAAACACGACGGGCTGAGGGGTTGGGTGCGACGCAAAAGGGTTAAAATCGTGACAAATACCGGAAGTATGCCGCAGCTCTTTGGGAAACGCAATTACATGCAGACACGAGACATCTGGCCGTTTCTAATAAATGGTCATTTTACGTAGACATGTGACTATAGCAGAGCTTGCAAGACTGGTCCCAGCATACTAAATTAATAAACACTATCAATATATACACCAATGAGAGATATGTTTTTCTTTATGTCTAAAACTTTCCACAAATATATATTTGTCACATGCAGAGTACTTCAAGATGTTGAGTTAAAGTTCAGGGTTTGAACTGAAGGTAAGTAAAGTAACATCATCATCATCATCATCATCATCATCATCATCATCATCATCATCATCATCATCATCATCAACAACAAAAAAAACAACAATAACAACAACATTATTACCACCACCAAAATCATCATCCCTCATGAAGACGCCTGGCAATGTTCCGGTCTGACTGCACAATTCGGTAACAAAAAATTTGAAAGGAATCAAAGAGTGTGGAACAAAGCGCTTTATGTGTAATGTGTAACACAAAAAAGCGACCCCTGTTTGGAAAGAAAAATTGTTTGTAGTCTTCGTATTTTTGTACGCGAGGTATGTCAGACTTCCAACGTTATGTGAATACACCAGCGACCTTTGCACTGCTCTGGCTTGTATGTAGGGAGAATTCATGCGCAGACATAAATAGTTAGACACAGAATAATGTTGAAATTCTGATTAAGATTATTCACAGATAAAATGAGTATAGACAAACTATCCTACATTTTATTTGGTAGTCATTTTTCACACAGTGCACTAGCACGAGAGAGAGGGAGAGAGAGAGAGAGATAGAGAGAACGAACGAACGAACTTTTATTTCCTGAAGGCACTGGCCCTTAGAAAGGGGTCACAATACAATACATGGAAAACAATACAAGCAAACCCAATGCAAAATAGAACAATTATCAAACGTCCAAGGTCATGGGGACGATGACACCCATCCGCGTCTTCTGTTCTGAAAATGAGTGTCATAATTACGACAACTTAATATTTACATACAATGCTCTATAAAATATGGTCGATATACGTTTGCCTTTGACGCAATGCGTAGAAAACATAAAAGGCCAATTTGCGAATCTGCTCAGTGGATCCATTACGCCGTGTAATGTTCGCTATTGCCGAGTAAATATTTCATCCTAATATCGTTGTACAAACGACAGTGAGGAATAAAATGAGCTTCATCTTCAGTTTCAATACATGTGATGCACAAAATATTAACATTGTTATAAATAGAGAGAGAGAGAGAGAGAGAGAGAGAGAGAGAGAGAGAGAGAGAGAGAGAGTTGTTGTATCAATTTTTATTCATCAGATTAACATAAGTTGTACTGATAAGATTGAGAGAGATCATGCCATTTGCTTCTACCGGTAGCCTCTTAAATTGTGCTCTCGTTCAGAGGAAAAGCATCAGATTGCCATTTGTACTATTCATAGGTCAATTATTAAACTGACCAAGCTGGCTCTTGAATTATTTTTACTGGAGTGAACGTTTGACGCTAGAACATCGAATCGCAGTTGCACGGCGAATTCTCGTTCAAATGGAGAAATACAGTGTAGTCTGCTCAGTGGATTTCAAGCATTTGACTGGCTGCTTATCAGAAATAGTGGCAACTATGTTGTCAGATTCAGTACATACGGCAAACACTATATTGTTGTTTTGTTGTTGTTGGCTGTTGTTTTTATTAAAAGAACATTATTTTACTTCCATGCAAAACATTGCAGTATGACATAACCTGTAACCTGTTGGGTTGGAAGATTTAACGATTTAACGAATTAAATTTTTGTTTAAAGAAAATTTAACACGTTAATGTTTTTAAAAAGTTAAAGAAAATTCAACGAATTAAAAAAATAAAAGTAACGAGTATCGATTTTTTTCGTTAACAATTTCGTTACTTCAGTTTGATTTTCCTCCACGAGTCAAACAACGAAGCCGGTTTGACCCAGTTGCAGCCAGTTTGAGGCGGTTTGGATTAGCCTATGTAGATATTACCGCTAGCCTACCTTGCATCAGTTCATATTAAGTTTTGAGATGGTGAAAAGAAGATGGCTTCCTGCAGTGATTCGAGTGATGAAAGTTTGCCAAAATTTTCTGAAGCGTTTATGGAAAACTACGACTTTGTTGGAGGAAAGTCAGCCGAGACGCTCAGTTTTAATTTAGATTCTTTTTATTCTAGCTGCTGTATTTGAATGCTTAGCTTAATTTCTTTGTCTGGTTGGTGTGCGTGGGTTAAAATGCTTGGAAGGGGTGTAGAATGAATGTTGCAAAAACAGATGAGAAAAAAATTAGTCTAATATCTCTATTCTTGTTGTTAATAAAATATAAAATCAAATCACGTTTGTTCTTGATTTTTGCATCAGTGTGTTCATAGATTACATGGGTTCTAACACAAGTGGTATGTAATTTTTTTTAACTGCATACCACTTTTTTTGTGGTTTGAGCTGAACAATAAATAATCATTCATGTATTTAACGCAAATTTTTTTTTTAATTAAAGAAAATTTATGTCTTTAATTTTCGAAAAAAATTAAAGAATAGTTATTTCTTTAACGTTTTATCCAAATTAAAGAACATTTCTTTCTTTAAAGAAAAAAGTAAAGACTATCAACCCTATCAACATCTTAGACCACTGAAGGAGTTTTCTCCCAAAACCAGGTTTATCCAATTTCATCAAGCCCTTTTACCAACTTACAGCCTTTTCAAGGTATTGTTTTACTTGCTCGTGTGACATAGCTTTAACTAGTTTATAGATGTTCGTAGACATACGCTCTTGCAGCTGCACAAATGCCTTTTATCCCCACCCCCATTTCATTTCCCAGGCACAAAATTGGAAACGCAAATAACGAAACGGAAAAGAATAAAAGAATCCAGAAACCCTCACTTAAACAACGCACGCAACGTGCGCGGTTCAAAAAATCTAAAGAATAATCAAGAAAAAGTCCTAACATCGCCTCTGTGTATGGCTGCAATAAAAGGACAGGCTGCATAAATGATATTATCTCGGTCGGAAGGAACTGCCTTGTGGGGACACAGGATTAAGGGATATATCCCTCCCTTTTTCAGCTTCGGATAGCGCAGTGGTTGGAGCACTCGCTACTGTGTCGCAAGTTAAGCATCGTCCAGTGCGGTTAGCACTTGGATGGGTGACCGCAGAACGTGAAGCGACAAATAACAACGCCCCCAGTTGACTCAGCTGTGACTGAGTACCTACTCTCTTAAGGGTGGGGAAGGTAAAGCAGCGAGGGAGAGAGATGGGCATCACCCTCATTACGCTGGCCCAAGATAAGTGTGATCTCCAACATCACGCTCCCCTACGGCCACAGGCTATGGGACTACCTTTACCTTACTTTTTTCAGCTTCCCAAATTGCAGGAATCAAAACATCAGACATCATGGACATGAAGTATCGATGCATAGACGCCGCCGCATGACAAAAAGCAAAAGGAGAAACAGTACGCACATATACGTCAAGATTTACTGTTATGTTGAGCGTTACAACAAATTGTTGCTGAAAGCGTACTAGCCTGTAGTTTGCCAGTAGTGAAGTAAACGAGACTCTGGACCGAAGTATTTATTTTGTTTAAAAAGAAAAAAAGAATGACAATCCTTTCGCGAAAGTCCAAAATTTACAGGAAGGGACTATAATTTTCAGAGAATGGCTGAACATTGTATAAGATTGTATTATGCAGGAATATGCTATAGCTGATACCGTACATGTATAGCTAAATCAAAATATCGTACATATGTTTGAAGGGTCAATGAACGCATTAGGTAGAGGACCCTTACAACCCACGGAGGGTATTCACAACTTTCCGGCGCCTCTCATAAAAACTCGTGGGTATCGCCATTATAAATTAAAACGAGGTTAGAATGAAACCAAGTTCCGGTCTGGCTTGTTTTGCTTTTATCAAAGCTTGATGCGTGACTTTTAAATATGGCAAATTGCCGAAAACGACGAATGTTAGAGCCAGAAAACGAGTGGGATAAGTATAAAAACGGTGGAGGAAGTACATGCTCAGTGAAAGAATGCAAAAAACAATCGTAGAGACCTGTATTTGTGGCGACTTCGGAGGTGCGTCGATCATCGACAGAAAGTGAAACAGGACCTGAAGACTCTTGTAGTTTTCCATAGCTTCGCCGTCGCAACCTTCACAAAACACGAAGTAGTTGACTATCTTAGGCTAGCGTTGTGGCCAAGTGGGCTAAGGCGGGACTAACTTGCCTTGTCCACAAGCCAGAATCCAATGGCGCCTGACAGTTGTGGGTTCGAGCCAGCATCTGGGCGTTATGTTTTTCCGAATATTTTTCAAAAATTCACAAATAATGTTAGGTAGGTAGGGTTTAGGCGCGCCACTGGCGATAGAAAGGGATAATAAACTGCAGCAAAAAAAAATATGTGAGGGTACGATACTGGTGGCCAGTGACACATGTTATTATTCTTAAATATTTGGAAATAACTCACTAAAACACGCGGAGAAAGAAACCGGAAGTATGTTTCATTGAGGGGATTCCCGTTGGTGCATAGGATAGCAGAAAAGTGTGAATAGAGTTGGATATAGTCGGACATGTATGATACTGTGTAGACTGATAGTTGTAAATAATAATTAGGGCATCACATAACAGTAGATTCAAATGAACCCTGAGAGACATTAAAAAGCGGAGCGCGCGTTGCTCACGGATCGAAGTACACCAGGACCTGATAGTTACTGCCCCAAAAAGAAGGAACGATGGCTGGAGACGGTATCGATTGGCTGTTAAATACTGTAGTAGGTTGGACATGATAATAAGGTCAATACGATAAAGAAAATAGTGAACGGTCTTGAATGTTTGATAAATGCTGGATCCAAGTTTGGGACTTTTGACGGAGGTGAATGCAGGAATGGAGGAATGAACTTGAATATATTAAATTATATCAAAATGTTGTAGTATCGACAAAACAATAACATAATGAAAAGTGCTGCGCGCATTGCAGAATGATCGATGGATTTGAAGTGAAGCACGTGCTAAGTCAATGGGGGATCACGCCCCTTGGTTCCTACTGCGTACATTGAGGTAGCGTCCCTTCCCCACTGGGTAAACAGGCGACGCTCTGACAACGCACCCGGTGATATGATACGATTTACATATAGCTGTATGCGCCCAGAAAGACAAAACTCCAAACCCCGTAAGGAAAGAAGGAGAAGAAGAGTTGAAGGTGAAGGATTTGGACGAGAAGAAGAAGATAGTAATGATGATAACGACGACGACGACGAAGAAGAAATGAAGATGATGATGATGATGATGATGATGATGATGATGATGATGATGATGATGATGATGATGATGATGATGATGATGACGACGAAGATGATGATAGGAAAGAAATAAACAAGGAAGGGGGAAAAACCATAGAACAGGAACCACGTTTTATACGTCAAGAAATGAACAGGAAGAATGTGGAAAGAAATGCAACATCAGAGAAGATAAAGAAGACAAAGGCAGCCGACTAAAATGTTCTCAGTGCATGTATTTCGCTAAATGCTTCATCAGGAGGTAAAAGCCAACTTAGAGAAGAAGATGATGAAACAGATTACACAGGAGACACCCGTTAAATTACATAACAGAAAAAGCAGTTCACACACACGCGAAAGTTCACGGATTATCCGTAAGAAAATCAGAAAAAAATATACAATACAATACAATATATCTTTATTGTCCAAACACACGTTGCATACATAAAAGTGTAAAATTTCCTTCGGCGTGGGCACTAAACTTTGCATAAAATCAATAAATGAACAATACATAAAATTTGTCATGCATGCATTTATCACAGGCCCAGCTTACATCTCTCTCTCTCTCTCTCTCTCTCTCTCTCTCTCTCTCTCTCTCTCTCTCTCTCTCTCTCTTTCTCTCTCTTTTACCCCTCCCTTCCCTCTATTGCAACACACGGTGCATCCACGCACACACACGCGTTTGCACATATGGTCCTCTGCGAACATAATAATAATAATAATAATAATAATAATAATAATAATAATAATAATAATAATAATAATAAATTGCATTTATACAACGCATTTTTCATTAGAATTACAACTCAATGCGCTTACACACATCGTTCGTACACATCATCACAACATTCGCACTACGTCATGTACAGCATTATTCAGAAAGTATTATTACTGTTCTTACTATTTACACAGAAAACGCCTTCCGGAACAAGTGCGTTTTTAAGCAACTCTTAAAAGGAAACAAGGTCTGTACAATGTCTTAAACCGGCAGGCAGCGCATTCCAAACCTTGGGTGCTTGAAAACTAAAAGACCCCTCGCCAATTATTTTAAGCCGGCGTTTGGGTGTTTTCACAAGATTTTCGTCTGATCAGCGCAAAGAACGAGTTGCAGTGTAGGTAGTGAGTACCTCAGACACAAATGGTGGAAGTGATATGCTAAAATGAAGCTAAAACAAGAATGTTAATAAAATATATAGTAGTAAAAGAAGTATCATTATAGCAAATTTTGTCACACTTTTGTTACTAGAAGAAGAAGAAGAAGAATGAATGAATGAATGAATGAATGAATGAATGAATGAAATCACAGAAACTCATCAAAGGAAGCATGCCCCAAAGGTACGGATGACACGGTGAACCCGCCCAGATGTGGCACACTCCTGCTGGGTACATTTGTGTTGCCGGCACTCACCCGCCTAACATGAGCGTCAGGATCTTTACAGTCCGTGCGATAAAATGCGCGCGTGCAGACTAGCCCTCGGTTTATACTCTCATCCGAAGGAGAAACGCAAAAAATCTCTTTATCACGTTCATGCGGGGAAAATAATTGCCTTGTACCTTTATAAACCCGGGAGTGTAAAATAAATTCTTCGAGTCCGCCAACACTCTTTGTAAAAATTTAAGATGTCTGTCTTATTTTTGAACTAACACACCGACCATTCGGCAGATGCGTTTTCTATGTACTTGCCTCACAGAGCTGTAGCCAAGAAAAGAAATAACACGCCTGAAAATATTTTACTAACTGCACTGTAATAGTTATAATTATATGATAGTCTGTTAACGAAATTTCTTCGAATAATCAGCATTAGGTGGGTGCAATGCTTCAATCAAGGTGATAAATGTGTTACGGATGGACACCTTAGCAAGATCCGCACGAGAGTCAACATCATCATAGGAACCTGGAAAGTCAGGACCCTAGCTACAGAGGGTGGACAACATACCCGCAGAACTGCTTCAAGCAGGAGGAGAAGCGATTACATTACATTACATGATTATTGCTTTAGGTCCAGCGGACTCTTCCGAGCCAAATCAGGACCCTGATCCGCATAAAAGATCTGCTGAAACAACCCTAGTGGTAAAACTGAATACTCTCCACCAGCCAGTCACTTTACAATAAAGACATCCCACGCAGGGGACGCTGAGGCTATACTCTAATTTATCGAACCCCCGTTTACAAAAACAAAATAGAATACAAACATCATTTTAAATTATCAACAAAACACATATAAAATGCCTACATTGCTAAATAATAACATCATAGGAAGCCCTAGTGACCACCTGGCAGAAAGCATCCAATATTCCCAAGCTGATCCAACAGACCTCACACACAAATAAGGAGTCTTGTCGCGGAAGAGTTTTCAAGAAAAAAGGTAGGAAACTGGTCTAGCGAAGAAGAAGATAGTATAGCAGGTTGATAGAACAGAGCAGGAATGAGAAAGAACAAATGAGAAAGACAGAGACAGTGGGAATTTAAAGCACTAACTTTCCAGAAAGTGGGAATACTATTTATACTGAAACCCCCGGCACCCCAACGGGGGTAAGCGATTACCATTCACCATTATCTGTAACAAGATCTGGCAGAGTGGGGAATAGCTTACACCATGTACCCACTCGCTTGTTCTCACACTTCTGATATCAGTACAACTTATGTTAATCTGATGAATAAAAATTGATGCAACAACAACAACAATCTCACTCTTCCCAAAACGGGTAACCTTCAGCAGTGTCAAAACTACCGTACCATCAGGCTCGTCAGCCATCCCAGCCAAGTCCTCCTGAAAATAATACTCAACAGGTTAAAACCACAAGCTGAGCAAATCATAGCTGAAGAAAAAGCAGGATTAAGGGCATGGCAAAATACCACAGAGCAGATTTTCAACCTCACAATAATCTGTGAGAAATACCTACAGCACCAACAACATCTATATCATGTGTTTGTAGGCTTAAAGCTTTTGACCGTGCATGGGCTCTGCACAATGGAGTATATGACCCTCACGTTTATTCGGTAAGTCATCAAATGCCTGTACTTTAATGTTTAGCTCGTCTGTGTAAGGTTGGTACAGAAACAAATAGATGGTAAAATTACTGTCACACTAGCTTTCACACACATGAATCATATGTAGTCCAGCCACTTGATAACAGTTAAAGTAAAGCACACATAAAAAAGCAATCTAATCCCTCCGTTTTGTGCTGATAGTTGGCAGGAGCAATAACCACTGAACAGCTACAGAGTGACACCAATTTGCAGTTTCTGAAGACTACCAGTGGTCTGTTATTAATTTTATATCTTAACCTTCGCCTTATGCACTTCTCTTGTGGGGACCAGTGCTCTGGTCAGTGCTGAAACATTGTCGAGTGTAGTTCTTGCCCCAATTTTGAAGGTTTTTAATTTTTTAGTACTCCTCACCCAAACGAGTCGTATTGTGTGAGTGTGAGGAGGGATAGGGAGAGGAGAGGAGGAAAGAGAGGACAACAAGAATAATCGGTTGCAGAGTGTCTGAAAGAGTAGAGTGATAGAACATCTCTACATAAGCGACGAACATTTAGAATACTTTAGGGTTTTCTCAATATTATACATAATAAAATCAGTGTCTAAAATATACACATACAGAATTAATAATAATATATTCGGTAGTAAACATATATATAGTTAAACAACAACAAGTACAATGTAATTAATTTTTAATTTATTCTTATATAGCAAAGTCCACACATTTTACAACTAATGTTTTTATGAGTTTTTTTTAAAGACAGTTCAATGACTTGAGAGAATCGTCCTAATTCTAACATTGTAGAGTTTCTAGTGGAGAGAACTACTCTCACAACACGATATTAAATGTAAGATGTTGTACAATGAGCCTTGCTTTAAAAAAGTTTTAAAGCTCACAGTGATTTAAAGTTATGGGGTTGTTATTAATTGTGCAATAAGTTTAAGTGAAATGGTTACAATGCAAACAATATTCTCATGAAACAAGACAAGTTAAAAAGAAGTAGCACTCAGTTCAATAAAATATAGAGATAAAAAAGAAATGTTTAGTCATATTTGTTGATGCAATGTTGTTTCTTTATCAGTTTTGCAACATCATTTATCAGGGAGTGACACTAGTTAATTTTTTAAAACAGAGCTGAAAACAATAAATGATACTTGAATAGATATGAAATGAGATATGATTGTGATGAAATTGGTTTGAAAAATAGTTGAATAAAGTCAGATGATACTTAATTTTTTGAAATAAGTTCAGTGAAAAAAATATAGAATTTTATGATCATAATCACAATGATGAATGTTCAGCATAAAACTAATAAGGACAATGGAATATTAAAAGTTTAAATAGAGAGAATAAAGAAAGAGAGAGAGAGAGAGAGAAAGGAAGAGAGAGAGAGAGAGAGAGAGAGAGAGAAGAGAGAGAGAGAAAGAGAGAGAGAGAGAGAGAGAATTAATTCGAGAAAAATAGAGCGTGTTGAGTATGCATAAATGGTTTTTAGAATTTTCAGCTGGTGTAATATATTTTTTTGTTGTTTGGTGACTTGTAGTTAGAGAATAAAAATAATGAAATGAGTTTGAAATGTAAGTTAAATGGTAATAAAAATGAAAAAAATTTTTTTTTTTTTTTTTTTTAAAAGAATTTTTTTAAGATAAAAAATAATTATTTTTCAATTTTATATTTAATTTAATTTCAATGCTCTCGTTTATAAATAGAATAGACTACATATGCTTAGCCCTTTGTGCAGTTAATAAAATCAGAAAACGTAGCACCACATCTTATCTGAGCCTTGACATCAGTTATCTGCTGATAGGAACACTTATTGCAAAGTAAGACGAGAATACAAATACATGTTACATAATAAAAAGAAATTGTATAATGACGTTTTGTTTAATAATCTTATGAATGCTGTTAAGAACCAAAAGGACTTTTGGCAGCAAATGAAGAACCTGTCTAGTATTAAAGTTCAACAGAACAATATAACAGTGGACGATTGGTTTCAGCATTTTAAATGTATCCTAGAAAAAGATGATTTTATTGATTGTGTTGGTGTTGATGATGATGTTGAAAATAATGATGACGGTGGTGGTGGTGATGATGAATATAATAATAATGTACTTGATAGACCTATATCCAAAGATGAAGTTATTCTTGCAATTAGAAAACTTAAAAATAAAAAAGCTGCTGGACCTGATAAATTAATTGGTGAATTTTTCAAATTTTCTGGTGATACAGTAGTTGAATTTCTGGTAAAATTATTTAATACATTGTTTGATACAGGTAGTTATCCTGAAAATTGGTGTAAATCAATAATTTTGCCGTTATTTAAGAAAGGTGACATAAATGACCCGAATAATTATAGAGGAATTTCTCTATGTGATGTTAGCAGTAAATTATATGGTTCTATTATTAACAGTAGGCTTCAAGATTGGATAAAGTTAAATAACATAACGGGTGATTACCAAGCAGGATTTAAACAAGATTACTCTACTATGGACCATATTTTTACACTGCTTGCTGCTGTGCAAAAACAATTCTCAAGTAATCGCAAATTATACGTTGCCTTTATTGACTTTGAAAAGGCTTTTGACAGTATTTCTAGAAAATTACTTTGGCCGATTTTGAGAGAGAGAGAGAGAGAGAGAGAGAGAGAGAGAGAGAGAGAGAGAGAGAGAGATGTTAAAATTTAATCACCCGAGATTTATTTAACCATCAGCTCTAGCATTGTTTTTCAGCGTGCGTACGTGAGTTTTGTAAGTATGCATTTTTTGGTGTTAGTATATTTCTGAGAGATGGTGAGAGAGGGGGGAGAGACAGACAGAGAGAGTATGTGCGCGTTTGTTTGTGCGTGTATGTCAGTTTGGAGGAGTTGCTCACTTTTGTATTTTAGATCTGTCAGAAATAATAAAATAATTAAATTAGAGAACCTTAAAAAGCACCGGCAAGACTGATTATATCAGTGCCTAAACCCGTTCTGTGCACATAAGCATGCGTAAGTGCATTCGATTTCCGTGGAAAAAGTTTTTTTTTTTTTTAAACGAGACTGAATTATTTTGTCAATAAGGGATTTTCTTTAGATGTTTTGCAATCAATGCATTCTGTCTCGTGTCATATTTTGATGGCCCGGGATTTAATTTCCTGGCCACATTAAAACAGTTATGAAAAACATCACTATTGTCCTTGTCACCGTCGATATTCGTTATCGTTCC
Organism: Oncomelania hupensis; assembly: GCA_036898135.1. Taxonomy (NCBI): domain Eukaryota; kingdom Metazoa; phylum Mollusca; class Gastropoda; order Littorinimorpha; family Pomatiopsidae; genus Oncomelania; species Oncomelania hupensis. The sequence continues at coordinate 20,311,183 of CM072515.1, read as the reverse complement.
TCTTACAAAACTATAATTACCTATCCTATCCTATCCCGTAACTCGGAAGTCGTAGGGACATCACAAATGATCGTTTAACCAGCGTACTCCATCTTTCCCTGGCATCAGCAACCCTGATGGCTTCGCTCAGTGTCAAACCAGTCCATTCTCGAATGTTGTCCTCCCACCTCTTTTTCTGTCTCCTTCTTCTTCTACCTCCTTGCATTGTGCCTTGCAGGATGGGTTTTGCAATGCCTGATGATCTGGTGACGTGGCCATGCCATCGGTGTTTCAATTTCTTAATCGTGATGTCCAATGGCTTGTGTGATGGTCTGTCGGATTTCGTTGTTGGTGATGTGGAGGGTATAGGAAATGCCCAGAAGTCTTCTGTAGCACCTCATCTCCATGCTTTGTATTCTTCGTTGTAGGTATCCTGTGAGGGTCCATGTTTCGCAAGCATATAGGAAGATTGAGATGACAAGGGAGTGTAGCAGTTTTCCCTTGGAATGAAGACTGATGTTCATGTCTTTTCAAATGGGCTTCAATCTTGCCAGGACAGCAATTGTTTGTGCGATCCTTGAGAGGACTACCTGTCGGAACCCATTGTCTGATACAATGGCTCCTAAATATTTGAAGCTATGCACTGTGTTGAGGGATTGGCCTTGGACTTTGATGTCCTTGTTGATGGCATTGGTGTTGTAGGTCATCATGTTGGTCTTCTCTGCACTTAATTCCAATCCATATGCTCTGGAGGTAGTGTCAAGTTTCTTTACCAGATGTTCAAGTTCTTGTTCTTCTCCAGCCAATCCATCAATGTCATCCGCAAAACGAAAGTTGGATATTGCTCTACCCTAATGCTGACTGTGCCTTCCTGATCTGCAAGGGCATCTGACATTATGCGCTCTAGGAAGATGTTGTAGAGTGTTGGAGAGAGTAAGCATCCTTGACGCACGCCGATTGTTGTTCTGAACCAGTTTCCGATGGCCCAGTTATGGAGGACTGCACTGGTAGCCTTGTCATACAGGTGTGGGTGGGTGAGGGGGGGGGTGTAATTTCAAGATCTAACGGTAAAGTCCGAGTGTGGATTTTTGTGGTTTGTTCTGTCTTTGTTGTTTGGTATTGTGACGACACGAGTTTCAGATAGCAGGGAGAATTATACTGTGTACGAAGTTGCACTTCTCTGTTATGTCGTGTACATAGAATAGCTTGACCGGTTTCCTTATTGCGTGCGAAAGAGTGCAGTATCGTAAAGTCCGTGCGTAACGTAGAAGACAGGGGTAGGCCAAATACAGAACAGGGCTATGCATAATAGAAATATGTATACTGACGAGAGCTCGACTGTTTGCTCGTGGCCGGGTGCATTTGGTAGGGCAGAGTGGTTTGAAGTGCTTTTGCGAAGAGGTCGATTCTAGCCAGGCAGCAACCCTGTGACAGAGTGTCATAGTAGAATAGGTTTCTGTGTGGAAGGGTGTGATGTTGTTGTTACAAGCCACCCAAGGCCTTACGCCCTCGTCGGGGTAAGGATGCCTAGAGTTGGAAGGAGGAGGAATATAACTGCCATTTATAAGTGAATGTAGGGTTTTTTTCCTAAGGTGTGTGTAGTTCTCCATTGAACACCCGCCGAGACTCAGTTTCTGTGACAGAATTGAGGTGACCTCGTCCTCATATATAAGTGTTATTTTTGAAGTGAGAATAACCAGCAATAGCCAAACACAAAGTAACTCTCAAAGACTAACCATTTGTGTTGTGTTGTACTGTGTTGGAGAAGAAGGTGGGTGTATCACAAGTCGAGGCCGAGACGGTGAGTGAACCCTGTAATCGAATTTGTTAGTGGCGCACTTCGAGACTGCGTACGCGTATGAATGGCGATGAATGTGGGGGAAAGGGATGTATTTTTGATGCATAATGATTTTATTGATTTTATATGATTTTCTTATGATTTTCTTATTGTGTATATGATGGAGAAATGTCGTTGCTGCTGTTGTTGTAAAAGTGGGTCAAAGGCGACGATGGGGAATGTAGTGAGGGAGAGAGAGAGAGAGAGGGTGGGGGTGTATGTATGGAGAGAGCGATAAAATGTACTATGCTGAAGAAAGATGAAGTGATTAATATGAGCAGAGCATGTTTATATTATAGTACGTCAAGACAGTATGGATGAAGGGAGATAATCGTGATGTGTTATAACAGTTGGGAAGGATAATGAGATGGAAGGAGATGGAATGAATCAGGACTGTGTGATGAAGTGTGGTTGCAGTAATTATGTATATTTATATAAATGCCTGTGTTATAGAAGATATGAATTATTAAGCATCAAAGGTTGATTTATATTATTGAAATGTATGCATAGCATTTTGTATTATTATCATTGTATGCATAAACAGGTCAAGATGGCGGACGGAGGACGGCGTGTTATATTATATAGTGTTTATGTTTTGTAGGCAGACTGTTAAGACTGTGTATCTGCTTACAGGTTTGGGCTGATGATGTTGTACCTGATGTTCTGTTGACGTTTCTGATGTCATGATGTTGTTGACGGTTCCTGTTATCGTCTGTGTTTACGCTGATTAATTTCTGACCAGCCAAGTGTGGTCCTCTACACCGACACCTTGCGCAGACTTGATTCTGGGTTGTGACGTTGCCTCTACAGCAGGGGAGTGTGGTGGTAGACTCTGCCACTGCTGCTTGTTTTGCCTCCGTATCGGGGCAGTACATTATTACAGGGATTCCACACACCACATTCACGCACACACAGACTTGCACAGCGCCACACCTAAAAACATATCCCATTTAGTCGTAGAGAATCATCCACTATATTGTGAAAGAGACTGGTTAGCTCTCTTTGAGCTACTTGACAAAACATTTGAACAGTGCTTCAGTTCTACAGCTTCACCTGGACAATAGTTCGAAGATTAAAGATTCATAGCACCATCATTTCTTATTTGAAGATGTACATTTTGAATTGATTTACTGATTGTGATTTTGTTGTACACATTTTGTAAAAAACCTGTTGCTGTTTAGTTCTGTTTGGGGTTAAACAAGGGAGGTAATCGTTATTTAATTTTGGGACGGGGGTCTTGATAGGGGTGGAGGGTGGTTAGTTTCCCATTTGTCCTGTGCGTGTATGTCAATTGTTGAATAAAAGAGTGTGATTGTATTCTGGCACTTTGTGTTAGTTTATTTTGTTTGAGTTTTATTCCTCTCACTCGCTTTATGTGCTGACGTCACGGAACCCGCTCGGGTGACGTGACAGGTATCGTGGGTAACAACTGGAACTGAGCCAAAGTTAAAGGATTTCATTTGTCTGTCTGAGATGGGTGTGTTTGTGTGAGCCACTTTTCTCTCTCTCTCTCTCTCTCTCTCTCTCTCTCTCTCTCTCTCTCTCTCTCTCTCTCTCTCTCTCTCTCTCTCTCTCTCTCTGTGGACAGGTCCTCACTCTCATCCACCTCGTTTGTAAGAGAAAGACATGACACAGTGGAAGCAAGGAAATGCTGGATGATATTAAGTTGTTTAAAAGTAGGAGAGAGACTATGACCTTAAGGGAACACAGCCTGGTGATTGTGGTCAGTGTAATTAGGCTTTACGTGTGCGGTAATGGTACGTTGCTGTTAGCCTTGTTGGCCACGCCAGCCCCAATCAAGCCGATCCAGTAGTCTATGTCGCCGCTAGTATATAAACGTTAACGTCCCCTTATATGCTCAGGTGTCTGGGGACATTAATTTATTCAACAAACAAACGTTGGTGTACGACATAAAATACTGAAGGGGAAAGGGAAGGAGGGAGTCAGCGATTAACCTACAGGTTCCGAGGAAAGAACTAGCAACAAGCGCTTGGTAAGCAAAGAAAGAAAGGGGACAGATAGATTGGAAGAAAGACAGTAACAGTAACAAAAGACGAACCTGCTGATGAAGACGACTGTGATGACGATGATGATGACGATGATGACGATGATGATGACCACTATGCTTCTGATGAGGATGATTAGAGGAATACGACGATTACGTCGATGACCTGACAACGGCGATGATGACGAGTATATAATGGTATCGTCGATGACAGCGACATCGATGGCTATTTAAAAAAAAACACAAAAAAAAACCCAGGAAGAATGGAAGAAGGCATGCAGGATAAGAATGGAACAAATGAGGAAGGGGAAAACGGGCAACGGTCTGTATCAGGCTTTTTAATATTTTAGTCACGTCAGGTTCAATCAATTAAGATTAGGGATTTTCTTGTGTCCATATTGATTCATAGTATGTACAATGTTAACACGACACAGAGGCTCAGCTGACGGGTAGTCTGAAACAGTTAAGCTTATTTTGGGGGAAGGGTTTGAAAGAACGATGGATGAAGCCTGAAGAGAGCAAATTTCAACAGAAAGAAAGAGTTTGCTGTGGTCGGATGGCAAAGAACAAAAAGGTAAATAAAGAGAAAGGGGACTGGAGAGGCGAGGACTGGAAGGAGACAAACATAGAGCAAAAGAATACAAGTATGAAACAGATAGTGGTGTTAGGGGATGTAATGTTAAAGAACCGAGAACATAAACATATACATCAAATAAATTGATAAATAAAATAATCAATCGCTCAATCAATCGAGTGGTTAGAGCGTTGGCTTGCGGATCTGAAGGTCCCGAGTTCGAGCCCAGGCCGGGGCATTGTGTTGTGTCCTTGGAAAGGCACTTTACTCCCGTTTCCTACTCCGACCTTGAGTGTGCGAGTGTCAGCAGAAGATCTTAAAGTGCGTGAAGGGGAGTAGACAGACAGTAGATCAGCAAGGTAGGAAGGACAAGAATTTGTGAAGAAGTTGTGACAGAGAACAGAGAGTTTGTACTCTACGCGTGCTTGCACAGGAAGCCAATGAAGGGAATGTAGTAGAGGTGTGATGTGATCGCGTTTCTTTGCTCGGAATACTAGTCTAGCTGCTGAGTTCTGAACCTTTTTGTAGTTTGTCAATGATGTGTTTTGGGGAGCCAGCGAGGAGAGAGCTGCAATAATCAAGACGAGAAAGGACGAGAGCGCAGACTAGGGTTTTGGTGGCAGTGACTGTAAGATAGTGGCGAAAGGAGCTGATTTGGCGGATGGCCGTGTATGCAGAGCGACAGACGTTGGAGATGTGGTTGTTGAGGGACAGGTCATCGGAGAGAATGTAACCGAGATTTCTCGCTGAGGATGAGAACTGAATGTTTGTTGTCCCTACTGTAAGCGATGTTGGGAGAGGCGAGAGTGAGGAGGAGGTGTTGTGCTTGTGAATGAGGAGGGCTTCGGTTTTATCGTCATTAAGCTTAAGCTTGTTGAGTGTCATCCATGACTTAATGTCTGTGATGCAGTTCTCCAAAGTCTGAACAGTGGAATTAATGAGAGAGGGGGCAGTGGATTTATAAAGTTGTGTATCATCTGCAAATGACTGACTATCAACATCTTGCTTTCCGAGCAGGAGAAGCAGTGGCTTGGTGTACAGAGTGAATAACACCGGCCCTAAAACGGAACCCTGAGGCACGCCGCACACCAAGTCTGCGATGCTGGAGAAACAGCCATCGACAGTGACTGCTTGTGATCTGTCAGAAAGATATGAGTGGAACCAAGCCAGGACCGAGCCAGAGATTCCAAAGTAGTGCTGAAGAGTGTTAAAGAGAATGTGGTGGTCGACTGTGTCAAAAGCGGCTGAAAGGTCTAATAAGGTGAGAATAGAGACGTTACCATTATCTAAGGCAAGCAACAGATCATTGGTTACCTTTAGGAGGGCTGTCTCAGTGCTGTGGAAGGGTCGGTAGGCAGACTGGTTGGGGCAAAGTAAAGCGTTATGATATAGGTAGGCAAACAGTTGTTTGAGAACAATTTTTCCTATGACTTTGGACAGGAAGGAGAGGTTTGAAACAGGTCTATAGTTCTTTAGATTATTTTTGTCTAAACTTGTTTTTTTAAGGAGGGGTTTGATGTCAGCCGCTTTGAGCACAGATGGAACAACACCAGAGGACAGACTCTCGTTGATAATGTGTGTAATGGTCGGGAGTAGAGGGTCAAGATTCTCTATCAACATGGGGGTAGGAATGGGGTCCAGAGAGCAAGATGTTGGTTTTGAGCTTAAGATGACTTTCTGTCTAAAGGGAAATTATTTCATTTGACGTCTTTGTATCCATCAGTGCTTTCACGGAATTATATTAGTGTTAATAAATGTTACAAATAAATAAATGATTCACGAATACAATATTACGGTTGTTATATATGTGGGTATGTGCAATACTTTTACAACTGATTTTACTTTTCAAAGG
>CM072515.1:20287436-20299936 GCA_036898135.1 Oncomelania hupensis | reverse complement strand
AATTATGATTACAAAAATGGCTGAACTAAACGAGGTTCAATAACTAAATCGTCATTGTAGAATATTTCACTTAACACCTACCATGCTTTGTTAAATAAATCTTTCGGACTCTTTTTTCACACGCACGCACCAACGAACACACCCACTAACTAAACCATACAAAGACACACTCGCCCAGGCAAACACAATGCAACACATACAAACAAATCAACACACACGCACACACACACACACACACACACAAACACACACGCACAGGAACTACACATTATACATAGGTGATCTATAATCTGATGTTGCATTTTAGGTCAAATATATATTTAAAAAAACGCAACATCAGATTATAAATTAATAACCACTTGTTACATTGAAACACGAATGGTAGTATGTCTGGAACGCGCACGATAGATCTAATCGTTTCGTTTTGCAAAGTATTCAATAATGGAGTTTATTTACCTTTGATTTGAGTTTGCATTGTTGTTAGGAGAGGCTTTGTATAACGTTGATAATTTGCGTTAGTCGATATTACTGGAGAATTTTCTGGATCTGCGTGTTTACTCTCGATAGAAATTTCCCGATACATGTCGAAGCCTACCGATCATAATAAGTTGCTGATGCAGTGGAAAGGCCCGTACAAAGTGGAGACCGTGGTGGGGATCAACGACTACAAGGTGAAGGTCGGTCAGCATTCCAAGATATACCACGCCAACCTCCTTAAGCTGTACGTGGAAAGGCCATCAGAGACTGTGCATGCAGCAACAGCAGCTGAGATCGACAACAGCTTTGACAGCGAAGAACTGTTGGAAATGGGAGACTTCCACAGCAAAGAAGGCATCGATGATGTTAAGCTAGGACCACGCTTGACGCAAGGTCAAAAGATGGAGCTCAAGGACCTTATGGGCAAGTTTCCCCATAACTTCAATGATGTCCCAGGCTCTACGACTTTGGTCGAACATGAAGTCCACACCCAGACCTGGAAGGAGCATCTGCAGACCTTGAGGGAGCTGTTCCACCGTCCCGCAGAAGCCAACCTGACCGTGAGACCCAGCAAATGCATTCTGGGAGCTGACAACGTCGACTTCATCGGATGTTCGATGGAAGAGGGAGAAAACGGAGGATGCACTGACTCCAGGAAAGCCCACGAGATCACCGTCTTTGACCCTGGGCCGATGACAACTGCAACGGACGAGGGCGTCGTTTCCTTGCGGTTGGAAGAATATTGACTGTGTGGATGAACTAAGAATATTGGTAATGACAGATTTGAAAATGAGAAACTTTGACTCTGTGTGAATGAACTGTGAACATTGACAGTGTTCAGACAGGCTGAAATAAGTCTTAATTCTGTACTTTATCTGTGCTTTACGTTTCAACGTTGTTGAAAGAAATTAGGTAAATTTCTTCTTGAGTGGGGGGTTATGTTACGTTGAAACACGAATGGTAGTATGTCTGGAACGCGCACGATAGATCTAATCGTTTCGTTTTGCAAAGTATTCAATAATGGAGTTTATTTACCTTTGATTTGAGTTTGCATTGTTGTTAGGAGAGGCTTTGTATAACGTTGATAATTTGCGTTAGTCGATATTACTGGAGAATTTTCTGGATCTGCGTGTTTACTCTCGATAGAAATTTCCCGATACATGTCGAAGCAAGAGGACGTTCCGGAAGGAGAAGAAATATTTATGACGTAAGACAGTAATGACGAAGTTAGAAGCGATTGGTTAAATTGCGTCATACGAGATTGATCCAGGTTATTCGGGAGTATCAAGAGACTATTTAAGTGCCGCGCTGTTTCAAAAAGAGGAGAGTGTAGTTGTTAACAGTGAGTTGGAAAGTAAAAGTTGAAAGTGGAAAGCGATTGTATGCAGTTGTTGATGTGTGCTGAATAAAAGTGGAAAACTTCATACGTCGACTCCGTGTCTTGTACGCTGAGTGAGCAGGCTGCGTGGATAAACGAATCTGAGTTACACCTTATCAGGAATTCAGCATTGGGGCTGAATCAGATACTGATAGAAAACACCATCATCAAACCGAGTGTAACACCACTGGTGAAACAAAAAATCATTAAATTCGCATCAAGCCAATAAAATGCAAGGTGAAGTTCGCTACTTAGCCCGGCGGTACTCAACAGAGACAACGGTTACAGAAAAGTGCAGCTTCTGGAAAGACACTGCACCAATTTGTTCCAAACTTAAGGGCTCTGAAGCGCCTGCCTGACGGTAGGAGTTCGAACACGTGGTTTGGGTGGGTGTGACTGGTCCCCAATGCAAATTATAAGATCTATACCATGATCATCAAATAAATTTCGAAATGTAAACGAACGTAGCAGAAGTAAACTACTAACCGAATTTAACAATACGCTACTTCTTCTAAACTATTATTATCTTTGCAACACAAAAAAGGGATTACAAAATAAAAACGTTTAAAGCTCTGCTTATCTGACATTGTTTTAACATCGTGGTATTTCCGCAACGACGTTTGGTTTAATGCATTCACACACGTGTCAAAGATCGGGCATTGACTGCCTTTCAATGGTATGAAATAGGACTATCAACGATGAACCACGAGGGATGACGTGTTCAGCGCTGTAGAACGCACATCGTTTTGCAGATAGATAAAACCAGTCAACGATGAAATGGTTGTTTTACTGTTGATTCTTATAAAGCGATCATATGTAAGCCAATTATATATTTCTATATTTGTTAAACGTGTGTTGTTTTTTAATGTTAGTTGTGTTGTGGATTCTTAAGAGTTAATGTAATAAGTTTTGTAAGTCGTTTACCTGAATTTACCTGAATTTACCTGAGTGGCCACTGAGCGCGGCCGACGGGGTAGGAAGTTTGAGAACTTATTTTAACCCCCTTAACTGTCTCTTTATCATGGCGGTTTTTGAACTGGTTGACGGTTTCAGCTTCAACAATTGATTGTTTCAGTGCATTCCATGGGTTCACAACTCTTTGTGAAAAAAAGTTTTTTCTGAGATTCAGTCTAGACCTGTCTTTGAACAGTTTGTTGCTGTGACCTCTATGGTAGAATGATGACTGGCATGAAGTAAAAAATTTGTCAGCAGAAACTTTTTCAAGCCCCTTTATGATCTTGAATGTCTCGATGAGATCTCCCCTGTCTCTCCTTTCTTCTAATTTCTGCAAATTGCAAAAAGCTAGTCTCTCATCGTACGGCAGGTGACCAATCCCTGTGATCAATCTCGTAGCTCTCCTCTGCACCTTTTCCAACTCTGCGATGTCTTTTTTGAGGTAAGGTCGCCATACTTGGATACAATACTCCAGATGTGGTCGTACAATTGATTTGTAGAGTGGGACAATAACTTCCTTAGTTCTGGCTGTGACCGTTCGCATGATCTGCCCTACTGCTCTGTTGGCTCGTTTTGCTGCCTCGCAGCACTGGCGACTGACCGACAGTGACCTGTGCATGATGACGCCTAGGTCCCTTTCTTCCTCCACTGCTCCAAGTTCTTGTCCTCCTAGCATGTAAACATGACAAGTGTTTTTACGGCCTGCATGTAGAGTCTTGCACTTGTCCACGTTATACTGCATCAGCCACTTCTCTGACCACATTTCTGCTACTTTAAGGTCATGCTGTAGTTTGTCGCTCCCCGCAGGGTCGGAGACGTCGCCGTAGATCTTAGTGTCATCAGCAAACTTTAGAACGCTGGTCAGCATATCGTCCTCCAAGTCATTAATGAACACCAGGAACATGGTCGGCCCCAAAATGGATCCTTGTGGAACTCCGCTTGTCACATCTACCCATGGAGAAGCTTGTCCGTTGACCACAACTCTCTGCTTTCTGCCACGCAGCCACTCTTCCATCCACTGCAGCACTTTTCCGTCCACACCGAGTGCTTTCAGCTTATCAATGAGCCGCTTGTGAGGGACCTTGTCGAACGCCTTGGCAAAGTCAAGGTAGATGACGTCTACATCTTTCCCTTCGTCCAGCATGCGTGTCATGTCCTCCAGGAAAACGAGCAGGTTTGTCAGACAGGACTTTCCTTTTGAGAAGCCGTGTTGGCTGCCTCGGACCAGCTGATGCCTCTCAAGGTGACTGCTCAGGAAATCCCGCAAAATACTTTCAAAGACTTTCCCAACCTGAGAAGTCAGCGATACCGGCCTGTAATTTCCTGCTTTACATTTTGCACCCTTTTTGAATATCGGCACAACATTTGCCTCTTTCCACCCCACTGGCACCTCTCCGGTGTCCAAGGACGCCTGTAAGATCAGTGACAGAGGATATGCTAAGGATTCCGCTGCTCCCACCAGTACGGCTGGTGAAATTTCGTCAACCCCTGGCGCCTTGTTAGAGTTCAGATTTTGCAACTTCTTGAGGACTATGTCTTCAGTAAAAATCACATGCATCAGTCTTTCCTCTGGTGAGCCTGTAAACTTACATTGGGGTTCCGGTCTGTCACCATTGCCCTCCACCGTGAAAACTGATGCAAAGAAATTGTTCAAGATGTCCGCTTGTTCCACATCATCAGTGTGCAGCTCCCCGTCACTATCTTCCAGAGGACCAACTTTGACCTTGCAGCGCAGCCTGTCCCTTGCATAAGCATAAAAAGACTTTGTATCCTGCTTGATATTCTGTGCCAGCTTTTCTTCAAACTTCTTTTTACTATCTCTGATGAGTTTTGTACTGTCATTCTGACACTGTTTATATGCGAGAAAGTCTTCTTGCCTACCACTCTGCCTGTATTTCTTCCATTTCTTCCTCTTCTTCTTGACACTGTTGAGTGCCTCTCTACTCATCCATTTGGGCTTCCTAGTGCACCTCGTTTTCTTCAGCGGTACGCAACTTCTCACCACCTTCTGCAGCGTTTGATGAAACAAGTCCCACTGTTGACTACAGCTCTTCCCTTCAAATTCATTGTCCCAATTCACCTTTTCTAAGTTTTCTCTGACCACCTTCCAATTTGCCTTTCTGTAATCCCTTATCTCTTTATTCCTGTCGGTATTACTGTCTCTAGGCTCAGAAAAGGCCACTTTGAAGTGCACAACGTTGTGATCGCTGTTGGCTAGAGGATCGCCTATCCCCACCTCCTGCACCATCTCTTCTTCAGAGCTGAACACCAAGTCCAACACATTTGCTTTTCTAGTAGCTACAGCCACATGCTGAAACCAAAAACAGTCACTTACTGTATCGAGCAAACCTTCCCCTGCTCCATCACACTCATACGTATCCCAGTTAATACCTGGACGGTTGAAGTCTCCCGTAACAACCACATGCCTGTACTTTGCTGCCTCTTTTAAAACTGCAAACAATTTCTCTTCATTTTCCTGACTAACACCGGGTGGATTGTACACTACACCAAACAATGTTTCTTCTTTGTCCTGCCCATATATGACACACCAGATGCTTTCTGTATAGTCCTGCTCCTCACAGAGTTTCACTTCTCTAACTTGCAAATTATCTCTCACATACATCAAGCATCCCCCACCTCTCCTTCCCACTCTATCACTTCTAAATGTCTTGTAACCATTGATGTGAATTTCACTGTCTGAAATGTCTCCATGTAGCCAGGACTCAGTAATGGCACTAATGTCTGATCCCTCGCTTAATACAAAAGTGTGAAAATCATTAAATTTATTAACAACACTGTGTGCGTTTATTGATGTGCACTGCAAAAAACGTGATGAAGAAGTAGAAACAATTGATGATGCATTATATACATTATTTTGTACAGATGCGGCAGGTTCAGGATAAAAACTTAGTCCTTTTTTGATGCAGAGGCCACATTCAACTCAGATGCTGATGGCGCCTCATCCTCAGATTCACTTGCTCTATGATGGTTACTCTCATCTATCATAATCACTTCATTTCTCCTGATCATGTATTTCTTGCCGTCTTTCAAACTGCGTTTCTCTTTCAGTCCATCTCTCAAAGCCTTCTGTTCTCTTTGCTCTGCTTTTGTCAAGTCCCTACTGACATACACCGTATTGTACTCTTTAGCTCTAAACAATTTTTTGCTATTCATGAGAATGTCCTTCCTCTGCTTGGCACTAGTACACTGCACCTTGAGGGGTCTGGATCGCTCCCCTGTCTTCCTGCCTAACCTTTGAAAGCCAATTCCCTCTGCCGCTTCCTGACCCAGCCCCAGTGCAGACACCACACCAGCAAAAGCCTCCTTGTCAGGTTTTGTCTCAGGCAGATTCTTGATGATAATATTCATCCTTCTTTCCTCTCTGAGCTTAGCTTCATACACTTCCTCCCTAACCACAGACCTGACAGAATTTGCAACTCTCTCTTCAAAGCCACTATCCAAGTTGTCCACTTTGCTTTCCACAGACTCCAGTCGATTTTCTAGCTCAACATTTTTGTCTCTGACTTGTTGCACAAGCTTCAAAACATCCATAGCTTTAGGATTGCACACATCACAGAACCAGTGACAACTACCACCACTTGCTGAGCCAAACTGTTTGATCATGTTGTAGTACTCACTAGACACATTTTGGCATTCTCTGTGAAATATTTTTCCACAATATTCACACTGCAGACAATCTGTTCTTCTGTTCATTGATTTATCACAGGTTGCACACTTGTTAGAAGTACCTTGACTAGATACTGAGTTCGTTTTTTCACTCATTGAACCTTTTCTGTAACTAGAGTCCGCCATTTTGTAGGCCTAAATCACCACACTGATCGCTCACAGCTGACTGTTTTTGGGGTTAAACACACTTCCTACCCCTACCACACCAATGTAGATGCAGCAGAATTGCTCATGACCACTTTAGGCAATTCAGGAGATGCTGTCACTGTTTCTTTCTTGAGATATTTGTTGAACTTAACATTCCAATGGAAGAGCTCTTTCAAACGTGACCGCCATTTTCAAGGGCCGTAACTCTCTCTTTTTAATTGTGTAATTCTTTATGTGTGTGTGTGTGTGTGCGTGGGGGTGTGTTTATGTGTGTGTGTGCATGTGTGTGTGAGCGAGCGATTATGCGCTAGACAAGGATCAACGATGAACGGCCTCGTCGACGCTGACACGTCGTAAGCAGTTATACAGTATAGATGAGCGTTCTATCTGATTAGATTAAACGCTTTTCCACAAGGTTAAAAGAGTCCTTTATTTAGTTGGTCACTGTTAATCACACCCCCACCCACCCACCCAACCTCAACCCCCCTTCATCACACCACAACCATTCCAAAGACTTTCAACACACCACGGTTGTTGCGTGTGTGGACGCCGTAAGCCGTTTCACGTGACAGCACTGCAAATTCTTAGGTAAGCTCATTGTAAGGAAGAAGAAACAAGACGGCAATCCATTTAAATGTATTTCCAGACATTCACACGCTTGACCGAGAAATACACATTTTCAAAAGTGTTAATTTTCTTAGCATTGTTGTGACTGGGGGGTTTATCCAAACGAAGCAGATGAAAACTTATATGGCATGATAGGTCCCATCTGAACTATATGCAAGAAAACATCATTGTCTAAATCGGCTAGGGCAATTTTTAGATACAGCGCAAAACGAGTTTACAAAATGGTAATGACCTTCACCTTTGAAAAAGTGCAAATAAAAATCATTTAACAATCTTAGCACTAGTTAAAGTATTCACAAAGTAAAAATGAAGAATTTCGGTTCAGTCATTGAGATAAAGCAAAAACGTGTGTTTTTAACAAAAAAAGGTTTAGTTTAGAATAGTTTAGTTTAGTTTAGTTTAGTTTAGTTTAGTTATTCATTGCTTACAGGGTCCAGCTGACTGCAAAGAGCCGAATCAGGACCACAATTTGGTTGAAAGAGGAGTCAAATCCTAATCTGTATAAAAGATCGTCTGAAATAACCTTAATGAAGGCACTCCACCAGCCGGTCACTTTACAATAAAGGCACCCCACGCAGGGGACGCTGAGGCTATACTCTAATTTATCGGACCTCCGTTTATAAAACAAAATAGAATATAAACATCATTATAAAATATCAACAAAACACATACATATAAAATGTCTACATGAATGAACATTGAGGTTTAAAGTCTACACCCACCATTGGCGATATGGCAGACGGGGATAACCATCCCAGGGAAAGAGGGGTAGGGACCTAAATCAACACTGAACCACAAAAGCAATCATACTGCTAAAATGGACAGTGAAAATGGCCACATTTTATATCGCCCACCACGGGATTCGAACCTGGGTCATCGGTGTGCCAGGCGAACGCTCTACCACTTGAGCTACGGAGGTGGGACATGTCTACATTGGTAAATAATAATATAATAAAATAGACCTTGTGACCATTTTGCAGAAAGCGTTCAATATTCCCAAAGCCTATTCCCCAACATCAGACTATGACGACAGCAAAGTGGAGGATTTCTATGAACATCTACAGGCTGTCATTGACCAAGTGCCGAAGAATGCCATAGTCATAGTGCAAGGAGACTGGAATGACAATGTTGGCCAAGATGCGCACCACAACTGGGGAGTCACATGTGGACATCACTGCAAAGACGAGACAAATGACAGGGGTCTGAGACTCTGGGAGTTTGTCAAATACAACAATCTGATACTGACTAACACGCTTGGTCTCCAAAAAAGATCCAGACGATGGACATGGCACCGTCCCGGCGGGGAGCATCATAACCAGATCGACTACATCATTGTCAAGAAACGCTTCAGATCAAGCATCAACATTGGCAGGACACGCACTTTTCCAGGAGCAGAAATCGGAAGTGACCACGATCTCGTGATGATGTCCTTCCGGATCCACTTGAAGAGAGTAAACAAAGAAAAGTGCACTAGACTGGAATTCGACCTGGACCAACTGCAAGACCCGGAGGTGGCAGAAATATTTCAAGCCACAATTGGAGGGATATTTGCACCGCTGCTTATTTAGGGAGCTGGTGAAGTAAATGTCGACACCATGACCACCGCCTTCAACTCAGCTGTGACAGATGCCGCTACTGAGATCCTTGCTAAGCACCGCCGAAAGAAGAAACCGTGGATCACACCTGAACTTTTGGACCTGTGTAATAAACGAAGAGAGATGAAAAAAAGGACACCTCACAGGGAGCTGATGCCCACCGACAAATCAACAATGACATCCAAAAAGGCATGCGCACAGCAAAGAAGAACTGGATAGAAGATCAATGCCAGGAAACAGAGAACAGTCTGAACAAGGATATCAGCAAGAAGGCCTACCAGACTGTGAAGCGGCTGACAAGTGTTAAACAGCCCAAGGTCTCCACGATAATAATAATAATAATAATAATAATAATAATAATAATAATAATAATAATAATAATAATAATAATAATAATAATAATAATAATAATAATAATAATAATAATACAGGATGCTATATACGCGCCTTTCCCCAAATCAATCAGGCTCAAAGCGCGGCGATCTATACCAACATACACGCTCACCTGTCTCATCCACCCTCACACACACACCAAATACACATCCATCACTCAAACAGGTGGCGATCCAAAGCAAGTCTGGCATATGCCTTACAGAAGAACAAGAAGTCTTAAATAGATGGACAGAGTATTGCTCTGACCTATACAACCACACACCCAACGGAGACCCATCAGATCTAGCATGTTTTCAGAACAGAGAAAAAGAAGAAATCCTCCCAATTCTCCGAGAATAAGTTGAGGCAGCAGTGCATTCGCTGAAGAAATGGAAGTCAGCGGGAGTGGACAACATACCCGCGGAATTGCTTCAAGCAGGAGGAGAAGCGACGATTGACGCCCTTACCATTATTTGTAACAAGATCTGGCAGAGAGGAGAGTGGTCTACACCATGGACGCAATCGCTTGTCATCACTCTTCACAAAAAAGGTAACCTTCGCATCAGCCATCCCAGCAAGGTCCTCCCGAAAATAATACTCAACAGGTTGAAACCCTAAGCTCAACAAATCATAACTGAAGAACAAGCAGGATTCATGGCAGGGCGAAGTACCACTGAACAGATTTTTAACAGCAGAAAAATCTGCGACAAATACCTACAACGTCACCAACATCTATATCATGTGTTTGTAAACTTCAAGAAAGTGTTTGAGCGTGTCTGGTATGCAGCTCTGTGGACAAACCATGAGGGTGTACAGCATCAGCCCTAACATTATTGAAGTAATCAAAAGCCTGTATGACAAGGCTACCAGTGCAGTCGTCCACAACAGCGCCATCGGGAATTAGTTCACAACAACAATCGGTGTGCGTCAAGGATGCCTACTTTCTCCAACACTCTTTAACATCTTCCTAGAGCGCATCATATCAGATGTCCTTGCAGATCACGAAGGCACACACAGCACAGGGGGTAGAGCAATCTCCGACCTCCGTTTTGTGAATGACATTGATGGATTGGCTGGAGAGGAACAAGAACTTGAACAGCTGGTACATAGGCTTGACACCACCTCCAAAGCCTATGGAATGGAAATAAGTGAAGAGAAGACCAAAATGATGACTAATAACATCACGGGCATAAACATGGACATCAAAGTCCAAGGCCAAACTCTAAACACCTGTGCATAGCTTCAAATATTTAGGAGCCATTGTATCAGACAATGGGTCCCGACAGGAAACCTTCTCCAGGATCGCACAAACAACTGCTCCCTGACAAGTTTGAAGCCCATTTGGAAAGACAGGACCATCAGTCTACACTCCAAGTTAAAGCTGATGTGCTCTCTTGTCATCTACATCTTCCTATAAGCTTGCGAAGCATGGACCCTCACAGCAGATCTCCAACGAAGAATACAAAGCATGGAGATGAGCTGCTGACACAAGCAGACCCGTTTACCCCTCACTACTGGAGCTTTTGCTTGTTTAGCAGTAGTAAAACTTAGAAGGTAACTGTAGTCTATAGCAGACGATTAAGGTATAACTGATGTGTACACACACACTGCGGGCTGACGCGAGCCGTTTAGTGACATCATCGCGGCCTACGATCGAGTTTTGAACTTTATTTCCACTTGGATTGTTTGAGCCAATCGGGACACAAGTAGAGGGTTAGAACCAGTTCTGGCTGATTCAGTCCAAGCCAAGTATAGGTCAGTTGTGTGGAAAGCTCTGAGCAGTACACAGTTACACTAGAGCAGAGAAATATATCCACTGATAGAAAAGGGAAGCAGTGCTTGTTGAATTTTTGAATTCAATCAAGTAGCCACGGGCCTGACATTGTCGAACAGGTAAATGAACATACTTCTGTTTCATCGTGATGTATTTATATTATTGTTGAAATTATGTTTGTGGAATTTGCTATGCATAGATTTGAATTGTTAGTCCGACTTTGCCTTACCACGTGGAGAAGCCGAACACGTGTCAAGCACGACCGGTTTTGACGCCATGTTGTATACCTGACGGAACCACTGTTGTTTAACTAGCCTATATGTATGCATGCAGACCAGTGGCTATACCAGTGAATGTTTATACTATTATTAATTCTTTATGTGTATAGTTAGCCACGATTTATATTTATGTATAGAAAATTAAAGTGGAGATTCCAGTGGACCACCGACTTAGCAGAATGTTCGTCGCTTATGTATAGAGATGTGGAGCTATCACTGAGGTCTACTTTGGCTTTCAGTGAGACGATCTGCACAGACCTATTATTCAGGGTTGTGCAGAATTTCGTCTCATATGTTACAGACGAGCAGGCAGGATATCGTGAGCCCAACTCAACAGAAGAGCAGAAATTAATCTACTATTCGAGTTGGCTGCCGAGGCATCTACAGCTTCGTGCGCAGATAGCCTCAGACGTCGTACCAAAAGTCAAAGACTACACGACGACCCAGCGTGTACCAGAAGCTACCTCAACGCAGTGCTTCAAACACGCAACACTTCAGTTAAGTGCCCAGGAAACAGTGCACTAAAACTGTAGCAAAAGGACCACAGTAGTCCACTCTTCATGAACGCTAGTAGCCAGTGCCCTAAGAAGAAATAATAGCTGCCTAGACTATCAGCGAGCGAACCATTCGCATTGACAATTGAACTTTTAAGTTAGATTCGTACTTCGAAGATCGGTTTAGAGTAGAAGAAATAAATGTGTGATTTTGACTGTTATCAAGTGGCTGGACTACATATGATTCATAGCCGTGTGAAAGCTAGTGTGACAGTGATCTTTTACCATTTTTCTATCTATCTCTGTACCCCAGCCTTAACACAGACCGAGCTAAACAAATAAATGTATTAAAGTACTTCACAGGGTGACTCACTAGCGGTTCCCATAGAATAGACGTGAGGGTTACAGCATTCCATTGTGCAGAGCCCAGCAACAATAAACCCCCTCGTTACAGGTGCTACAGGAGACTTCTGGGCATTTCCTATACCCAGCACATCACCAACAAACGAAGTCCGACAGATCATCACACACACCACTGGACAACACGATAACATGCTCACCGTGGTGAAGAAACGGAAACTCCTATGGCATGGCCACATCACCAGTGCATCAGGCCTTGCAAAGACCATCTTGAAGGCACGGTGCATTGAGGCAGAAGAGTAGGGAGACAGAAAAAGAGGTGGGAGAACAACATTCGAGAATGGACTGGCTTGACCC
>CM072515.1:20104936-20282436 GCA_036898135.1 Oncomelania hupensis | reverse complement strand
CCTGGCAGGGCCCAATCCTCTCCAGGCTATTGGCCACAGCCGATATCCACGAATACAGTGTGGCTCGCCTTGGCCCCGAGCACGTGGTCGTTGAACCTGTAGTAACATGAGGTTCCTCCGTCCTGGCCGGTGACTTCTGTGTAGAAGACTTTCGCCCAGTGATGCCGTGCTGACATCACCCCTGTTAGTCGCCTCTTACGACACGTCGGGAAACGTTGGGTCTATTCTTATCAGTGCCCGAACCCACAGGGCAAATCATAGGTTCCATATTAATAACTTGGAAACAAAGTGAACTTTTGTGAACAATTGTCATTTTTTACTAACATTTTTTAACCCTGTGACCTTGACCTTAAAATGAAGTCATTCGTTCACTGGTCATTTTGATCACACACACACACACACACACACACACACACACACACACACCCGCACGCACACACGCACACACAAACACACACACAAAGGTTGCGCGCGAATAAAAATACAAATAGCGACCATTCCCTATATATCAAAACTAGTGGTTTTTGTACCCTGGCAAGCCAGGGTACACAGGTTGCTGTTTAAAATGTAGACAGAGAGACAACTGTTGTCTGCGAGTTTCATTTGGACGATGATACCTCCCCATATCCCCCTTGATACCTCACCATACCCCCCCCCTGATATCTCCCCGTCCCCCCATGATGCCTCACCATACCCCCTTGATACCTCCCCGAACCCACTTGATACCTCCCCATACCCCTTTGATACCTTCCGTACCCTCCTTGTAACCTACCTGTACCCTCCTTGATACTTCCCCGTTGATCGTTTCGTAGGTATGGATGAAAGGAATCGACCATCACCATACCCCCTTATATATACCCGTATCCCCGTTATGCCTACCCACGCCCCTTTAAACCTACCCGTAGCCCCCTTTTACCTACACGTACCACCCCATCCCGATCCTTGGTAATAATAATAATAATAATAATAATAATAATAATAATAATAATAATAATAATAATAATAATAATAATAATATTGAATATAGAATAATACAAATAGAAATTATAAAAAAAACACCAAGGTTTTAAAATAAAATTTGATATAAGATATAATAATAATAATAATAATAATAATAATAATAATAATAATAATAATAATAATAATAATTATTATTATTATTATTATTATTATTATTATTATTATTATTAGTTTAATAATAATAATAATAATAATAATAATAATAATAATAATAATAATAATAATAATAATAATAATAATAATAATATAAAGGTAAAAAGCCTAAATTTAAAAAAATAATAATAATAATAATAATAATAATAATAATAATAATAATAATAATAATAATAATAAATTAAAGGTAAAAACCCTAAATTAAAAAGAAAAATATCCATATTGTAGTGTAAAAAAATATATATTGCCCGCGTGAGGTTTGAACTTGTGTCGCCCTGTACGGTAGGCGAATGTTTTACTAAGTGAGCTACCAAGGCTTCCTAGAAATTTCATCACTTTTTTGGTCTATATGGGAAAACATGCTGAAACCTCAATTTGATTTTTAATGGAAGCGCGCGGAATGAGGCTATTGCAGTTTGTGGACATTTTGTTTATTTATTTATCTCAGAAACGGTTAAACGTTCGGTAAGGAAATGTCGGCTATAACGATTTCGTTGGTTTTGAGCACACAGCAGGCCGATCGGCAGCGCCCAGCACCTGCCCAGATCAGCGTCCATACCGGACAAACTTTATAGTAGAGGCGAAGAAGGACTTCCGGCTAAGCAATTTATATATATAGCTGAGGCGAGTGTAGTTTGAACCTTGACGCTAACTAGCATCATTGATTCAGAAGTGTTCCTTCTAGTAAATAAACATATTGTTAAAGTTTTAAAAACGATCATTTTCAAGTAAATATAATTTTTATTTTTATTTACGTTTTCTTTCCTCTTTTTTTAATTCATTTTTTAAAAATAAAATTGTCTTTGATTTAATTGTGTATGCCGTTTTTGGTGGCAGTACAGTAGTTGAAAGAAATAACATTTTTATTTTACCTTATACCAATTGAGTGCATTGCTTTAGTTTTAAGAAAGGGTCTTTTTTTTTTTCTTCGGCACTTCCCCTGCATACTTTTTTTACATGCTCATACCCTACGTACCACGCAGACAGCTCCGTTCCGCATCAGACCAACGCACCTTCATCATCCCACTTGTCAATAGAAAAACCTATGGAGAACGCACCTTTGCTTTCTGTGCATCCACTCAATGGAATTCCCTTCCACACAATATCATGCGCAAACACAACAAGCGTTTAAACGACAGCTCAAAACATATCTTTTCCATAAACATCTTCTATAGCTCCTTCTCAATAACACACATGAATTAATCTCATCATCAGTCTAGTATGCACACATGTCGTGGCGCTCCATGCACGGGCAATGGTGTTCGCTTTTTAATGGTGTTCGCTTTTTATAATTGTTATAAGTGTTGGTTAATAAGTTAACAAGTTAATAATAGTTTTAGTTGCCTTTTTATGTGTTTCAATGTAATATTTTTATTGAATCTTTTTAACATTATGTTGTACATTTTTAGTGAATTTATTCAGACTTTATATACCTACTGTTGTTGTGTAGTATAAATGGTGTATGAATGTGTCAAGCGCGGAGAGCACAGCCACTTGTGGCTGTGATGCGGCGCTATATAAATCTACATTTATTATTATTATTATTATTATTATTATTATTATTATTATTATTATTATTATTATTATTATTATTATTATTATTATTATTATTATTATTATTATTATTATTTTGGAGTAATAAAAAATCTGTATTTTATTTTTTAATGCTGTTACTGTTTATGTGTGTAAGTGCGTAGGTGAGTGTGTTTGCCTAGGTGAATGTGTGTGTGCGTAAATATGTGTGTATAAATAGATAGAGACACAAGTACAAGTTATTCCATAATTTTATATTTTAGTAGGTGTTTACATTGTGTGTGTGTAAATTGAACCTAGGTCCAATTTACCCCTCGTTTAAGTTCAATTTATCCGCTAGGGTATCTATATTGGACTTTCACAACTTTTTTTTAAAATCAGTCTCAAACAGAAACCGTTGACAATACAGCTTTCATCGTTTAAGGCCACGTAGTTGTAATATCTACCTTCAAATGACGTTCATGTTTTTAGGTTTTGTCTACTGTCCACCAAAATATTGAAGAAGTCCCTTAAGGGGTTCAATATACCCACTCTTAAATGGCGTATACCACCAAATCAGACCAAATCAGAAACAGCATGTCTGGTGTCCTTTTTATATGTCTTCACCACAGTTTTTTTTTCTCCCACTCCTCTTCCACTGCTATACCTCAAACATCGAATTTCGTGACTCGCCCATCCCTTGTTTTTTTTTCAGTACACTGTGCCGGCTTATATGATTCTGTAATATTGTGAATCCCAGGGTAACTCAGCAAGAAATAAGTAAGGCACTGGATCTCCTTCCTAAAAACCCTTTCAATGCCGGTAGTGCAAATGGGCGGGTACAAGAAAGTCAATCTGTTTATATGGTGTAAATAGCGTCAACCATCAACTAACAAAACTCTGTAAATCAGCGCTTGTTTGTCAACAGAACTCTGCATCCCATCTGAGCTTTGTGTCATGTTTAGCATTCTGCCTAACCATGGTGAAACCGTAAGCAACTCGTAAGTAAGGGGTTATTGCAGCTTGGGACTGAAATGGTTAATCCGCACCTTTTCATTGAAGTTCTGGAAATTTTATAAGGAAGTCATCACGATTACAACCTCATTAGCGAAACAAGAATTTTTAGATAATCACGAACGTTGTTATCTAAAATCAATATTCAAAACGCGGTCTCTATATAAACGCCCCACAACTACTGCAAACCTGCAATTTTTTTCAAGGACCAGGTAACTACATAATTTTGGCTGCTAATCATTGCCAACATTTTTTGTAATAGATTGATTGTTTTATTTATTTTTTTAAAAAATCTATTACATAGAATAACTGCTTATAATAAATTTCGTTGTACCTTATTTTCAAACGTATAAGTTCACATAATTATTACATTTCTTTATCCTTGTTTTATCAATCACGTTTATAATTACTTTTCTGTATTGTTGGATTATTATTGGCTAGTTCTATAGAATCTTTTAATTATCTTGTAAAACGTTTAACTGCGATAAGCATGGAAAGTTTGTTAATCATGTTTTCCAGCAGCAGTATTTGTTTTATTTTCATTATGTACATGTCACTGTGAAAACTTGAATTCAGGGTGATCTGGAATCGCCTTAGGGAAAATTGTAATTCTAGTTTCCCCAAGGAGAAACTAACATTTTAATATTAACTGGAAAATATCTAGTGGATATTAAAATTATAGTTTCTAATTCTAGGGGATATTGAAATCGTTTCTTTAGGGGAAACTAGAATTCTGATTCGCCTTAGGGGCAATTGTATCGGCCAGTTTGTTTTATGGCGGCTTACACAAACAGGAGCGAACGCAAGCTATAAAAAAAATTATATAAGGCCCGCGAAGAAACAAGAATCGCTGTCCGTGAATAAAATGGCTTCGAGAATGAAAGTTTACTCTCTTGGTGATACTGTGGGCCTAACATCCACATTACATTACATTACATGATTATTGCTTTAGGTCCAGCGGACTCTTCCGAGCCAAATCAGGACCGGACAACCCCTAATCCGCATAAAAAGATCTGCTGAAACAACCCTAGTGGTGAAACTGAAAGCTCTCCACCAGCCAGTCACTTTACAATAAAGACATCCCACGTAGGGGACGCTGAGGCGGTACTCTAATTTATCGAACCCCCGTTTACAAATACAAAATAGAATACAAACATCATTTATTATCAACAAAACATATACATATAAAATGCCTACATTGCTAAATAATAACATCATAGGAAGCCCTAGTGACCACCTGGCAGAAAGCGTCCAATATTCCCAAGCTGATCCAACAGACCTCATACACAAATAAGGAGTCTTGCTTAGGAAGAGTTTTCAAGAAAAAGGGTAGATGACTGGTCTAGCGAAGATGAAGATAGTATAGCAGATTGATAGAACAAAGCAGGACTGAGAAAGAGCAAATGAGAAATACAGTGACAGTGGGAATTTAAAGCAATAAATTTCCAGAAAGTGGGGATACTATTTATACTGAAACCCCCGGCACCCCAACGGGGGTCTAACATCCACAAGGTAGACGGAACAAATAGTAATGCTCGCTTGTTACCATGTAAAGTAAATATATCAAAGCGTGTGGATGGAAACAGGCACCTGTACACATTGTACACAGCTACCTGTATCCTCAAGCTATGGATCTCAGAGGAAGAACTTTTAGACTTGCTAAATATGCATATTGAAAGTCTGAATGATGTAAACCCAGAATCGCTTGAGGAAATATCCCTCATCAAAGCCTGCCGCCTACCCGTACCCGTGCAATGGCGTGATTAAGTGCTTCAAATGTACCATCTGGTGCCAGTGTGTACACGTGTAAAGGACCATGTACTACAAAGCACTGTTGCTGCAGAAAAACAGGACATGAATGCGGCAACAAGCGTCACAGAGACAACAAACCTACAAGAATGGCAAATAGAATGTCTAGCTAGCCATAAAAGGATAAAATGACAAAGTCTGAAATGACAATGCCTTGCAAAGTAGGTCACAAAGTGAAAATAAAATACATGCTCTCCTGTAAACATAATAATACGTTGATTATCCCACTTGTTCTGGCAGTGCTAGGGACACTTCTAATAGAAATAGTTTTTAATTGCCATTGTTGGAATTAAAATAAAATAAAACCATTGGATAAAACGTAAAAATTTGCGTCTCTGTTCCTCTCTATACACACACAAAGATATATTCAAATGTAAACGTGAAACTATAACATAAGTAGTAACAATATTTATAATAAAATTTTTAATTTCTTGTAGAGCAAATCGGGATTCTAGTTTCCTCTAAAGAAACGATCCTAATATCCCATAGTTGAAACTGGAATTCTAATATCCACTAGATATTTTCCGGTTGATATTAGAATTATATTTCCTTCTAGTGAAAACTAGAACTCCAATTTCCCCTAGGGAGATTCCAGATCCTCTTGGATTCTATTTCACCCTGTGACATATCCAATATCTGTCTAAATGCTTTTAACTGGTTTCATTTTCTTGTTCAATGTGCAGATAAATATTCATAGTTTTTAGTATTTTTCTTCGTGTGCATGTGAAGGTATTACACTGTGTGAATACGTTTTGTATAAATATTTTTTTTTCTTTCTTTAATATTGTGGTTGATTAGTCTCCCCTTTCCCCGTTGTCCACTCCACAGTACAAAACAGTGAGCAATTCCTTAGCCAGAAGTGGAACTGCATTATACATATGGTCACATTATTAGTAGTAGTAGTAGTAGTAGTAGTAGTAGTAGTAGTAGTAGTAGTAGTAGTAGTAGTAGTAGTAGTAGTAGTAGTAGTGTTTTAGTTTGGTCTGAATTTCCTTTTTGTACTTCATCATCATCATCAGCAGCAGCAGCACCTCCACCACCACCACCACCGCCATCATCATTACCACCACTATCATCATTAACACCACAATCATCATCACCACTATCATTACCCCTACCCCGTCAACAGTACTATCGTCACCGTCATCGGATATTTGCAGGCTCTGATCTGTAAAGTCCAGCAACATTCAACATGCGCATCTTCCTTATCTTCGCCCTGGTACCTTTGGCGTTGGGAGTTCCTCAGGAAAGAGCCTTTTCATGTATGTTTCTTCTCTTTTATTAATAACTTTAAATGCTCATGCACTTCATATGGTTCCCCCCCCCCCCCCCTTTTTTTTCTCACAAAAAGAGAGCAACTGCAATTCTTTCAATCAAATTCTCTCTTCAGAAATGGCAACTATTAACGAAATCAGCGACGCAGTGTGCGTGCGTGTGCTGGTGTGTGTTTGTGTGTGTGTGTGTGTGCGTCCGCGTGTGTGCATTTTTAAATAACAAATTTTACAAACTATAATGCCATAAGCCGTGGTACACAAATCAATTATTTTGACACCGACAACCATTAACAAGGGTATTAAATGCGATGATGGTTTTTTACAATAATATTTAATGTGCAGGCGAACATCTTGATAGGGGAAACTTTCTTTAATAGTCTCGTTGTAAGAATTAGAAAAAAAACTAATCTATGAAATAATAAATACAAGTAAACAACTAAATAAATATAATGAAATAAATAAATGATGCGAAGGCTTCACACAAATCTGCTGATCCATGACACTGACACCCACATATCTGGAAAGAATTGATAGCAATTGAAGGAAATGTTTTCTAATTCTATGCAGTGGCAAACCTCCTCAACCTGGACGGACTGCGTGAAACGTTTGCTTCACTATTTGATACGCTTGGCGCGGACCCAACTGAACAATTGTGTGAAAGTACTTGTCACAACTTGGCTGTAGCTCCCCTGCTGCACAGCTTCTGTCCGGCCATCTGCCATTCGTAAGCACTATTTCCAACTCGGGCAGCTTGAACGTTTGTATAATTTAATAATTCAACACTACAGCTCCCTACCCCTTACCACATCCCCACCCTCTTTGTATTCTCAGGCTTATCTGGGATCACTTTGATTTGGACAGGACATAGAACTAGTGGCACAACTTGGTCGTTCAGTTAGCCGACTGTCCAATTTCTGTTTCAAACAGGCTGTGCATTTTTGTTTACGCATTATCTAAAACACCACTTCTTCTTCTTCGTCGTCGTCGTCGAGTTCTTTTTCACTTCCTATCCCCTCACACATTTAGCTGTCCTCTCCCTTTACATTGCCTTTGGTACGACCTGCTTTTGATGATCGTTCAACTGTGCATGTACTTAAACTAGCATCAATTTTGGCCATCAAGGTCAAGGTCGTTGGGGTCAATCCTTTCAAAACATAGTTTGCGTTTGTTCTCACATTGACTGAACCGACGTTAAACCTTTTTAGGCATGCGGGTAGACTCAAGCGTGACAATTATTGTGTTATGAACAAAAAATAGCAGAATACAATTTCATTATAAAATATAAAATTATGTAAATATTCGGAATATGTGTGCATCAATACATTTGAATATTTGCTTGGGCTCTTGTTTGCTTGACTTGTTTGTCTAATTATGTCTTTTCACTGCTGATTTCCATTAGTCTTTATTTGTAACCGTTCTAAGTGTTATCCATATCTGTAATAGAAAGTTCGAGAGTGATACGTGTCAGCAGTGCGCCCAACAAAGTCGCAAACACGATGGCAAGTCATGCAAATGTATTTTCGGACCTATCCTATCCTATCCGTAACTCGAAAGTCGTTGGGGCACCACAGATGATAGCTTAACCAGCGTACTCCATCTTTCTCTGTCATCAGCAACCCTCATGGTTTCATTTAGTGTCAAGCCAATCAATTCTCGAATGTTGTCCTCCCACCTCTTTTTGTCTCCCTCTTCTTCTGCCTCCTTGCAATGTGCTTTGCAGGATCGTTTTTGTAAGGCCTGTTGCTCTGCGATTGCACGGCTGCCTCAACTACTTCTTATTTTCGGACACTTGCACACGTATCTGTAAAATTATTAGTATTGTGTGACGGTGTTAATTTTCGTGTCCAAGTTGTGACTCGGCTTTGTGCTAAAGCAAAACGCAAGGAATGATGGGCCACTCTCTGAACTATATGCTAGCAAAAGAATAGTCAGATTGTGTGGCATCTGTTTCAGCTGCATTATCAACATGTATATTGTGTATCATTATCACATACTGATATAGGTAGAAACGTATTTGTTCATTGGTAGCACTTGTATTTCAGCTTCCAGGCTCTGGCGGTACACTTTGGTCACACGCAACCTGCTGTTGGCAAACGGTCCCTCTGTATGTATACTCAACTGTCATATTTCTGTTTTAGAGTTATCTAATTACGTTTGGGACAGTTAGATAGATAGATATTCAGTGTTTATAGGGTCCAGCAGACTGCCAAGAGCCGAGTCAGGACCACACAAAATTAAGCAAAATCAGACAAAACTGTTAACATTTAAATATGATAAAAGATGTAACTAACATCAGACTCACCAATAAAATCCAACCAAGAATACAAAACAAGACGAAATGATTTATATGCGATAAAACAAACCAACATCATGTAAAATTAAAACAGGTGTTGACTATTGCATACTTTTAAAATGTCATTAAAAGGTATCGAACCAAAATATCTTTCTCTTTCATCAACCAGATCAGCACATTCAAACATAAAATGGCGGACGGAAAAGGATTTGTCACATGCAAAGCACCATGGTGGTGGTTCTCCTTTGAAAGGGAAACTATGGGTGACATAAGTATGCCCAATATGAAGGCGAGCCAAAATAGTTTCTTCTTTGCGTTTTCTTCTACTCACCACTGAATTGTATCTATGCAAAGCTGAAGTTGACGCTCCACCCCTGCCAAGGTTTTACCCTTACCCGAGATGGAGAAATCATCAACAAACAAGGATTTATCTGTGGCAGATTTGACGTTTTGAACTATGTCGTTGATCTTAATGTAAATAAAAAGAGGAGATAGAATGCTACCCTGAGGGACACCCATCTCCTGCTCAAAAGAATCTAATAAAGTGGACCCAAGTCGGATCTGAAACTCTCTATAAGTTAAAAAAATTTCTATAGAAATGGGTAAGTTCCCACAGAAGCCCGGAAGTTCTAGATCTTTTAGAATCCCGAACTTCTTTTCTAGATCAAACAACACAGAAACAACATGTTCACCGTTAACCAACGCGTTTCTGACGAACGACTCGAATCGAACGAGATGATCTGAAGTGCTCCTGTTTTTGCGGAAACCACACTGAGCGATATCAAGAGCGTTGATGGATTCTTACTGCCACATCAAACGCTCATAGATCATTCTTTCCATAGTTTTGCACAAACAGCTTGTAAGGGCAATGGGCCTGTAGTTCCCCCTCCACATTTCGGTTTAGTTTTAAGACAACATAATGAACATTCCAAGTATGAAAAGTGTTTGTAATTAAAGTTCTCAGTTTCCTCCTCATTCGTGTTTGAACTAATGCACCTATTAATTACCATACTTCGTTAGTTTATATTACGATCAGATTACTTTTTTTTTTAAATATACAACGAACAAACCAACAAAACATGTTCTGTGGTACATGTGGCGTATTATAGATGTTTCTGTAACACCCGATCTAGTATAGTTTAGAATTATAAACAATGAATTTATGAATGTATGAATACTAATAAATAAATAAATAAATAAATAAATAAATAAATAAATAAATGTGCAGAATTAATACGAATCTGGTGATTTACGACGCAGATCCGAATATATGTTAAGAATTGATAGTAATTAAAGGAAATGTTTTCTGTACAGTGGATTCTCTCATCAACGTGGCCGGATTGAAAGAAACCGTTGCTTCACTATTTGATTTGCTTGGAACGGACCCAACTGAACAACTCTGTGAAACTAAATGTCACGAAATGGTTGTTGGTGGTGAAACTGCCCTGCTGCACACCTTCTGTCCAGCCATCTGCCATTCGTAAGCACTATTTTGAACTCGGGCAGCTTGAAAGTATTGTATATTTTACTAATTCCACAACTCCTCTCCCCCACACAAACCCACGCCCCTTACTCCTCCACCCTTTGTATTCTCTGACTTATCTGAGATCACTTTGATTTGGACAGGATATAGAACTAGTGGCTCATCTTTCTGTGGCAGGACATTTCGTTGATTGATCGTTTGGTAAGCCGTTTGTCTTATCTCTGTTTCAAACAGACTATGCATGTGTGTTTACGCATTGTCTTAAACACTACTGGACTTCCTCATCGTCGTCGTCGAGCTCTTCCCGCTCATATCACAAATGTAGTTTCCTTTGCAGTGCTATGGGTCAGACTGCTTTTGGTGATCTTTCTATTGTGCATGTACTTAAACTGAGGCTCAGCCCTCTGTAACATCATTAGGGTAATCGTGCCCTGTGGGTTATGGCAATGAATATGTAGCCGAGCGGAGTATCTGACTCCCGTCTCTCGGCCACCACCTTGAGAACACTGCCCAACCCGAGCTGTTATTTTCATTTATCCCTCGTAAGAGGGACATACAAATATTTGCCCTGCAAGGCAGGGAAGCGTGTTGGTAGTAAACTAGTTTGCCGGGTACTAGTGCCGCGACACTCTCTGCAAAGTCACTGCCACTGGCTTGCATAAAATGCCTGCCGACAATGTAGTCCTGCTCACCACCAAAAGCTGAAGACGAATGATCAGCCGGGGAGAACAAATGTCATGTCGCCTTGTCCTGCATAACCCAAAGGCCACTCCAAAGGATTCTGCACAGCAAGAGCCACCCAAGGCTAGCCTAACCAACAAATGTAAGGTAGACCACCTCTCTCCCAAGCTTGAACCAGTCGCCTCCCTTTCCCCCACAAACAGAATAGACCCGACGTTTCCCGGCGTGCCGTAAGAGGCGACTAACAGGGGTGATGTCAGCATGGCATCACTGGACGAAAGTCTTCTACACAGAAGTCACCCGCCAGAACGGAAGAACCTCACGTTACAATAGGTTCAACGACCACGTGCTCGGGGCCAAGGCGAGCCACATTGCACTCGTGGATTTCGGCTGTGGCCAACAGCCTGGAGAGGATTTGGTCCCGCCAGGTCTTTCTTGCTCAAGACAAGTATGATGAAAAGAACCACTCACTCCATACCGGTTCCGTCGTCGCCCGGGTCACCAAGGACCGCGCCTTCCGTTGGCCACCAGGACGGAGGTGATAAGTTTGTTTAATGGCGCACAACTTAGCAAGATCCGCACGAGAGACAACATCGTCTTATGAACTTGGAATGTCAGAACCCTAACTGTAGAGGGAAAATTGGAAGAACTCGCCTCCGAGCTGGAACATTATCGATGGAACAACGACCGACAAAAGTCACAAGCTTTTTTTCAGCGGAGAGATGACAGATATGAACACGGGTTGGATTTTTGGTCCACAAAGACATTCTAGCCACTGTCATGGGCTGCCGCCCAGTCTCCAGTAGATTCATTACCATCCGTCTGAGAGCAGGTAGATATTCAATGTTTATAGGTTCCAGCGGACTGCCAGAAGCCGAATCAGGACCACTCCGTTGAGAGCAACATCACCATTATCCAGGCCTAAGCCCCAACGTCATGCTATGACTGCAGCGAAGTCGAGGATTTTAATGAACATCTGCAGGTTGTCCTTGACCAAATGCCGAAGAAGAACATAGTCATAATGCAAGGCGACTGGAATGTCAAGGTTGGCCAAGATGCGTACCACAACTGGGGACACACATGTGGACACCACTGCCACAACGAGACAAATGACAGAGGTCTGAGACTCTGGGAGTTTGCTAGATACAACAATCCGATACTGGCAAACACACTTGGTCTCCACACAAAATCCAGACGACGGACCTGGCATAGTACCAGCGGGTAGCATCATAACCAGATTGACTACATCATGGTCAATAAATGCTTCAGATCAAGCATCACCATTGGCAGGACACGCACTTTTCCAGGAGCAGACATTGGAAGTGACCACGGTCGTTGTGATGATGTGATGATGTCTTTCTGGCTCCACTAGAAGAGAGTAAAGTCAAAGTGCACCAGACTGAAGTTCGACCGGGACAAACTGCAAGATCTGGATGTGGCAGAAATATTTCAAGCCACAAATGGAGTGAAATGTTCACAACTGCTCAGTTTGGAAGATGGTGAGGTAGATGTCAATACCATCACTACCACCTTCAACTCAGCTGTGACAGATGCCGCCACTGAGATCCTTGGCAAGCACCGCCCAAAGAAGAAACCATGGATCACACCTGAACTTTTGGAACTGTGTGAAAAACGAAGAGAGATGATAAAGAAAAAGGACACCTCACAGGAAGCTGGTGTCTACCGAAAATCAACAATGACATCCAAAAAGGCATGCGCACAGCAAAAGAGAACTGGATAGAAGATCAATGCCAGGAAATAGAGAACAGTCTGAGCACGAACAACAGCAAGTATGCCTACAAGACTGTGAAGCGGCTGACAAGTGTTAAACAGCCCAAAGTCTCCACGATCCTAAGTTCCGATCCTAAGCAAGTCTGGCTTACAGAAGAACAAGAAGTCTTGGATAGATGGACAGGTACTGTTCTGACCACAACCACACACCAAACGGAGACCCATCAGTTCTAGCATGTCCCCAGAACAGAGAAGAAGAAATCCTCCCAATTCTCCGAGAAGAAGTTGATGCAGCAGTGCAATCTCGGAAGAAGGGAAGGTCAGCGGGAATGGACAACATACACTCACAATTGCTTCAAGCAGAATGAGAAGCGATGATTGACGCGTTCACCATTATCTGTAACAAGATCTGGCAGAGTGGGGAGTGGCCTACACCATGGACCCAGTCACTTGTCATCACTCTTCCCAAAAAGGAGTTTGAAAATTACCGCACCATCAGCCTCATCAGCCATCCCAGCAAGGTTCTCCTAAAAATAATACTCAACATGTTGAAACCCCAAGCTAAACAAATCATAGCTGAAGAACAAGCAGGAGTCAGGGCAGGCCGAAGTACCACTGAACAGATTTTCAACCTCAAAGTAATCGGCAAGAAATACCTACAGCATCAACTACATCTATGTCATGCGTTTAGAGACTTCAAGAAAGCGTTTGACCGAGTCTGGCATGCAGCTCTGTGGGCAACCATGAGAGTGTACAACATCAGGTCTAACATTATTGAAGTCATCAAAAGCCTGTATGACAAGGCTACCAGTGCAGTCCTCCACAACAACGCTATCGGAAACAGGTTCTGAATAAAAATCGACGTGCGTCAAGGATGCCTACTCTCTCCAACACTCTTCAACATCTTCCTAGAGCGCATCATGTCAGATGCCCTTGCAGATCACGAAGGCACGGTCAGCATAGGGGTTAGAGCAATCTTCAGCCTCCGTTTTGCAGATGACATTGATGGGTTGACTGGAGAGGAACAAGAACTTGAACAGCTGGTACATATGTTCACCACCTCCAGAGCCTTTGTAATGGAAATAAGTGCAGAGAAGACCAAAATGATGACCAACAACACCAATGGCATCAACACGGACATCAAAGTCCAAGGCCAATCCCTCAACACAGTGCAAAGCTTCAAATATTTAGGAGTCATTGTATCAGATAGTGGGTCCCGACAGGAAGTCCTCTTCAGGATCGCACAAACAACTGCTGCCTTGACAAGGTTAAAGCCCATTTGAAAAGACAGGATCATCACTCTACACTGCAAGGTAAGGCTGCTTCGCTCTCTTGTCATCCCCTGTATGCTTGCGAAACATGGGCCTTCACAGCTGATCTACAACGAAGAATACAAAGCAGGGAGATGAGGTGTTACAGAAGACTTCTGAGCATTTCCTGTACCCAGTACATCACCAACGACGAAGTCTGACAGACCAGCAGACAAGCCATTGGACAACACGATGACATAATCACAGTTGTGATGAAACGGAAACTCCGATGGTAAGACCCCGTCTGCAGAGCATCAGGCCTTGCAAAGACCATCCTGCAAGGCACAGTGCAAGGAGGCAGAAGAAAAGGGACACATAAAAAGGTGGGAGGACAATATTCGAGAATGGACTGGCTTGACGCTGTGCTAAGCCATGAGGGTTGCTGAGGAAAGAGAAAGATGGAATATGCTGGTTAAACGATCATCTGTGTTGCCCCAACGACCTTCGAGTTATGGGATAGGATATGATAGAATATTGGTAATCAAGGTCAAAGTCGTTGGGTCAATCATTTCAAAACATTTTTTGCGTTTGTTCTTAAAGTGGCTGAATCGATTTGGATCTGTTTAGGCTTGCAGGCAGATCCAAGCGTGACAATCAATGTGTTATGAACAAAACAGAACAGAACTCAATTTTATTATACAATTATGTAAATATTCGGAATATGTGTGTGGGAATACATATGAATGGCGGGCCATATTTGTTTTGGCACTTGTTTGTTTTGGTTGTTTAATAATGCCTTGTCACTGCTGATTTCCATTAGCCTTTAGTTGTCATTGTTCTGGGGTTATCCCGTTCTGTAATTGATAATTAGAGAGTGGCAACCTGTTCCATTATGTTCTTTACTTTGAAAGATATGTTAGATTAAGCTTATATCATATTGCTTAGCACTCGATGTTTCAATCTGCCAAATTTTGGGTAAACAATTTACCTTCTTCGGGACATGCAGCAGTGCGCCCAAAACAGGCCGCCTGCATTCCTTATGATTAATTAATTAAGCAAGATGGTATATCATGCAAGTGTATTTTCTGACACTCTCACACATATATGCAGATCAGTATTTTGTGACAGTGTTGATTTTCGTGGCGAGGTTTGACTCGGCTTCGTGCTAAGGTAAAAAAAAAAAAAAGCAAGGAATGATGGGCCACACTCTAAATTATATGCTAGCAAAAGAATAGTCAGAATGTGTGGCATCTGTTTCAGCTGCATTATCAACATGTTTATCGTGTGTCATTTATCATATACTAATATAGGTAGAAACTTATTTGTTCATTGGTAGCACTTGTATTTCAGCTTCCAGGCTCTGGCGGTACACTTTGGTCACACGCAACCTGCTGTTGGCAAACGGTCCTTCTGTATGTATACTCATCTGTCATATTTCTGTTTTAGAGATATTTAATGACTTTTGGGCCAGTTGATCTGGGTTTCCCCCTCCACATTCCGCTTTAGTTTTAAGACAAAATAATGAGCAGTGTTTTGTGATTACAGTTATCAGGTTGCTCCTAGTTCGTGTTTGAAATAATGCAATAATTAATTACTGCATTTCGTTATCAAATATTATCAGCATATTACTTTGTTTTTATATACAACCAACAAACCAACAAAACATGTTCTCTGGTACATGTGACGAATTATAGATGTTTCTGTAACACCCGTTCTAGTATAGTTTAGAATTATAAACAATGAATTTATGATTGTATGAGTACTAATAAATAAATAAATAAATAAGTGTGCAGAATTCAAAGGAATCGTTTGATCTTTGACGCAGATCCGCGTATCTGAAAAGAATTGATAGTAATTAAAGGAAATGTTTTCTATACAGTGGATACTCTTATCAACCTGGGCGGATTGAGAGAAACCTTTGCTTCACTATTTGATACGCTTGGCGCGGATCCAACTGAACAAGCGTGTGAACGTGCTTGTCACAGCATGGTTGCTGGTGGTGAAACTGCCCTGCTGCACACCTTCTGTACCCCCATCTGCCATTCGTAAGCACTATTTCTAACTCGGGCAGCTTGAACGTTTTGTTGTGGGTTTTTTCCGAAAATCACCAAAAAAATCAGCGCAGACAGTGCATTACTTGTATACCTTCTTTGCAATCCAGTAAAGCTTAGAACATGCCAGAATGACGTAATAACACCCAATTAAAATAAAAAAAAATTACCCTCCGTTTGAGTTTGGAGTGGACACAAAAGGTAGGAAAGGGAGGTGGGTGCGGGAAAGGTGGGGGTGGGAGGTTCAGTCTCTGAAATGGAAGTAGGTGAGTGGGGAAGTCCTTGTCATTGAGGCCTAGAGGCAAAGACGAAAGAAAATAAGAAAGAAAGAAAGACTTCTGAGCCTGTGTGGTCGAATCATGCAAAAACGTAAATATTTTGTGACGTTAGTGGTTTTAAACTATGTTTAGCGTCTCAATCGTAATACTGCTGTTAAAATATGTGGCATCTGTTTCAGTCACGGACCTCCTTGGTTTCTGCCACTGACCTATATCTATATTTTACTGTAGTATCCTTGGTTTTAGCTGCATGATCAACTTCTTTACATTAGATATCACTATCAAATAAACATTTATTAGTTCATTGGTAGCCCTTGTGTTTCAGCTTCCAGGCTTTAGCGAGCCACTTTGGTCACACACAACCTGCAAGTGCTCCTCCTGCTGTTGAAAAGCGGTTATTCGGTACGTTTACTCAACTGACGTATTTCTGTTCTTAGTTTCCTCCTAATTGGTGTTTGAAATAATGCAACTATTAATTACCCTACGCCGTCTTCTGGAATATTACCAGTGGATTACTTTGTGTTGATTTACAACGAACAAGCCAACAAAGCATGTTTCTTGGTACCTTTTAATAATAATAATAATAATAATAATAATAATAATAATAATAATAATAATAATAATAATAATAATAATAATAATAATAATGGATACTATCACACGCTTTTTCCTTAATCGAACATCAAGCGCGGCGATCTGAAGAGACCGCTATTATTGAAGTCGGAATGGAAGTCAATTTTTATTATTGAAAATGTAAAATGTCTGCATCCAATACCATTATTGTTACCTACTATAGTTGTGTCGGTAACACCCGATCTCGTATAGTTTAGAATTGGAAACAATACATTTATAAAGTATGAATACACTTTTTTTTTAAAAACAACATACATAAATAAATACAAAAAATAAATCAAATGTGCAGGGTCCCCATGAATCTTACTGATCTATGACACTGACCCGCATATCTAAAAAGAATTAGTAATTAAAGCAAATACTTTCTTCACAGTTGAAGGCCTTTTCGACGTGCACGCAATAAAAGAGACCGTTGCTACACTGTTTGATACGCTTGGCGCGGACCCCACTGAGGCGGTGTGTGAAAGTACATGCCACGGCTTGGTTCTTGGTGGTGAAACAGCCCTGATTCACACTTACTGTAAACCCATCTGCGCCTCGTAAGCACACTATTTTCATTTCGGGCAGCTTGAAATTTAGCTTTTTTTTTTCTTTTTTTCTTTTTTTGTGTGGTTGTAATGCTGGGGAAAACGTTTTTTACATTGTCGTTGTTCATAGTGATTGTATAGTTTTAAAAGAAAAAGAAGCTAAAACTAATTAAAGACTTCCATCGTGTAATTATGACATTGAAAGTTCGGGGTAAATTATTTATGAAGAATGGGTAAACACAGGTAATGGTTAACAAAGCATGAATTGTCGGCGTTGTGATGATATTTTATTTTCTTATGCATGTGTTTGGCCAAACATGAAGTTGTTCAATACACTTGAGACCGGGCAGTAGACCTATATGTATGAAAATTGTCGAGTAAATCCATTGATCGGTTTAAAAGATATTTGTCTTGCTGTTCGCAATAAAAGTATACGAAAAACGACTGTCAAGGTGGCGAATGCGTGAAAAATCGAAGTGGTAAACGATATTTTCATTTTTCGTTGTTTGTCTGTCATTGTGCAAAGTTTGAAGTAAACTGCTGCTGCATTTAAAAAGATACGACACTCTCACATACAGTCAAACTCACAAAGTTACGCAATCTTAATAATTATATAAAAGGAAATTTTGTGGTTTCGATCTTTTAAAATACTGCATCAGTTTACTTTAAACTTTGCACACTGACAGGTTTCAGTGTTGAAATTCTTTCACCATTACCTGTAGTGAGCATTGAGCTATTCCTTTGTATAGAATTCCATAACATTTGAGGTCTATGGGCGACATTGAACACAGCACGGTGTTTATGTTAGTATGGTGAAAGTCAAGACACGTGGTGCAGAGAGAGAGAGAGAGAGAGAGAGAGAGAGAGAGAGAGAGAGAGAGAGAGAGGGAGGGAGGGAGGGAGGATATCTTGATATTTTGACTCACAAGCATCACTCTGTGTGTTAGGGCACTGAATAGAATAGACCCAATGTTTCTCGGCGTGCCGTAAGAGGCCACTAAAAGAGGTGATGTCTTGTTAGCACGGCACCACTGGGCGAAAGTTTACTACACAGAATACACCGGTCAGGGCGGAGAAATCTCACGTTATTATACGACCACGTGTTCGAGGCCAAGACGAGCCACTTTGTACTGGTGGATTCCGGAGGACCGAATCAATGCCATGAAATAGAGAACAATCTGAACAAGAACAACAGCAAGAAGACCTTCCAGACTGTGAAGCGGCTGACAAATTTTAAAGAGCCCAAAGTCTTCACAATCCAAAGCAAGTCAAACTTGTGCCTAGAAGAAGTTGAGGCAGCAGTGCAAACATACCCGCAGACTTGTTCCAAGCAGGAGGAGAAGCGGCATAGTGGGACGTGCTCTACACTATGGGCCAAGTCGCTTGTCATCACTCTTCACAAAAAGGGTAACCTTCAGGAGTGTCAAAACTGCCGCATCATCAGCCTCATCAGCCATCCTTGCAAAGTCCTCCTAAAAAATAATACTCAACAGGTTCAAACCCCAAACTGAACAAATCATAGCCGAAGAACAATCAGGATACATGGCAGGGCGAAGTACCACTGAGAAGATTTTCCATCCCATAATAATCTATGAGAAATACCTACAGCACCAACTACATCCATATCATGTGTTTGTAGACTTCAAGAAAGCGTTTGACCGAGTCTGGCATGCAGCTCCGTGGGCAACCATGAAAGTGTTCAACAGCCCAAATATTGAGGTCATCAAAATCATGTATGACAAGGCTACCAGTGCAGTCCTCCACACCAGTGCCATCGGGAACTGGTTCAGAACAACAATCAGCGTGCGTCAAGGATGCCTACACTCTCCAACTCTTCAACATCTTCGAGCTTCCTAGAGCGCATCATGTCAGATGCGCTTGCAGATCAGGAAGGCAGAGTTAGCATAAGGGTTAGAGCAATCTCCAACCTCCGTTTTGGCGATGACAGTGATGGGCTGGCTGGAGAGGAACAAGAACTTGAACAGCTGGTACAGAGGCTTTACACCACTTCCAGAGTCTTCGAAATGGAAATAAATGCAGAGAAGACTAAAATGATGATCAACAACACCAATGGCATCAACACGGACATCAAAGTCCAAGGTCAATCCCTCAACACATTGCACTGCTTCAAATATTTAAGAGCCATTGTATCAGACAATGGGTCCCGATAAGAAGTCCTCTCCAGGATAGCATAAACAGCTGCTTCCCTGGCAAGGTTGAAACCCATTTGGAAAGACGGGACCATCAGTCTACACTCCAAGGTAAGGGTGCTACTCTCCCTTGCCATCTCCATCTTCCTATACTCTTCCAAAACATGGACCCTTACAGGTGACCTATAACGAGGAATACAAAGCATGGAGATGAGGTGTTACAGAAGACCTCCGGGCATTTCCTATACTCAGCACATCACCAACAATGAAGTCCGACAGCCCATCACACAAGCCATTGGACAACACGATGACGTGCTCATAGTGGTGAAGAAACGTAAATTTTGATGGTATGGCCACATTACCAGAGCATCAGGCCTCGCAAAGACCATCCTGCAAGGCACGGTGAAGAGAGGCAAAAGAAAGAGAAAGAAAAAGAGTTGGGAAGACAACGTTCGAGAATGGACTGGCTTGACACTGAGTGAAGCCATGAGGACTGCTGATGACAGAGAAAGATGGAGTACGGTGATTAAAGGATCATTTGTGGTGCCCCAACGACTTACGACTTACGTTATAAGATAGGATAAAAGGTATAGCACCGTGAATCTACGTACCCCCCTCATCCCACTCTTCCTTCCCCGTATCCTCCTAACATTAAAACATTTGGCATCGTAAAGGGAAATGGTTCTATATGTGAAGGTCATCCCAAGGTCAGGGTCACAAAAGGGTACTGTAATCCAAGGGTCATTGTGGTTTGTTTTTTTTTTGTGTGCATATCACAACTTTTTTTGTATACTTGGCCGTGCATGAATGTATTAGGAGCCGGGGGTCTAGGTCATTACAAGGTGAAGAGCATCGAAAGATCAAAATCGGTATTACTTTGCATTTTAATGCCACCATTTTATTTAATGTTTTTTTCCCCTCATTTTCAAGTTAAATATTTTAAGTTTCATAAGGAGCATGTGAGTCATATGGGCTTTATCCTTCTAGTTCTACTTTTTTCTCGTCCTTTCTTATTTGTTAGTTGTTAGAGGTACGTATTGGTACATTTTGCTAATATATTTGGCTACAAATTTTCTTTTTAATATTAATTTTCTTCCCAGTTCTGTTGTCAGTTAGCTAATGTGTGCATACTGTTTTTTGCACGAACATGTTTCCAGGGGACTCCTTTCCGTCTTTTTGTGTTTGTCAAGAGGTGAACATAAGCCTCTGCCAGTCCGCTAAGCAGTGACACGACATTTGTGTCCACAAAACAAAGACACATACATACTGCAGTAAGAGAGAGAGGGAGTTTACTTGATAGTATTCAGTACCTACAGTTAACATGCACTTGGTGCATGGGTACTCCGTTAGTTATAAATAGAACTAGAAACTTATTAGTTCATTGGTAGCTTTTGTGTTTCAGCTTCCAGTATCTGGCACAACACTTTGGTCACACCCAACACGCAAGTGTCGCTCCAACAAGTGCCTGAACGGCTACCACGGTCCATACTGAGGTTTGTGACCCAAGGTTACACTGAAGAACTTCGAACTCAAAGTCTGGGATTGTTTCAACGACTATGGTTTTAGCCTTTTTTTGTTATTTGTTATTTTTTAAGTTATCTTTTATTTTTCGCCTTTATCTCTCCCACAATGTTTCACAAAATGTTGTCTACTGTTGCTGTGACAAGAAGATATAATAAGCCAAACTTGATGCTGACCAACTGTGTTGTGCAAGTATGTGTGACTCCTTTTACTCTCTCTGTATCTCTCTCTGTCTCCCTCTCTGTATCTCTGTCTCTCTCTCCTCTCTCTCTCTCTTCCTCTCTCTCTCTCTTTCTCTCTCTCTCTCTCTCTCTCTCTCTCTCTCTCTCTCTCTCTGTGAACCTCTAACAAGATGGTGTATGGCGAACTGGAGCATTATCCGTTGTATATATCAGCAAACTATTGTGTGATTGCTGGATATTCCTGACCAGCGCTTTGAGACGCTCTCTGAGCTTGTAAGTGCGCTATATAAGAGAAATCTCTTTCTTTCATACATAAACTCTGCTGTAAGAACTCTTGGTACTGGTTTAGACTACTGCAATGACCCATGACCAGACTGCCACATCAAGCGTACAATGTGTTATGAAATTTAGACAAGAATGGAAATGAAACATGGGTGTCTAATAATCGGCATACTTGGTAATTGTAGTTTCAACTATGTCTGGATGCAACATGGTGTGGGAAACATTAATTAATTCCTTAAGCAATTGAAAAACAAACACCAGGACAATGATAAACATAGATATTTACTGCTTCAGATGAACCTTGTCTTTGCTCCGTTTTAGAGGTTTGCCGCCTATTAACAACAATACCAACAAATACGACAAAAAGATGTAGAAAGAGAGAGAACGCGCGAGAGAGAAATAGGGTGGAAGGGGGCTGGCATTAACATGAATAATACCCGTTGAGGTGTCCTTAACGGGTATTTTCTAGACTGAATTTGCCTTGCCTTTCTTTGTTTCGTACTCCATGGAAATAAATGGCACATACCAACGCAGTCAGATCAAATCAGAAACAGCATGTCTGATGTCCTTTTATATGTCTTCAACACAGATTTTTTTTCCAACCTCTCCCACTGCTACAGCGGGTTTTTTTTTTTTTTTTGGGGGGGGGTTGTTGTTTTGCTTTTTTTTATACCGTGCTTCGTCATCCCTTCAAAACAAAGACCTCATTTCGTGACTTGCCCATCCATTGTATTTGTTTCTTTTCAGTACACTGGGACGGCTTACATGATTCTGTGATTTTGCGAGTCCCAAGGTTACTCAGCAAGAAATAAGTAACCCTTTCAATGCCGTTAGTTCAAAATTAATGGGCAGAGAACAGGGAAGTCAGTCTATTTACATGGTGTCAATTCACACTTTTCTGCTATCCTATGCACCAACGGGAATCCCCTCAATGAAACATACTTCCGGTTTCTTTCTCCGCGTGTTTTAGTGAGTTATTTCCAAATATTCAAGAATAATAACATGTGTCACTGGCCACCAGTATCGTACCCTCACATTTTTTTTTGGCTGCAGTTTATTATCCCTTTCTATTGCCAGTGGCGCGCCTAAACCCTACCTACCTAACATTATTTGTGAATTTTTGAAAAATATTCGGAAAAACATAACGTCCAGTTGCTGGCTCGAACCCACACCTCTCAGGCGCCATTGGTTTCTGGCTTGTGGACAAGGCAAGTTAGTCCCGCCTTAGCCCACTTGGCCACAACGCTCGCCTAACATAGTCAACTACTTCGTGTTTTGTGAAGGTTGCGACGGCGAAGCTATGGAAAACTACAAGAGTCTTCAGGTCCTGTTTCACTTTCTGTCGATGATCGACGCACCTCCGAAGTCGCCACAAATACAGGCCTCTACGATTGTTTTTTGCATCCTTTCACTGAGCATGTACTTCCTCCACCGTTTTTATACTTATCCCACTCGTTTTCTGGCTCTAACAATCGTCGTTTTCGGTAATTTGCCATATTTAAAAGTCACGCATCAAGCTTTGATAAAAGCAAAACAAGCCAGACCGGAACTTGGTTTCATTCTAACCTCGTTTTAATTTATAATGGCGATATGCACGAGTTTTTATGAGAGGTGCCGGAAAGTTGTGAATAGCGTCAACCATCGGCTAACAAAACCCTGTAAGTCATTAGAGCTTTTTTGTCAACAGAACTCTGCATTCCATCTTCCATTCTGCAAACCGCAAGCAACTCGTAATTAGGGGGATCTGAAATGGTTAATCCACACTTTTTCTTTCAAATTCTGGAAATTTTATATGGAGGTCATCACGATCACAGCCTTATTAGCGAACCAAGCATTTTTAGAAAATCACGAACGTTGTTATCTAAAATATTTTTTTTAAAACGTTCCCTATATAATCGCCCTAAAGCTACTGCAAATCTTCAATTTTTCCAGGACCAGGTAATATACATTTGGCTGCTACTTATTGCCATTTTCCCCGAATCTTTTTGTAATAGATTGACTGTTTATAGTGAATTACGTTTAGCCCATATTTTCAAACGTATCGAATATTATTGTGTAAGTTTACCTTTTATTTAACATTTCTTTATCCTTGTATGAAATATGTTTATAATTACTTTTCTGTTTAATTATATTAATATAGAATCATTTCAATATCTTGTAAAACGTTTACATGAAATAAAAACGAAAAATGTTTTTAGTCATTAAAATAATCAGCAACATAAAAACATTTCACTGTTATAAACATGAAAGTTTGTTAATCATGTTTTTCAGCAGCAGCTTTCTGTA
Source organism: Oncomelania hupensis (assembly GCA_036898135.1). Taxonomy (NCBI): domain Eukaryota; kingdom Metazoa; phylum Mollusca; class Gastropoda; order Littorinimorpha; family Pomatiopsidae; genus Oncomelania; species Oncomelania hupensis. The sequence goes on along the minus strand of CM072515.1, from coordinate 20,258,306 downwards.
TGAATACTTTTAATCGGTTTCGTGTTCTTGTTCAATATTGAGAAATATATATTTATAGTTTTTAATATTTCTTTAGTAATTTTTTTTATTTTCCATCTTTAAGATATTACCCGTTTAAAAACTTTCACTATTTTTGTCCTTGTTTGCGCGGTAAAGTATTATACGGCGTAATTAAATTTTGTATACATATATTTTCTATTTCTTTAAAACTGTGGCTAGGGTTGATTAGTCTCCCTCTCCCCTTTTCACCACACACCTTGACAAGTGCAGTGAGCACTTCCTTAACCAGGTACTGCGCTATGAAAATGGTCACTATTATTATTATTATTATTATTATTATTATTATTATTATTATTATTATTATTATTATTATTATTGTTGTTAGCAGTTCTGTGGTTTGGTCTGAATTTACTTTTCCTTCTTCATCATCGTCGTCATCATTATCATCATCAGCAGCCGTATTACACTACCACAAAAGTCATCACCATTTACACCACCATCATCGTCATCATAATAATCGTCATCATCACCACTGCCACGTCAACAGCACCATTATCACAATCACCGTACATTTGCAGGCTCTGATCTGTAAAGTCCAGCAACATTCAACATGCGCATCTACCTTATCCTCGCCCTGGTACCTTTGGCGTTGGGAGTTCCTCAGGAAAGAGACATATGTACGTTTCTTCTATTTTATTAATAACTTTAAATGCTCATGCCCTTCATCTGGTTCCCCATTTTTTCACAAAAAAAGAGAGCAGCTACGATTCTTTCAATCAAATTTTATCTTCGGAAATAAGAACGCAATCAGCCACGCAGTATGCGTGTGTGTATGTGTAAGTGTGTTTGTGTGTGTGCGTCTGTATGTGTGCATTTTTAAATCACAAATTGTACAAACTATAATGCCATAAGCCGTGGTACACAAATTAATGATTGTAATACCGACAGCCTTTAACAAGGGTATTAAATGCGATGATGTTTTTAAATTAATATTTAATGTGCAGGCGAACATCTTGATATGGGTAATTTTCTTCAATGGTCTCGTTAGAAGAATTGGAAAAAAATGAATTTATAAAAAATAAATATTAGAAAACAACAAAATAAATATATTATGAAATAAATAAATAATGGGCAGGTTTCACACAAATCTGTTGATCTATGACAATGACACCCACATGTCTGCACAGAATTGATAGTAATTAAAGGATATGTTTTCTATACAGTGGCAGGCCTCCTCAACTTGGGCGGATTGCGTGAAATGTTTGCTACAATGTTTGATACGCTTGGCGCGAATCCAACTGAACAAGCGTGTGAAGCGGGTTGTCACAGAATAGTTGTTGGTGGTGAAACTGCCCTGCTGCACACCTTCTGTAACCCCATCTGCCGTTCGTAAGCACTTTTTTCAACTCGGGCAGCTTGAACGTTTGTATATTTTAATAATTCAACACTACAGCTTCATTTCCCTTACCCCCTCCTCACCCTCTTTGTATTCTCAGGCTTATCTGGGATCAATTTGATTTGGACAGGATATACAATACAATAACAATACAATACAATACAATACAATACAACTTTATTCATCTCAAACTGAGCAATTACAATGGCAGCATCAGCACAATTACCAGAAAGAATTAAAAATATTATTACATACACATGAGAAGTAGTCCAATAAAAAAATAGTAAATAAAACAAATAAATAACAAAACATACGGTTAAATACATTATACAATAAACTAGAGGTGAATGTCATAAAAAGTCATAAAAGGTAAACTACCCCGATATATCACAGATAATAGTTTCTCCGCAGAAAGCTACAGTACAAGATGTACATCCCAGCAATACAATCCAATACCATACAATACAACACAATACAACACAACACAATACAGCACAAAACAATGCCATACAACTTCATTCCTCTCAAGCTGGGCAATACGATTACAAAGGCAGCGTTGGCGCAGAAATAACCAGTAAGAATAAGAATAAAAATTAAAAATGACCTTACGTGCACACGGAGAGTACTCCCAATCAATAAGTAAATGTGCTGTTAAATGCATAAGTAAACTATAAAATAAAATATAACCTATAAAACTGTAAAACAGTCTATAGAACTAGTGGCACAACTTGGTTCTTCGGTCAGCCGACTGTCCAATTTCTGTTTCAAACAAGCTGTGCAATTTTGTTTACGCATTATCTAAAACACCACTTCTTCTTCGTCGTTCTCGTCGTCGTCGTCGAGCTCTACTTTTTCACTTCCTATCCCCTCACATATTTAGCTGTCCTCTGCATTTACAATGCCTTTGTTTTGGTCCGCTTTTGATGATCGTTCTGCTCTGCATGTATTTAAACTGATGCTCATGTAAATGTAGCATCATTATTGGTCATCAAGGTCAAAATCGATGGGGTCAATCATTTCAAAACATGTTTTGCGTTTGTTCTCAAAGTGGCTGAACCAATTTTGAACCATTTTAGGCTTGTGGGTAGATAGGTGCGTGACAATCATTGTGTTATGAATAAAAGAGAATAGAACACAATTGTATTATAAAATATAAAATTATGTAAATATTCGTAATATGTGTGTGAGTGTGTTTGAATACATTTGAATGTCTATTGCAACAAAATCGACCGACGAAAATAATCAGCATATACCGACCGACGAAAATAATCAGCACATACAAGTCTTTGGTCTAGCAACAGCGCAGAATCAAATCAAATGTAAATATCATTGCATGCTTTGCCAAACACAATGTCTGGAACTATCGTGCGCGTCTCAATCGTAACATTACCCCCTACACAAGAAGACATTTATTTAATTTCTGTCAAACAACTTTGAAACGCAGTGCGCAAAGTTCAGAAACTTATTTCAGTCTGTCTGGGTGCTGTCAGTATTCTTTACTCACACACTCTGCTGAGATAGTCCGCACCAACATTGTTTGACCCTTTAATAGATTCTACTTACATGTCAAAGTTCTGCAAATACATAGCCCATCTCACGATGCGACTGTTCACAAACCTGGCAGAGCTCAAGTAGGTTAGAGGCTTGTGATCAGTTTGTGTAACATGAAATTCACTCCTTGAAGGTATTGTTCGAATTTCCGGATTCTCCAAATGACAGCTAGACATTCTTTCTCCATGGTTGAGTAATTCTTCTCAGCCCTTGACAGCTTCTTGCTGGCGTAACTGACCGGAAATAGTCCCCCCTTGTATTCTTGCATCAGTATGGCATCGTCGGATGCGTCTGTTTTCAGGAAGTGTCGGGCAGTCATAGCAAAGGAGGTCGCGCATTGTCTGGTATGCCTTCTCTTGAGCTGGTCTCCACTGTTCTTGGCTATGACAGCTTTTCCGCACGAGATCCGACAAGGGTGCTGTGATGGCGAAGTAGTTCAGTATCAACTCCCTATAATATCTAGGAAATCCCAGGAAAGACCGCACTTGCTTCTTGGTTTGGGGACGTGGAACGTTCAGAACCTTGGTGACATTTTCCAACAGAAGCCATTTTTGCCTTTCTTTCAGCGAATGACCGATAACGTCGAGGTTGTGAATTCCAAAATGCACTTTCTGGCCCCTCTGGTCAAGTTGGCTTCTGTTAGACATTGAAACAGCTCTCTCAGGGTCATCAGAATCTCCTTCCATGTTTAGATGTGTACTAGCAGGTCTTCCCAGTAACATACGACGTTGTCCATCCCACTCTGAGCATCTTCCTCATGCCTTTCTTCAGGGTAGCACCACTGTTGACCATGCCAAAGAATGCTCAGGCACTCGAATGTCCCATCAGGAGTTATAAAAGCAGTCTTTGGTATGTCCTGTTGACGCATGGGAACTTGCCAATAACCTTTGCTTGGGTCAATCTTTGAGAAGAATTCGATCCCAGATAATTGAGGGAATAGATCTGCTGCAGAAGGCATCGGCTCATGGTCGAAGACCGTGATCTTGTTAACCTTCCTGTAGTCGATGCATACTCTTTTACTCCCAGCCTTCCTCTTTACAACCACGACAGGGGAGAACTGGTCTCTATGATGATGTTCATCTTCAGCATCTAGTCGATCTCTTTCTTCAAAGATTCGCGGGTTTTGAAAGGGATCGGGAAGGGTTTGAATCGAACGGGAATGTCTGCAGTAAGGTGGACTTCATGTTCGGCCAAAATCGTAGAGCCTGGGATATTAATGAAATTATAGGGAAATTCGTCCATAGGGTCCTTGAGCTCCATCTTTTAACCCTCCGTCAGGTTTGGTCCTAGCTTAATGTCATCGAGGTCTCCTTTGCTGTAAAAGTCTCCAAGTTCCAACAGTTCTTCGCTGTCAAAACTGTCGTCAATCTCAGCTGCAGTTGCTGGTGCACAGTCTCTGGTGGTCTTTTTATGTACAGCTTAAGGAGGTTGGCGTGGTATATCTTGGAATGCTGGCCGACCTTCACCTTGTAGTCGTTGATCCCTACCACGGCCTCTACTTCGTATGGGTCTTTCCACTGCATCAGCAACTTCTTGTGATCCGTAAGTAGTAGCACCAGCACTTTGTTGCCAGGTTTGACCTTCCTGTTCACAGCCCTACGATCGTAGTAGTGCTTTCCACAGTCCTGGGACTTTTTAGGTTTTCTCTGGCTATCTCGAGAGTTTGCTCCAGCTTCTCCCATAGCTCAAACAGTAGCTGTTCTTCACAGGGGCGGATTATGGTGGTGGAGGGGTGGGGGGTTCTAGAGAGCACGGACAAAAATGGCATCAAAAGACACACACATGTTTCCATCCCACTCCTTCTCTTCTCCTCCTCTCCCCCCCCCTCCCTTCCTCAAACCTCCAATACCATTATGGCGTACACCCTTAATTAATGCTTAATTGGCCGAAGTTCTCATGTTTTGAGCAAAATTGCGGTAAAACATCGGGATATTAATGTTCTATCACTTGCACATTTTTATGTATTCAATTACGTCATATTCAATAAATTCTATATTAATTTGGATTTTGAAAAGCTTAGCTAGTTTTGGAATCCAGTTAGCCAATCTGACCAGTGCTGTAGGTTTGCTATGACTAACAAACATAGATCTTTTACTCTTTGAAGAAGTTATCTTATTTCACCCGATCCCATTTCATTTGGGGTGACCATTTCATTTAGGGTGACCTCGTGGCGCATTGGATAAGTCGCCGGTTTCCTATGCCGAAGGTCGTGGATTCGATTCCCGCAAGGGACAAACTTATGTGTCTTAGGTACAAGACTATTAAGGTCACCAAGGGTTTTCTCCGGGCACTCCGGTTTCCTCCCTCCCTTCAATAATGGTACTGGATGCAGTCAATACACAATTTTCAAAAATAAAAGTTCAATTTTCTTTCCGTCTTCCAATAGCGATTTCCTTGCCTTTGCATCATCTGTTTGAGGGATGGATGTGTATTTGTTGTGTGTGTGTGAGGGTGGATGAGACAGGTGAGCGTGTATGTTGGTACAGATCGCCGTGCTTTGAGCCTGATTGATTTGGGGAAAGGCGCGTACATAGCATCCTGTATTACATGTATTATTATTATTATTATTATTATTATTATTATTATTATTATTATTATTATTATTATTATTATTATTATTATTATTATTATTATTATGATTATTTATAAACTAATAATAATAATAATAATAATAATAATAATAATAATTATTATTATTATTATTATTATTATTATTATTATTATTATTATTATTATTATATCTTATATCAAATTTTATTTTAAAACCTTGGTGTTTTCTATGATTTCTATTTGTATTATTCTATATTCAATATTATTATTATTATTATTATTATTATTATTATTATTATTATTATTATTATTATTATTATTATTATTACTACTACCAAGGATCGGGATGGGGTGGTACGTGTAGGTAAAAGGGGGCTACGGGTAGGTTTAAAGGGGCATGGGTAGGCATAACGGGGATACGGGTATATATAAGGGGGTATGGTGATGGTCGATTCCTTTCATCCATACCTGCGAAACGATCAACGGGGAAGTATCAAGGAGGGTACAGGTAGGTTACAAGGGGGGTACGGAAGGTATCAAGGGGGTATGGGGAGGTATCAAGTGGGTTCGGGGAGGTGTCAAGGGGATATGGGGAGGCATCATGGGGGGGAGGGTGGTGGACGGGGAGATATCAGGAGGGGGGGGTATGGTGAGGTATCAAGGGGGATATGGGGAGGTATCATCGTCCAAGTGAAACTTGCAGACATCAGTTGTCTCTCTGTCTACATTTTAAACAGCAACCTGTGTACCCTGGCTTGTCAGGGTACAAAAACCACTAGTAGACAATAAATGAGTAACACACACAAACAAACACGCGCGCGCGCACAAATCGGCTGTAGCAATACGCAGTGGTGCATAATTATTAGTATCCTAAAAGTATGACATAAAGTAATCAGGAAACCTCTACAACCTCCCCCCTCACTCCTTTATACTCCGCCCCTGCTTCCCCTCTGAGGTTTCTACATCTTTCATCCACAGTTCTTTCAGGATGTGCATCGGCTCTCGGATGGTGCTGCCGTACAACGTCTGGAATGGAGAAAAGCCGGTGGACATCATTCTGCGGTAGTCTCTGTAGGCGAACACTAAAGCGTTGATGTAACGATGCCACTGTCTGGGATGCTCACTACACAGCTTCTTCGGGGTGGACTTCAGCGTCGCATTGAAATTCTCGTCGAGCCGTTGCACATTGGATGATAGGGTGTCGTAGTCAAATGCCGGATGCTCAGCAGTCTGTTTATTTATTTCATGCAGTCAGAGACGAACTGTGTCCCGAGGTCTGTCAGAATTTTTTCGGGTACTCCAAGTCTGCTGAACGTGTTCACCAGCGCCTCTGCCACCGCTTCTGGGTACTGAGTCGCATAGTCCACTAAGGTCTGTACCCACCGGTGACCTTTTCACTCGGAGGTTTTATTTAACCGATTAAGTCCAAGGCCACCCTCTTGAAAGGTCGGTCGATCAAAGGCATCCTCTGCACAGGCACTTTAGGTACCCTTCCTCGAGGTATAGTCTTCTGGCAAATGTCAAATGATCGCCAGAATCGGCTGACCTCAGCATGGCCAGTAGAACACTGCCTGGATTCGGTCCGACGTCTTCTTCATGCACAGGTGACCTCCCATGATGGAGTCTTGAGCTACTTCCATAATTTGGCGCCTTAGCAGTAAGCTCCAAAGACTTGACGTATTGATTTCCCTACGTTGACCATCGGGTACTGGAATATTATATACCTTAACCTCGAAATAGACCAAGCCACTGCCCTAAGTTACGTGGTCTTGGCGGTTCCTGTACTTTTTTAAAGTAGCATCAGCTTAATTACCTTACAGTATCTCTGTCCACGATGGCGGCTTTGGAACTGTCGGCGACCTTCAATGGCGTAGACATCTTATCTCTCCTGGCTTGGGCCCTGGCAGTGACAGCACCGACGACCTCTAGTCGGCAGGCCTGAGTCGAAGTGGCTACATTATCCCCTAGCAGCTCTATAATGTCTCCATCGGGAAATTGAAATGGATCTTCCTCTGCAACTTTGACGTGTTGATTTGAAGCAGGACCGCTCTTTGGATCATTGTCGACGAGTCGTCTCGCACCGTCGATATTCCCGATCAACAAATCGTACAGTGTGTTACACTGTTGTTGGTATTTTATCAGTAGTTGATTCAGCCCCAATGCTTGAATCCTGATAAGTGTAACTCAAATTCGTTTATCCACGCAACCTGTTCACTCAGCAACAAGGCAGAAGTCGTCGTATGACGTTTTCCAACTTTATTCAGCGTTCATCAACAACTGCATACAATCGCTCAATCGCTTTTTCCACTTTCACTTTCCAACTCTGTCAACTAACTTTTTTGAAACAGTGCGGCACTTATATAGTCTCTCTATACTCCAGAGAATATTCGAACATTCTAGCGTGACGTAATTACAGCAAATCAAAATAAAATTCGTCACCGGAACTATGCACTGTCTTACGTCATATAACTTTTATTTAGGTTAGAAGCATCTGGCAGCTACCACTAGATTTATCTACACGCTTCGATCGATAGTAAACAAGCAACCCTTGAAAATTCTCCAATAATATCGACCAACGAAAATTATCAACATTATACAAAGCTTCTTTTAACTACAACGCAAAATCAAATCAAAGGTAAATACACTCTGTTATTGCATGCTTTGCAAAACAAAACGATTGGATCTATCGCGCGCGTCTCAAACGTACCATCGTGCGCGTCTCAAACGTAACATTACCCCCTATACAAGAAGAAATTTACTTAATTTCTATCAACAACAATGAGACGCAATGCACAAAGTCCAGAATTAAAACTTATTTCAGTCTATCTGGATACTGTCAATGTTCTCAGTTCATCCACACGGAATCGACGCCCTCGTCCTTTACAGTTGTCATCGGCCCAGGGTCAAAGACAGTGATCTTGTAGACTTTCCTGGAGTTAGTGCATCCTCTACTGCTTACTTCTTCCTTCGAATGTCCGATAAGTCGATGTTGTCAGTTCCTAGAATGCACTTGCCGTGTATCACGGTCAGATTGGCTTCTGTTAGACGGTGAAACAGCTCCCTCAAGGTCCTCAGATGCTCCTTCCAGGTCTGGGTGTGGACTAGCAGGTCGTCCTTGCAACACCCGACGTTTTTCATCCCTTTGAGCATCTTCATCATTCCTCTCCTCGTGGTAGCACCGCTGTTGACCATGCTAAAGGGCATCCTTATGCACTCGTATGTCCCATCAGGAGTTATAAAAGCAGTCTTTGGTATGTCCTGTTGACGCACGGGGGCTTGCCAATAACCCTTGCTGAGGTCAATCTTTGAGAAGATTTTACTCCCCGATAATTGGTGGAAGAGGTCTGCTTCAGTAGCCATCGGCTCAGGATCGAAGACGGTGATCTTGTTAACCATCCTATAGTCGATGCATACTCTGTTGCTCCCGTCCTTCTTCTTCAAGACCACGACAGGGGACGCGTAGGGAGAAACTGGACTCCCTGATGATGCCCATCTTCAGCATCTCATCGATGTATTTATTCAAGAATTCGCGGGCCTTGAAAGGGATCGGGAAGCAAACTTGTTTTTTCCAACCTAGTTCCAGTCATTCGCCCAAAAAGGCAATCACCGAAGTCGAACGAAGCTCTCCGATGTGTTACGAATTGATGCTTGCATGACTACGACTAGTTGACATTAAAAGTGATCGCTGTTGCTTCTAATTCTGTTCGATTTACATAGGTTAGCATTTCGCAACGGTATACTTTATTAATATGAGCATAATTATTATCGACCACATTTAATAGTTGCGTTCCTTGATTTGCATTATACATGGGCTTAATCTTCATTATATATTATAAGTCAGTCTCCGCGCAGCGAAGAAGCTCACTAGCTGAATGTAATTATTAGACCTATATTGTTTGTTTTATACGTAAATAAATGTATAAACTATATCTATTCTAAATAATAATATTTAGGCCTAGACTTTATAATATTCGAATCTTTAAATTTCTGGAGGAGGACGAGTAGGCTAAGCACATTTTTTTTATAACTCGAGATCAGAGTTAAATTAATAGTTAGTTAGTTATTCATTGCTTACAGGGTCCAGCGGACTGCAAAGAGCCGAATCAGGACCACAAAATCAAGATAACAACTTCGCTAGTAGTAGTAGTAGTAGTAGTAGTAGTAGTAGTAGTAGTAGTAGTTAGTTAAATCTTTAATTTATTTATATGTTTTGTTTGTTTGTTATTATTATTATTATTATTATTATTATTATTATTATTATTATTATTATTATTATTATTATTATTATTTGTTTGTTTATTATTATTATTATTATTATTATTATTATTATTATTATTATTATTATTATTATTATTATTGTTTTTATTATTATTATTCCTACTTTAAAAAAAAAAAAAGAATAGTGTGCTGCTGTGCGTGCTCAATGGTGTAAATATGGTCAGTGACATTTTGTTTGTTTTTGCTGAAGTTGAGTGTAACCCGAAATATTCAGATGATGTTACTGGTTATTTTTTCTTATAGATTTACCAAAGTTTTCTGATGATTTATGGAAATTTCCGCCTGCCACGCAACAATTTTTTTAATACGTGTTTCTCATTAAAATACATATGATATCATTGAAATACATATAACAAATTTACTGTATCAATTAAAAAGAATAATATTAGTTAAATAAATAATTGCTTTGGTGCTTGCAATAAAAATGTCAGTTTTTTTAGACCATTATAAACTTGCTTTGCCTTGTTGTGCTGAAGGGACATCAACGTATCCGTAGCGCTTTGAAGTTTTGTCATGGTTTTATTGTTGATATAGATGTGAAATCGTTGAATGTGTGCATTATGTGTTATGTATTGCTTTTACTCTGTATTACTAATTGCGTCAGTATATTAATCATCATAAAATAATAATAATAATAATAATAACTGCTTCAAAATTCGAATCTCGACTTGACTTACAGCTTGAAGCTTTGCAGATCGAAACAGAATTAGATCTAGAAGCAACAGCGGCTATTTTTATGCACGGATGTTTCACCACAGGCTCTGAAGTCTTTTTTGTTTTGTCTTTGTAAACTCGTGGGCCTCCTACATATGTACGTAGTATAGTATGTAATTGAGGCCTACGAAAAACGAGACTTCCCAGCCTGTGGTTTCAAGTAGTCCTGCCAGCATTCGTTCGTAAAACATCGGATAGCTTCGCTCGACTCGGAGAGCCTTCGTTCGACTTCGGTAATTGCCTTTTTCGGCGAATGACTGAAACTAGGTTGGAAAAAACAAGTTCGCGATCGGGAAGGGTTTGGATCGAACGGGGATATCTGAAGTAAGGTGGACTTCATGTTCGACCAAAGTTGTAGAGCCTGGGACATCACTGAAGTTATGGGGAAACTCGCCCATAAGGTCCTTGAGCTCCATCCTTTGACATTCCGTCAGGCTAGGTCCTAGCTTAACATCATCGATGCCTTCTTTGCTGTGGAAGTCTCCCAGTTCCAACAGTTCCTCGCTGTCAAAGCTGTCGTCGAACACTGCTGCTGTTGCTGCGTGTACAGTCTCTGATGGCCTTTCCACGTACAGCTTAAGGAGGTTGGCGTGGTATATCTTGGTATGCTGGCCGACCTTTACCTAGTAGTCGTTGATTCCCACCACGGTCTCCAATTCGTACGGGCCTTTCCACTGCATCAGCAACTTATTGTGATCGGTAGGTAGCAGCATCAGCGCTTTGTTGCCAGGTTTGAACTTCCTGTTCACAGCCCTACGATCATAGTAGTGCTTTCCACAGTCCTGGGACTTCTTCGGGTTTTCTCTGGCTATCTCGAGAGTCTGCTCCAGCTTCTCCCGTAGCTCAAACACGTACTGGTAGCTGTTCTTCACCACCTTCTTTCGTCCACAGTTCTTTCAGGATGTGCATCGGCCCTCGGATGGTTCTTCCGTACAACAGCTCGAACGGAGAAAAGACGGTGGACTCCGGCGGTACGTCTCTGTAGGCGAAAAATAAGGCGTTGATGTAGCGATGCCATTGTCTGGGCTGCTCGCTGCACAGTTTCTTTAGGGTGGACTTCAGCGTAGCATTGAACTTCTCGACGACCCCGTTGCACATTGGATGGTAGGGTGTCGTAGTCAAATGCCGGATGCTCAGCAGTCTGTTGACCTCCTTCATGCAGTCAGAGACGAACTGCGTCCCGAGGTCGGTCAGGATTTCTTCAGGCACTCCAATTCTTTTGAACATGTGCACCAGCACCTCTGCCACAGTCTCAGTGTCAATCTTTTTCAGAGGCACTGCTTCCGGGTACCGAGTCGCATAGTCCACTAAAGTCAGTATCCATCGATGACCTTCTTCACTCGGAGGTCTTCTTTTGCCGATTAAGTCTAAGGCCACCCTCTTGAAAGATCGGTCTATCAGGGGAGCATCCTCAGCATAGGCACTTAACGTACTTTAGGGACCCTTCTTCGAGGTATGGTCTTCTGGCAAATGTCACATGATCGGCAGAAACAACTGAAGTTCGCATGAAGTCCTGGCCAGTAGAACACCGCCTGGATTCTGTCCGACGTCTTCTTGATGCCCAGGTGACCTCCCATGATGGAGTCGTGAGCTACTTCCATCACTTGGCGCCTTGGGGGTAACGGTACCAAGACTTGACGGTTTCCCTCCGTTGAACTCTCGGGTGCTGAAGATTCTGTACAGTATCTTGGCCTTCACCTCGAAATAGACCGTGCTACTGCCCTTAGTCACGTGGTCTTTCCGGTTCCTGTACTTGGTTAAAGTACTATCAGCTTCCTGGAGCTGGATCAGCTTATCTTTGTCCATGATGGGGGCTTTGGAGCTGTCGGCGACCTTCAGTGGTGTAGACGTCTTGTCTCTCTTGGCCTGGGCCCTGGTGGTGACAGCACCGACGATCTCGGGTGGCGATGTAGCTCCGAGACTGTCCCTGTCTTGCGGCAGCCATGTGGTCCCGGTCTGTTGTTCGCTCACGAAGCAACTCTTCGGCGACTACACGCCCTTGCAATCAACCCGAATCTAGCTGGGACGTAGTCCCAGTATGTTGGTCCCTCCCGACGCAACTCGTTGGCGGCTACCTTCGATGACTGCCTCTCGTAACGTTGACTCGCTTGTTGGATCAGTTGAACCCTTGGCTATGGCGTAGATCGCGGCTTGACCCCCAATATGTTACACTGTTATTGGTATTTTATCAGTAGTTGATTCAACCCCAATGCTTGAATCCTGATAAGTGTAACTCAGATTCGTTTATCCACGCAAACTGTTCACTCAACAACAAGGCAGGAGTCGTCGTATGAAGTTTTCCAATTTTGTTCAGCATACATCAACAACTGCATACAATCGCTCAATTGCTTTTTCCAATTTCACTTTCCAACTCTTTCAACTAACCTTTTTGCTTTTTTTTTTTTTTTTTTTTTTTTTTGAAACAGTGCGGCACTTATATAGTCTCTCTATACTCCAGAGAATATTCGAACATTCCACCGTGACGTAATTACAGCCAATCTAAATAAAATTCGTCACCGGAACTATGCACTGTCTTACGTCATATAACTTTATTTAGGTCAGAAGCATCTGGCAGCTACCACTAGATTTATCTACACGCTTCGATCGATAGTAAACAAACAACCCTAGAAAATTCTCCAATAATATCGACCAACGAAAATTATCTACATTATACAAAGCTTCTTCTAACTACAACCAAAATCAAATCAAAGGTAAATTTATACACTCTTTTATTGCATGCTTTGCAAAACAAAACGATCGGATCTATCGCGCGTGTCTCAAATGTACCATCGTGTGCGTCTCAAATATGTCTTCAGGTAAACCGCTTTTACGTTGGGTGCTGACTTGTATCTTCGCAACAGGCGCTTTCACACATTTGCTGTCTGCCATGTGTCCATTTAGAATCGCCAGTGAATCTCTGACGATGACCCCACTGCAGCCTGAGTCTCTTAGGACAGTCACTTCATGATTTTCGACGCGTAGGGACAGGTAAACACTAGGAACACTGAAAACAGGTATGTTCTGGACGGTCACAGCTGCGCTGGCGATGATGGGGATGGATTTCCCGTTGGCAAGGAGAAACTGGCCATCTGTCATGCACTCTTGCACATTCGAAGAAGTAGCTGTGCGCTCTGTCTAATTCGGAAGAATGACGCTCCCGCCGCACACTTGATGGTCATAGCCACTGGTTTGTCGTCGATTAAAGAAACACCTCCGTCGACTGCCCGCCGCTGCATTATCCGTATTGCTTTGCTGACCACTACCTTTGTTTTTAGGACATTTAGCAGCTCTGTGGTCTGTGGCGTTGCAGGAGAAACAGCCTCTTGATTGCCCTTCCATAATTCTAAGCGGGTCGCCATATCCTTTTGTCAGGCATTGAGGAATTGCTCCTTCACGATCATAGCATGGAGATTGTCGTAAGTCTTCCCTTCGCCTGATAATTCCAACCACTTGTGTAGGTATGACGACAGGCACTCCACAAACTGCTTTGGCGTCTCATCTGACAAAGGCTGGCATTCGCGGAAGCGATTACGGTAGCCCTTCTCTGTAAAGCTGTAGCAATGCAATAGTGCCTCTTTTAAGACGTCGTAGCCTTTAGCGGTATAGACGTCGAGCGCTTGCCCCGTCAAGAGTGCACTGAGTTGAATCACCCAGTCTTGAGGCTGCCAGCGCTTTCCGCGAATCTTTCGAATCTTGCCAGATAACTGTCGATCTGGTCTTTCCCGTCGACGAACGCTCGTAATTTTGGAGCTTTGTGGTCGCTGATAAAGTGTGGCGCGTTCTGATCGTGTTGAATGCGCACCATTTCTAGCTAAAACTGACACTCAGCTTCTAAGTGTCTCTCTTGCATCTCTTTACGCCGAAGTTGTTCTTCCCTTTCTTCACGCTGAGGCTGCTCTTCAATTTCTTTCATCACACCAACGCTGCTGTTCAATTTTTCTTTCATCATGCCGCCGCTGCCCTTCTCTTTCTTTAAACTGCTGCTCAATTTTCCCTTTCTTCACGCCGAAGCTGCGCTTCTTTCTCTTCACGCCGACAGTGCTCTTCGCGTACTCTTTCATGTATTCTCTCTTGAGACTTGACGTACTCCGTCAGTTGCTTGCTTTTCAGATTCAGTTCAAGTCCTTTTTGCCAGAAGTCAGCCATCTTAATACTTTTCTGGAAAGTTCAGGAATGTGCTGCACCTTTCTAGATTGTTCTAGAACAACACGATTTCTGCAATAGCGCTGATGCTTGTCTATAGTGCCTTCGTTGACGCAGGCCCCGCTGTCCTCGTCGTATGCGACGTCATATGGGCATCCGCGGCAACATTGCAGTGGACAAAGCGGCTAAAAATGCTCTGCATCTCGATTTCCCTCCAGAGATTTTCCAGTTTGTGCCCTATTCTGACTTACGTTGTATGACTGGTGCTTATTGTAAACGACTGTGGCAGACTGACTGGTCTAACCATATCAACAACAAATTATTTCAAATTCTTCCCGATTTGTCAGATTCTTTGCCTAACTTTGCATCCACTCGCAAAGAAGAAACAGTTTTGTCTCGCCTTCATATTGGGCATACTAATGTCACCCACAGTTTCCTTTTAAAAGGAGAAGAACCACCATGGTGCTTTGCATGTGATCAATCCTTTTCCGTTCGCCATTTCATGTCTGAGTGTGCTGATCTGATTGAGGAAAGAGAAACATAATTTTGGTTCAATACCTTTCAAAGAGATTTTTAAAGTATGTAATGGTCAACATCTGTTTCAATTTTTACATGATGTTGGTTTGTTTTATCGCATATAAATCATATCGACATGTTTTGTTTAGTTTGGATTTTATTGATAGGACTGAATTTAGTGATTTGATTGAAGAAAGAGAACATATTTTTAATTCATCAGTTTTAAAGAAGACTTTTAAAGAGGTGTCTTGTGAAAGTTTGTTTGAGTATTTAAGAGTAACAGGCTTGTTTTTTAAGATTTGAAACATTTTATAATATTTTAAGATAACGTCTCTCTGGTCCTGATTTGGCTCGGAAGAGTCCGCTGGACCTAAAGCAATAATCATGTAATGTAATGTAATGCGACGCTGCACCACGCTGGTGTTGATGTCTACGCTCTTGCTCTGATGTAGATTCGACCTCCGTTCGTCGCTCTCTGTAATACTAGCGATGTAGCTCCGAGACTGTCCCTCGACGTAGTCTTGCGGCAGCCACATAGTCTCGCTCACGAATCAACTCTTCGACGACTACTCGCCCTTGGGGTCTAACCGAATCCTTCAGGAATGTACTTCCAGTATGTTGGTCCCTCCCGATGCAACTCGTTGGCGGTTACTCTCGTAACGTCGACTCACTTCACTTGTTGTCGCAGTTGAACCCTTGGCTATGGAGTACATAATTATGGCGCAACAATAGACGATTCAGCCCCGATCTTTAAATCTTGATATGTGTAACTCGAATTCGTTTATCTACGCAACCTGTTCGCTCAGCAACAACGCAGGAGTCGTCATATAAAATTTTACGACTTTATTCAGCAAACACCATCAATTTCATACAAGATTGCTTTCCGAAAATCATTCCAAAAATCACTGCTCGCAAGCAGACAGTGCGTTACTTATTATATAGTCTCTTTGCAATCCAGTAAAGCTTAGAACATTCCAGAATGACGTAATAATACCCAATTAAACTAAAACGCATGACCGGAACTACGCGCTGTCTTCATTCACAGATTGTTTACAACTTACATGATTCGGCTACCTTTCGCCAGAAAGATCTGAAAAATTTGATCGATACTAAACGTAATTCCAGAACATTCTCAAAGCTACTGCAACAACATTGACAACGAAAATAATCACAATATACAAATCTTTCTCTAGCAACAGCGCAGAATCAAATCAAAGGTAAATACACGCTAGTACTGCATGCTTTGCTAAACAGAATGTTAGGAACTATCTCAATCGTGACACTCTCACAAATTTAGCTGTCCTCAACATTGCCTCCGGGTTGCGCTGCTATTAAAATGTGTGACATCTGTTACAGCTGCATGATCAACTTGTTTAAATTGGATAAGGTTAAGGTGGTCCCATAGCCTTGTGGCCGTATGGGGAGCGTGATGTTGGAGATCACACTTATCTTTGCGTCATGAGGGTGATGCCCATCTCTCTCCCTCGCTGCTTTACCTTCCCCACCCTTAAGAGAGTAGGTACTCAGTCACAGTTGAGTCAACTGGGGGCGTTGTTATTTGTCGCTTCACGTTTTGCGGTCACCCATCCAAGTGCTAATCGCACTGGACGGTGCTTAACTTGCGACACAGTAGCGAGTGCTCCAACCACTGCGCTATCCGACACCCCGGAAAATCGGGAAGAAATTGGATATAATTATCAAATTGACATTTATTAGTTCATTGGTAGCCCCTTGTGTTTCAGCTTCCAGTCTCTAGCGAGCCACTTTGGTCACACCCAAACTACAAGTGCTCCTCCTGCTGTTGAAAAGCGGCTTTTTTTGGGTACGTTTACTCAACTGACTTATTTCTGTTCTTAGTTTCCTCCTAATTCGTGTTTGAAATAATGCAACTATTAATTACCCTACGTCGTCTTCTGGAATATTACCAGTGGATTACTTTGTGTTCATACTACTACTACTACTACTACTACTACTACTACTACTACTACTACTACTACTACTACTACTACTAGATGCTATCATGCGCTTTTTCCTTAATCGAACACAAAGAGCGGCGATCTGAAGAGACCGCTATTACAGAAGTCGGAATGGAAGTCCAGTTTTATTATTGAAAATTTAAAAGGATTGCATCCGATACCATTATTGTTACCTACTATAGTTGTGTCTGTAACACCCGATCTCGTATAGTTTAGAAATGGAAAAATTACATTTATGAAATATGAATACACATTTTTTTAAAAATAAATACATACATAAATAAATACATAAATAAATAAAATGTGTAGGGTTCCCATGAATCTTATTGATCTATGACACTGACCCGCATATCTTTTCTACACAGATGGCATGATAAACACGAACCAACTGAAGGAGACCGTTTTATCACTGGTTGATTTGGTTGGCGCGGATCCAGTTGAGAAAGTGTGTGAAGAACAATGTAACACCTTGGCTGTTGCAGCCCTGATACACACTTTCTGTCAACCCATCTGCTTATCGTAAGCACTATTTTTAATTCGGGCAGCTTGAACATTTGCATGTTTTGTTGTAATGATGGGGAGGGCTTCTTTTTAAGTTGACGTTATTCATAGTGATTGTAAGCTTAGTCTGTAAAACAAAAAAGCTAAAACTCATTAAAGGCTTCATTGTGTAATCATGATACTGACAGTTTGTGGTAAATTATTTATGAAGAATGGTTACACACATGTAATGGTTCAAAAAGCTTGAATTTTTGGCGTTGTCATCATATTTAATTTTCTTATGCTTGTGTTCTGCCCATAATAAAGTTGTTAAATACACTGGAGACTGGGCAGATTATGCACGAAAATTTTATAGTAAATCCATTGATTAGTTTTAAAGATATCTGTCTTGCGGTTTGCAATAAAAGTACATGCAAAACGACTGCAAGGTGGCGATTGCGTGAAAAATCGGTAATGGTAAACGATATTTTCATTTCTCCTTGTTTGTTGCGCTCGCGTTAAGATAAATAGATAATGGATAAAAAGATTGTGTAGAATCTTTCATTGGGCAAAGTTTGAAGTAAACTGATGCTGCATTTAAAAGATACAACACTCACATACATTCACACTCATAAAGTTACGCAATCTTTAAAACTATATGAAATAGAAATGTTGTGGTTTGCATCTTTTGAAATGCTGCATTATTTTCAAACTTCGCAAAATGACAGATGTTAGTTTTGAAATTCTTTTTCCATACCTGTTGTGAGCATTGAGCTATTCTGTTTTCTAGCAAAACGTTCGCAAATACCTTCATTTTATTATTTTAGAGAGATTAACGTATTTGGGTTCCAAGCAGCACATTATACCAGAAATCCTATCCTATCATATCCCATAACTCGCAGGTCGTAGGGGCACCACAGATGATCGTTTAACCAGCGTACTCCATCTTTCCATGTCCTCAGCAACCCTGATTGTTTCGCTCAGTGTCAAACCAGTCCATTCTCGAATGTCGTCCTCCCACCTCTTTTTCGGTCTCCCTCTTCTTCTATCTCCTTGCACTGTGCCTTGCAGGATGGTCTTTGCAAGACCTGATGATATGGTGACGTGGCCATACCATCGGAGTTTCCGTTTCTTCACCACTGTGAGCAGGTCATCGTGTTGTCCAATGGCTAGTGCGATGGTCTGTCGGACTTCGTCGTTGGTGATTGGCTGGGTATAGGAAATGCCCAGAAGTCTTCAGTAGCACCTCATCTAAATGCTTTGTATTCTTCGTTGGAGATCTGCTGTGAGGGTCCATGTTTCGCAAGCATATAGCAAGATGGAGATGACAAGGGAGCGCAGCAGCCTTACCTTGGAATGTAGACTGATGGTCCTGTCTTTCAAAATGGACTTCAACCTCGCCAGGGCAGCAGTTATTTGTGCGATCCTGGAGAGGACTTCCTGTCGGGACCCATTGTCTGATACAATGGCTTCTAAATATTTGAAGCTATGCACTGTGTTGAGGGATTGGCCTTGGACTTTGATGGTGTTGTTGGTCATCATTTTGGTCTTCTCTGCACTTATTTCCATTCCATAGGCTCTGGAGGTGGTGTCAAGCCTCTGTACCAGCTGTTCAAGTTCTTGTTCCTCTCCAGCCAATCCAACAATGTTATCTGCAAAACGAAGGTTGGAGATTGCTCTTCCCCCTATGCTGACTGTGCCTTCGTGGTCTGCAAGGGCATCTGACATGATGCGCTCTAGGAAGATGTTGAAGAGTGTAGGAGAGAGTAGGCTTCCCTGACGCACACCGATTGTTGTTCTGAACCAGTTTCCGATGGCGCTGTTGTGGAGGACTACACTGGTAGCCTTGTCATACAGGCTTTTGATGACTTCAATAATTTTAGGGCTGATGTTGTACACTCTAATGGTTGCCCACAGAGCTGCATGCCAGAACTCGGTCAAACGCCTTTTTGAAGTCTACGAACACATGATATAGATGTTGTTGGTGCTGCCGGTATTTCTCGCAGATTATTTTGAGGATGAAAATCTGTTCAGTGCTACTTCGCCCTGCCCTAAATCCTGCTTGCTTTTCAGCTATGATTTGTTCAGCTTGGGGTTTCAGCCAGATGAGTATTATTTTCAGGAGGACCTTGCTGGGATGGCTGATGAGGCTAATGGTGTGGTAATTTTCACATTCCTGAAGGTTACCTTTTTTGGGAAGAGTGATGACAAGCGACTGGGTCCATGGTGTATGCCACTCCCCACTCTGCGAGATCTTGTTACAGATAATGGTGAGGGCGTCAATCATCGCTCTTCCTCCTGCTTGAAGCAGTTCCGCGGGTATGTTGTCCACTCCCGCTGACTTCCCCGTCTTCAGTGATTGCACTGCTGCCTCAGCTTCTTCTCGGAGAATTGGGAGGATTTCTGCTTCTTCTTCTCTGTTCTCTGGACATGCTAGAACTGATGGGTCTCCGTTTGGTTTGTGGTTGTAAAGGTCAGAGCAGTACTCTGTCCATCTGTCCAAGACTTCTTGTTCTTCTGTAAGGCATATGCCAGACTTGCTTTGGATCGTGGAGACCTTGGGCTGTTTAACTCTTGTCAGCCGCTTCACAGTCCGGTAAGCCTTCTTGCTGTTGTTTTTGTTCAGACTGTTCTCTATTTGCTGGCATTGATCTTCTATCCAGTTCTCCTTTGCTGTGCGCATGCCTTTTCGGATTTCATTGTTGATTTTTCGGTAGGCATCAGCTCCCTGTGAGGTGTTATTTTTCTTTTTCATCTCCCTTCGTTTATCACACAGGTCCAAAAGTTCAGGTGTGATCCACAGCTTCTTCTTTGACCGGTGCTTTCCAAGGATCTCCGTGGCGGCATCTGTCACAGCTAAGTTGAAGGGGGTGCCCATGGTGTTGACATCTACTTCACCAGCTCCCAAAATGAGCAGTGGTGCAAATTTCCCTCCAATTGTGGCCTGAAATATTTCTGCCACCTCCGGGTCTTGCAGATTGTCCAGGTCGAACTTCAGTCTAGTGCACTTTACTGTCTTTACTCTCTTCAAGTGAAGCCGGAAAGACATCATCACAAGATCGTGGTCACTTCCGATGCTTGCTCCTGAAAAAGTGCGTGTCCTGCCAATGTTGATGCTTGATCTGAAGCGTTTCTTGACCATGATGTAGTCGATCTGGTTGTGATGCTTCCCGCCGGGACTGTGCCATGTCCATCGTCTGGATTTTTTGTGGCGACCATGCGTGTTTGCCAGTATCAGATTGTTGTATCTGGCAAACTCCAAGAGTCTCAGACCCCTGTCATTTGTCTCGTTGTTGCAGTGGAGTCCACATGTGTCTCCCCAGTTGTGGTGCGCATCTTGGCCAGCCTTGGCATTCCAGTCGCCATCCACTATGACTATGTCTTTCTTCGGGACTTGGTCAAGGACAGCCTGTAGATTTTCATAGAAATCATCAATTTCGCTGACGTCATAGTCTGATGTTGGGGCATTGGCCTGGATGATGGTGATGTTGAAAGGGGCTGCTCTCAGACGGATGGTAATGAATCTACTGGAGACTGGGCGGCATCCCATGACAGTGGCTAGAATGTTCTTGTGGACCAAGAATCCAACTCCGTGTTCGTGCCTGTCATCTCTACCGCTGAAATAAAGCTTGTGGCCTTTGTCGGTCGTTGTTTCACCTATGCCTTTCCAGCGCAGTTCGCTTATCCATAAAACGTTCCATTGATAGTGGTCCATCTCGTGTCCAATTTCTTCTAATTTTCCCTCCGCATTTAGGGTCCTGACATTCCAGGTTCCTATGACGATGTTATTTGTGGTGCGGATCTTGCTAAGTTGTCCATCAGTAGCACACTTATCGCCTCCGTCCTGGTGGCCAACGGAAGCCGCGGTCCTTGATGACCCGGGCGACGACCGATACGGTACGAAGTGAATGGTTCTTTTCATCATGCTGTGTGTCTTGGGCAAGAAAGATTTAGCAGGGCCCAATCCTCTCCAGGCTGTTGGCCACAGCGGATATCCACGAATACAGTGTGGCTCGCCTTGGCACAGTCCCGGCGGGAAGCATCATTTTTGGAGCTGATGAAGTAGATGTCAACACCATGACCACCACCTTCAACTCAGCTGTAACAGATGCAACCACTGAGAACCTTGGCCAGCACCGGCCAAAGAAGAAGCCGTGGATCACGCCTGAACTTTTGGACTTGTGTGATAAATGAAGAGAGATGAAAAAGAAAAAAATTACAGGGAGCTGATGCCTACCGTAAAATCAACAATGACATCCGAAAAGGCATGCGCACAGCAAAGAAGAGCTGGATAGAAGATCAATGCCAGCAAATAGAGAACAGTCTTAACAAAAACAACAGCAAGAAGGCCAACCAGACTGTGAAGCGGCTGACAAGTGTTAAACAGCCCAAAGTCTTCACGATCCAAAGCAAGCCTGGCATTTGCCTTACGGAAGAATAAGAAGTCCTGGATAGATGGACCGAGTACTGCTCTGACCTTTACAACCACACACCAAACGGAGACCCATCAGTTATAGCATGTCCCGAAAACAGAGACCAAGAAATCCTCCCAATTCTCAGAGAAGAGGTTGAGGCAGCGGTGCAATCGCTGAAGAAAGGGAAGTCAGCGGGAGTGGACAACATACCCGCGGAACTGCTTTAAGTAGGAGGAGAAACGATGATTGACGCACTCACCATTATCTTAACAAGATCTGGCAGAGTGGTGAGTGGCCTACACCATGGACCCAGTCGCTTGTCATCACTCTTCATTAAAAAGGTAACCTTCAGGGGTATGAAAATTACCGCACCATCAGCCTCCTCAGCCATCCCAGCAAGGTCCTCCTGAAAATACTACTCCAATAGGTTGAAACTCCAAGCTGAACAAATCGTAGCTGAAGAACAAGCAGGATTCAGGGCAAGGTGAAGTACCACTGAACAAATTTTCATCCTCAGAATAATCTGAGAGAAATACCTACAGCACCAACAACATCTATATCATGTGTTCGAAGACTTCAATAAAGCATTTGACCGAGTCTGGCATGCAACGATGAGAGTGTACAACATCAGGCCTAAAATTACTGAAGTCATCAAAAGCCTGTATGGCAAGGCTACCAGTGCAGTCCTCCATAACAGCGCCATCGGAAACTAGTTGAGAACAACAATCGGTGTGCGGCAAGGATGCCTACCCAGCACATCACCAACAAAGAAGTCCGACAGACCATCACACAAGCCATTGGACACGATTACCTGTTCATAGTGGTGAAAAAACGGAAACTCCGATGGTATGGTTACGTCACCAGATCATCAGGCCTTGCAAAGACAATCCTGCAAGGTATAGTGCAAGGAGGTAGAAGAAGAGGGAGACCGAAAAAGAGGTGGGAGGACAACATTCGAGGTTGGACTGGTTTGACACTGATCTAAGCCTTGAGGGTTGCTAAGGACAGAGAAAGATGGAGTACGCTGGTTAAACGATCATCTGTGGTGCCCCAGCGACCTCCGAGTTACTGAATAGAATAGGATAGGACAGGTTCTGTTTTAGAAAATGGTGATACAGAAGCAGCCTTCGTAATAACAGTCGTATTTTTTTGGAAAGGGATATTCAATATTTACAGCAGAACTAATAGCTATTTTATTGGCCTTAAATACAATTTTTAATTTAGCAATTTATTTAGTATTGTCGTATTTGTTGACTCTAAGTCTGTGTTAGAGGCCCTAAATTCAAATATTAGTGAAGAAGAAACAGAAATTATACTTCAAATAAAATGCGTGGTTCATAGTCTAATCACAAAAGGAACTAAAGTTACATTTTGTTGGATTCCTTCTCACAGTGGATTTATTTTCAACAGAGTCAGAGTAAGTTAGTATCAGGCACACAGTGTTCTGTTTTGAACATAGAGCTATTCTGTTTTCCAGCATTCAATAATACTTACGGTCTACGGGCGACATTGAACACAACACGGCGTTTATGTTAATATGGTGAAAGGCAAACCATGTGGTGCAGAGAGGAAAAGAAAGAGAGAGAGAGAATCATTCTAGATTTTTTTATTCGTATCGTATGCATAGCAACGTGAGTCTACGTACCTTACTCTTCCACTATCCTCCCTCCTCCCCACTTCCCACCCTTGCATTCACATTACCCTCACCTTAAAGAGGAATAGCTCTATATGTAACCTTGAGAATGCAACAACATTGGGTATCTGATCATCCGTAAGTACCAGAGGTCACGTGAATGTCAGTGTCATCCCAAGATCAAGGTCACTAAAGGGCCAAATCATCCAAGGGTCACTGTGTATGTGTGTGTGGGTGTGGGTGTGGGTGTGTGTGTGTGTGTGTGTGTGTGTGTGTGTGTGTGTGTGTGTGTGTGTGTGTGTGTGTGTGTGTGTGTGTGTGTGTGCATAATACATTTGATCGTGCATGTGGGTATTTAGAACCGGAGTTCAAGGTCATCTTAAGGTCAAGAGCATCAAAAGATCGAAGTCAGTATTTGCATTTTAATGCCACCATTTTATGTAGTTGTTTTTCTGGGAACTCATTTTCATGTTAAATATTGCAAGTTCAATAAAAATCATGTCAGTCATTTGGGCTTTGCCCTTCAAGTTCTACTATTTTTTCGTTCTAATTCATATTTGTTTGTTGTTAGAGGTACATATTAGTATATTTTGCTAATATATTTTCATTATTTGGCTACAAACTCTCTTTTAAATATTGTGTTTCTTCCCATTTCTGTTGTCAGTATTTGTGCTTTTTTTTCCCGAATGAACATGTTTCTTATCTTATCCTATCGAGTTGCTCAAAGGTCGTTGGGGCACCACAGATGATCGTTTAACCAGCGTACTTCCATCTTTCTCTGTCCTCATCAACCCTCATGGTTCCGCTCAGTGTCAAGCAGTCCATTCTCGAATATTGTCCTTCCACCTCTTTTTCTGTCTACCTCTTCTTCTGCACCGTGCCTTGCAGGATGGTTTTTGCAAGGTCTGGTGCTCTGGTGACGTGGCCATACCATCGGTTTTTCCGTTTCTTTATCACTGTGAGCATGTCATCGTGTTGTCCAATGGCTTGTGTGATGGACTGTTGGACTTGGTTGTTGGTGATGTGCTAGGTATAGGAAATGCCCAGAAGTCTTCTGTAGCACCTCACCTCCATGCTTTGTATTATTCGTTGTAGATCTGCTGTTCCATGTTTCGCAAAGCGTATAGTATAAGATGGAGATGACAAGGGAGCGCAGCAGCCTTACCTTGGAATATAGACTGATGGTCCTGTCTTTCTAAATGGGCTTCAACCTTGTCAGGGCAGCAGTTGTTTGTGCGATCTTGGAGAGTATTACCTGTCGGGAGCCATTTTCTGATATAATGGCTCCATGCTTTCAGGGGACTCTTTTTGTGTGTGTCAAGAGGGAAAGTAAGCCTCGGCCCGTCTCCTACGCAGTGACATGACAATTGTGTCTACAAAAACAATGAAACATACATACTGCAGTGTGAGAGAGAGCGTTTACTTGATAGTATTCAGTACCTACAATTAACCCGCACTTGGTGCATGGGTACTCCGCTAGTTATAAATAGAAGTAGAAACCTATTTATTCATTGGTAGCTTTTGTGTTTCAGCTTGCAAACTCTCGCGCAACACTTTGGTCACGGCCATCAAGCAAGTGTCGCTCCATAAAGTGCCTGAACGACTACCATGGACCATAGTGAGATGAGGCTTGTGACTCCAGGTTACACTGAAGAACTTCAAACTTAAAGCCAGTGGTTGTTTAGCGACTATGTTTGATTTTTCGGTTTCTTCTCGTTTTATAAAAATTGTTATCTCTCACTTTCTGCCTCTTTCTCTCTCACAATCAGTACAACTTATGTTAATCTCATGAATAATAATTGATAAAACAACAACTCCCACAATATTTTACAAATGTTGTCTTCTGTTGCTATGACGAGAAGATAATAAACCAAACATGATGCTGACCAGCTGTGTTGTACAAATATGTGTGACTGCTCTCTCTCTCTCTCTCTCTCTCTCTCTCTCTCTCTCTCTCTCTCTCTCTCTCTCTCTCTCCCTCCCCTTTCTCTTTCTTTTTCTGTTACAGGTTCAAACCCCTAACAAGACGGTATACGTCGAATTGGAGCGTAATCCATTATATATTAACTGTGCTCTAATAATTCTTACGGTACTGGTTTAGACTGCTGCAAGTAACCTTTCACAGACTGCCTCATCAAGCGTACAATGTCAATGTGTTATTAAATGTAGACAAGTATGAAAATGAAACATCATGGGTGTCTAATATTCGGCAGATACTTGGTAATTGTGGTTTTCACTCGTCTGGCTGCAACAAGGTATGGGAAACATTAATTAATTTCTTAAGAAATTTAAAATAAGATTCTAAGGCATTTATAAACATAGATTACCCACAGATAGGTCTACGACGAAAACATGGGGAGAGAGAGAGAGAGAGAGAGCAGGTTGTCATAGGACTGAATAATGCACATGTTGGTGCACTTTACGGGTATTTTCTGGACTAAATTTTTTTTTATCGTTCTTATATAGCGCTTTTCCAGCTCAAGAGCTGCTCAAGGCGCTGGCCGATACAGGATCTAACTCAAGCCGCCCGAGACGCCCACCCGCAGCCTTTGGGCGCATGGTCTGACGCCCGGACAACTGAGCACAATCCTGGGCAGCCAGGGATGGGGGAGAAGGACCTAGGTGCATGCTGGGTGTTTTCTTGTCACCGGCACTCACCCGTCTAGGACATAAGCGTCAGGATCTTTAAAGTCCGTTATGATGGAATGTATGCGACACAGACTAGACCTCGGTTTATACTCTCATCCGAAGGAGTAGGAAAACAGGAGTAAAGTGTCTTTCCCAGGGACACAACACAATGGCCCGGCCAGGGCTCGAACCCGGGCCCTTCCGATCCGCAAGCCGAAGCACTACCATTAGACCACAGTGCCTCGTACTCCATGGCCATAAATGGCGCATACCAACGCAGTCAGACCAAATCAGAAACATGTTGGTTAGATTACCGTCTTTGAACACTTTCGCATATATGGGACTTGGTTAGTTGCAGGCAGTAAGGATTGTCCCGATGTGGGTGAAGGCAAGGAGCTGAAGACTGGTGTTAAGGTAGTCATCATGGTTGAATAGAAGAACCGTAGTGGAGTATAGTGGTAAGCCATGGTGAAAGGCGCGCAAAAGGTGAAGGTAGAGGGTCGAAGTCGCACGACGAGGCGTGGAGAGGTGTGGTCGTGGCCGTGGTAGCCTGGGCCCAAGGAGAAGAATTAAGAGGTACATGAAGGCAGGCGGGCTATGGAGCTGAGCTTTGAGTCCTATAGATGTGTGGTGGGGCATACAAATTTGGCAAAGATGCCATCAAATGTGGATAACCAGACCGGGTCTGGCGTACAGAATACTATAAGTGGGCAGGCCGGCGCAGCGACGGACAACAGATTTAAAATGATGAACATGGCGTGCGGCGAAGTGGCGGGACACCCACCCAGGGAAAATAATAACACATGCTAAAATGCACTACATTATATGTCACGCAGATTAAAATAACATAATCGCTGCATGGATAGGACCGATCGAGCCACGCGCGAAAAAAAACATATAAAATTAAAAGTTAATTTAAAAGATACATCAGGCTAAACCAAAGTCACAGAACCGAAAGACTTGGTCGTCAATAAGAGCATTGTTAAAAGCGATATTACAAGCTTCACATCCATTGAGGCCGTACCGAGTTATAACAATGTGATAACAATGGTTACCAAACAAAATCGGAAAAACAGAAAAGTAACGAGATAAGATCAGGAAAAATATCCCACTATACAATTATCACCTACAAGAGGCTATAACCTAACGATTAGAAGGGCGTTTAGGCTTCCAATCAGCCACGTTTGAGACCCGAGGAGGGTCCGAGGACGGGGAATATGCGGCCTCAGTGAGTCTGATCCTATCAACGACCAACTTGACAGCCTGTGAGAACTTGTCGACCTCACTCTGAGGCAGCAGCGCCCGCAGGCTTGGCACATAACTGGTAATTTGGCTGATTAATTCCGCGCCCTCATAAGTTGTTTTGCTGCCAGGTCCAGTATAGCCCGTACGCGGCGAGACCTGGGTAGAACGGCTCTCAGTCTCCGACAGCTCCTCGATAGAACAATCGATGCCCACAGACCTAGTATCTGGGCGGTGGGATTGCACAGGGTCCAGGCCGCTGGCAGTTGCACCCGCCTGTACCGCGGGAGGCGGGCCACGAGCAGTCAACTCCCGCACTACGTCAACCAAATCGGAAACGGATCGAGTCAAACTCGCAACCAGGTTTTCAAGCCTGCCAGAAACCGCGGGGGTACTTTCGCAGGCGGCCCGGGCCGAACCAATTGGGCCCGCGCCGGCCAAGAGAACGTCTCGGCCGCCCCACCCGGCGTCAGGCGACGGGAGTGGCGATCCGAGCTACGCGCGATCGAAGGGGCAGGAACGGGAGCCACCGAAGAAATTTCGGGGGCGCAGGTCGCAGCGACCGAACCCTGACTCGGATCCGGGGCAAGCTGCTTTTTGGCAAGGCAAACGGCCTGGGCACGCGGCATATAACAGGCCGCCCTTACCTGATTCGCCAGAAGGCGCTCACGAAGGGCGGGACAGCTAAGGTTGGTGGCCGAATGATCTCCTTTGCAGTTGGGACAATGACGCCGAGCAACCGTACACTGGGCCCCAGTGTGGCCAGCAGAGCCACGCGAGGGGCACACCCGACTAGACCTGCACTGCTTACGGATATGAACAAATTTCTGGCAGTTGTAGCATCGCACCGCCGGAGCTACAAACGGCACTACCGCGAAATTACGGCGGTTCAACAAAAGAATGTTCGGTCTGCTCGTCGTGGGGTCGTTTCTACCTCTGGGACTGCATCCTGTCTTGCTCTGGGTTCGCTGGAGTCGGCCCTGCGTGAATCCAGTACCGATTTGTGAGATTGCGGCCAATCTTCGGAAAACATCTCCAGGTGGCATCTTACCTGTTCCTGCTGGCCTACTGCATGATGGTGTGCTCTGTTTGAAGACTGGCTGCGTCGTTGATGTGAGCTCTTTTTTTTTTGTAATTTTAACATAGTTTTACTACAGCGTTCGTGGTTTTAGGTCCTGAATTGGATTTTTAAAATCCCTGGCGTGTGTCTTTTGTGGACGGACACCCTCCCTGCTTTTTTTTTTTTTTGTTAATGAATGGTAGGGTCTGGGTTGTTTCCGAGGCGACTAACTCTCGTTCGACTACCAAGCGCCACCGTGTGGCTACCGGGACTCGGATGGACTCTCCGGTTGTCAAGACTAAAATTGACTCGGCAGCAGTAATTATTATTATTACCCCCTTGTTTATTCCAGTCTTAGACAAGAAAACATGTCTAGCAGACTTTGATTTAGATTTATGCACCGTCGTGGCAAAAATCTTAATTGATACTTCAGTAGCTAGATTTGTTTAACTTTCTTCCCCCCCCCCCTTTTTTTTTTTTTTTTGTCTTATCATCTTTGGTGAACAAGACATTAATAAACCAACCAACCAACCAACCAGCAGTAATGTTGTTTCCGACATGAGCGATTCCGATAATTGCAAAGCCAATGCCCAGTCGCCATGCAGCCTGGCTGCTGGCGACATTCCTGGGCAGGCTCTTGCTGGTCGTAAGCGTGTTTACGGGACCCTTTCGAGCTCCTCCTCGTGTTCGGGGGGAGCAGATGATGACATGACTGAGATGGACGGTCTCTAGTCTGTGCCTGGCTCTGATGCCGGAACGGAGAGCCGTTCCACCCCTAATGCCGAGCCCGTGACACTTTTGCCGTCGGCCGATCCGAGTGTGGTGCACGGTGGCGACTGGACCACTGCTACTGGTAAGAGGAAGGGCAAATTTAGAGGGCCATCGAGACCGCCTATTGTCATCAACCATGGATTATGACCGTTTCCCATTGTTATTAAACAAACAGATGACACAACTTCCTTGTCACTCAAGGCGTTGCAATGGAAACTGCCCGATTTGTTGAAGGCCTCCGTTGGCCCACTGGACCGTGTGAGGCCTCTTGGTGAGGGCTTCCTCATAGCCTGTTCTATTCAAGCTCAGCAGCAAAAACTGACATCGATTACTCAAATAGGACAGTGTCACGTCACCCGAACGGGTTCAGAGAACGTTCAGCTCAAACAGCGAGTGGAGGAATCGAACTCAAAACAAAAGAACACAAATGCCAGATGATCATTCACACTCTTTTATTCAACAATCTAACTCAACAACCACAGGATAATGGGAAATCTAAACCACCCTCAACCCCTATTCGGACCCACAACCCCGACAATTAAAAACAATTACCTCCCTTGTCTAATCTGAAACCCCTAGAACATGTAGCCTACATAAAATGCCCATACAACAATATGTAACAATAACAACAAATAACAATAAGCAAAGCATTACATTACATTATTGAGTAGTATTTACGTCCCCCAACACCGAAGCAAATTGGGGACAATTTTTTATTACATTACATGATTATTGCTTTAGGTCCAGCGGACTCTTCCGAGCCAAATGAGGACCGGACAACCCCCGATCTGCCTAGAAGATCTGCCGAAACAACCCTAGTGGCAAAATTGAAGGCACTCCACCAGCCAGTCACTTTACAATAAAGACATCCCACGCAAGGGACGCTGAGGCTATACTCTAATTTATCGAACCCCCGTTTACAAAAACAAAAAAGAATACAAACATCATTATAACATATCAACAAAACACATACATATAAAATGCCTACATTGCTAAATAATACCATGATAGGAAGCCCTAGTGACCACCTGGCAGAAAGCGTCCAATATTCCCAAGCTGATCCAACAGACCTCACACACAAATAAGGAGATTGATAGAACATAGCAGGAATGAGAAAGAGCAAATGAGAAAGACAGCGACAGTGGGAATTTAAAGCACTAAATTTCCCGAAAGTGGGGATACTATTTATACTGAAACCCCCGGCACCCCAACGGGGGTTATAAGCAAATCAAACTGCAAATAAATTCGATCACAAGCTGAGGAGTTAAGCCAGCAAAACTTGGAAATCGATTATATTAAATTAACTGACTTTATTAATCAATGTTCACTGTTTGTAACTCTCTTGTCTTTAGCTAACCTCAAAAAAACGTAGCAGTCAACACACAGATAATAAAGTACACTGCACTAAATTCTAAAGTTGAAAATATGTTTTTTATGTGAGTGAAATGCAAGTGTGTGTGTATGACTGTGGCGATGCAAGGTGTGCTTGTCCCACCGCCGTAGCTCAATTGGTAGAGCGTTCGCTTGGCACACCGATAACCCAGGTTCGAATGAGCGATATAAAATGTGGCAATTTGTACTGTCCATTTTAGCAGTATGATTGCTTTGGTGGTTCAGTGTTGATTCAGATCCCTACCCCTCTTTCCCTGGGATGGTTATCCCCGTCTGCCATATCGCCAATGGTGGGTGTAGACGTTAAACCTCAATATTCATTCAATGTTCATTCATGCAAGGTGTAGAATGTAGACCCCAAAGGTAGACTCCCGGTCGTCTGAAGTGCAGCGACGAGTCCCGGCGGTGATGGTGAGCAACACCCCAGAGCGGCGCCCACCTCAAAAAGGAAGACGTGGCAGTGGTGGCAGCGACGTCCGACACGGTCCACACCCCCACAGCAGGCAAAGACAAAGGTGTTTGAAGTACCAATAGTAGTGACAACAGCAGCAGTCTTAGAGGTAGAAGCAGTAGTTGTAACAAGCAGACCCTTTAACCCCGCACTATTTGAGCTTTTGCTTGTTTAGCAGTAGTAAAACTTAGAAGGTTACTGTAGTCTATAGCAGACGATTAAGGTATAACTGATGTGTACACACACACTGCGAGCTGACGCGAGCCGTTTAGTGACATCATCGCGGCCTACGATGGTGTTTCGAACTTTATATCCACTTAGATTGTTTCAGCCAATCGGGACACAGGTTGAGTGGTTAGGACCAGTTCTGGCCGATTCAGTCAAAGCCAAGTATAGGGTCAGTTGTGTGGAAAGCTCTGAGCAGTACACAGCTACACTTGAGCAGAGAAATATTTCCACTGATAGAACAGGGAAGCAGTGCTTGTTGAATATTTGAATTCAATCAAGTAGCCACGGGCCTGACATTGTCGAACAGGTAAATGAACATACTTCTGTTTCATCATGATGTATTTATATTATTGTTGAAATTATGTTTGTGGAATTTGCTATGCATAGATTTGAATTGTTAGTCCGACTTCGCCTTAGCACGTGGAGAAGCCGACCACGTGTTAAGCACGACCGGCTTTGACGCCATGTTGTATACCTGACGGAACCACTGTTGTTTAACCTATATGTATGCTTGCAGACCAGCGGCTATACCAGTGAATGTTTATAATATTATTAATTCTTTATTTATATAGTTAGCCACGATTTATATTTATGTAGGTATAGGAAATTAGAGTGGAGATTCCAGTGGACCACCGACTTAGCAGAATGTTCGTCGATAGAGATGTGGAGCTATCACTGAGGGCTACTTTGGCTTTCAGTGAGACGCTCTGCACAGACCTATTATTCAGGGTTGTGCAGAATTTCGTCTCATATGTTACAGACGAGCAGGCGGGATATCGTGAGCCCAACTCAACAAAGAGCCGAACCTAATCTACGATTCGAGTTGGCTGCCGAGGCATCTACAGCATCGAGCGCAGATAGCCCACCCGTCGAACACAAGCAACGACAACACAGCGTGTCGTAGAAGCTACCTCAATGCAGCGCTTCAACCACGACACCAATCAGTTAAGTGCCCAGGAAACAGTGCACTAAAACTGTATCAAAAGGAACACAGTAGTCCACTCTTCATGAACGCTAGTAGCCAGTGCCCTATGAAGAAAAAGTAGCTGCCTAGATTATCAGCGATCGAGTCATTCGCATTGACAATTGAACTTTTAAGTTAGATTCGTACTTTGAAGATCGTGTATAGAGTAGAAGAAATAAATGTGTGATTTTGACTGTTATCAAGTGGCTGGACTACATATGATTCATAGCTGTGTGAAAGCTAGTGTGACAGTGATCTTTTACCATTTTTCTATCTATCTCTGTACCCCAGTGTCACAGGGCAGCCTGTGATGAAACCAGGTAGAAAGTGTGGGTGGAGAGTTAATGAGTTGGGGTAGTAACTGCGCGATGTCGTATGTATGGTTATGCGTGGAAAGCGTGATTTTTGAACAGCATAGTTTGGCCAGCCAGTTTTGGGAATGTGCTCACTGTTAGTCAGAACACGTTTTGCAGAGTGATAGAGAAGACGTACGGTCTTAGTTCTCTGGTTTTTTTGTTCTGGAAGTAAGGTTGGAACAGTTATTAACGTAAATAATAATTGGTTCTAGGGAAAGCCTAGTTGGAAATGTTACTGTGGTAGTAGCAAGCTCGAGGAAAAGTGTGAGCAAATAACTAAGTTTGTGAGTTTGTGGTAGGTTAGTGTCGAGGTTATTGTCCACTAACGGAAACTACTACGCACTGGATACCTTACTTGGAGTACTTTGTAGGCAAGCAGTCGGAAGTTCGCTAGCTACAGGTACTTTACAATCGAGCCGTTGGGTAAGTGTGATGGTGATCTTCCTTTACTGTGCTAATGACCGATGGCCGGCTGTTTGGGGGTGTTGAACGATAGCTGTGCGTGAGGCTGGGGGAAGTATGGTTGCACTGAGGAGAGGAAGGGTGCGACTGAAGGAGGGAGAATGAGGGAGGAGAATGGGGGTGAAGTGTGTTGAAGGTAGAATGGAAGTGGTTGCTGTTGTTGAGGTTGCGGTTGCTCAAGATGGATGATGTGTTGATGATTTCATGTATTCATTTGCAGCATTGTTCATTTCATGCATTCATAATGTCATTTAGTTTTTGAATTATGTGGTTGATTACAAGAGACAGTAATAGTAGTCAAGGGAAGTGAAATGGACAGCAGTGGCGCTTCCTCAAGATACAGGAATTAGTTAGTGTAGTAGGGGGGGAGAGTGTGAGGAGGGAGGGGGACAGAATCGGGTGGACTTGACATTAACAATACGGCAAGCATGTTGCAGGTTCGAAAGTCCTTGTTCGTCGCTCGAAAGTTCGTCGAATTCTTCAGCGCGACGACGACGACGACATCCGGTCGTTGGACCCACATCATCATCACCACCCATTCGTCCACGTCCACGTTTGTGACATCCTCATTGTTCCACCACCCCATCTTTCCCGCGTGATCGTGACGTCTGTTGCGGGATTTACCCTCGGCGTTACAAGGTAGCCGACAGGAGGAGTCAGGCTGAGAGGCGTCGACGGCGGCAGGGCTGCCGCAACTACAGCGTCATCATCATCGTCATCGTCGGCGGCGGAAGGGAGTGGCGACACCACTACGCCTGGATTTCATAGCGACAGTCCGGTGACAACCACAAGGAGGGGCAGATACTTCACGAGACATCAACGGGGACACCCTACTATCAGGTCGGCTTGTTCTTTGTTGTCCCCCTCTTGATGCTTGGCCCCCTCTGTGCTCGGACATTAGCATTGCACAGTCGTTAGTTAGACGTGGTTGATCAGCAACCCCCGTTCATCTGACATTTCCATTTCATTGTTCATCGACCCATTGATTGTTCCATCACCATTTTTCTCGTTTCATGTGTAAATGTTGTATGTGTATGAGTGTGTGGTATGAATGAATAAATAGCTTGAAAGTTGTATATATAATTGTTGTGTTATCATCACTTCACGTCTGCGGGAAACTGTCATTCTGTCTGGGTTGTCTGCGTGTGTAAGGTGTTTGTTTGTGGCGTCTACCCAGGGAGAGTCGTGGCGGTGACATATGGTGGAGATGCAGGGTATGGTGTGAGTGTGCCCAGACGTGAAGTTGTCTCGTAATTGTCTTGTGGCGTCCGAGTGTGTGAGGCGTGACTCGGTGAGAGTGTGCACCCCAGCGGGTGGTTGGAGGGAGTCAGGTCGCTGTTCAGCGGAGGCTCACAGCCGGCCTAGGTTCGACCACACGTGAGGGAAGGGGCCATTGCACTCTCCAACAGGTTCGCTACCTTGCAGGCCAGTTTCCACTGTTTGAGTGGGAGGAGGTGGGTGATAGGTAAGGAAGATAGCTTAGGTAGGTAGGTTAGTATCTAGGGCTAGGCTAGGTTAGGTTAGGGTACGTAGGGACTTTGACTTGTTGTTGTTGGTTGTTGTTGCTTTCCTTAAGCAGGATGGCATCGATCGAGGAGACTGAAGGAGTGTCACCGATCGCGGCTCGTACGCGTTCTCGCGTGGGTGTCACGATGGACGAGCGCACGGCGGCAGCAGCTGATACGGGAGTCACCGATCTACCTTCTGCGACCGAGCAGCGGAGATCGCCGGTTAGGTCATCGCGTCATGGGTCAGTGGACGAGGAGTTGACGACGTTCGAAGCCAGAGACACAGTGAGTGATCCTTTTGTGACGGGATTTGGCGCGACTGGCGGGATGTCAGCAGGCACCGACGTCTACGGAGACCAGGATCGTCTGAGCGACGCAACGAGGCTGAAGAGGTTCGAGACCAATCCTTACCGTTCGATCTACAAGGTCGAGGCGGCACCGACGCCGAGGACAGGACCATTCGCGGACGAGACGCCGATGGAAAGGATCCTGAGGCTCGCCAAGCGCGAAGGATTGAAGGGTCAGGCAGCGTTAGACTACGCGATAGACCAAGCGGCTAGGGAGGAAGACGCAAACCGGAGAGAGCGGGCGAGCCGGGAAGATGCAGACCGGAGAGAGAGAGAGAGGGAGAGAGAGATGGCACACGAGCTAGCGATGGCGCAGCTGACGTCGCAAGGCGCTGGGAACCGCA
The DNA here is from genome assembly GCA_036898135.1 of Oncomelania hupensis. Classification (NCBI taxonomy): domain Eukaryota; kingdom Metazoa; phylum Mollusca; class Gastropoda; order Littorinimorpha; family Pomatiopsidae; genus Oncomelania; species Oncomelania hupensis. Next base: position 20,222,901 of record CM072515.1, on the reverse strand, counting down.
GGAATCGTCAACCCGAGTTCGAGACGGTCAAGCTTAGGTTACCCTTCTTCGAGGATAAGGACGACCTAGAGACCTACTTGTGCCAGTTCGAGCGGTTCGCCAAGGCTCAAGACTGGAAGAAGGACACGTGGGCTATTCGCTTGGGGACCTTGCTGAAGGGGAAGGCGAGGGAAGTTTACGTTGGCCTGAACGAGGACGACTCTGCCGACTATGAGATCCTGAAGGCAGCGTTGTTGGTACGTTTCAACCTGACGGCCGAGACGTATCGCAAGAAGTTTCGCCAGCTAAGAAGGGAGCCACCAGAGACTTTCAAACAGTATCTGCGGAAGTCAGAGTTGTTCCTGGAACGCTGGATGGGACTAGCGAACAAGAAGGCCACGTATGCGGACTTACTGGACCTGGTGTTGATGGAGCAGATGGTCAACGGTTTGACGCCAGAACTGGTCACGTTCGTGCGCGAGCGCAACCCAGCAACGGTGGAGGAGGCCGCGACGTTAGCACAGCAGTACGTCGACGCCAGGGCGGGAACGAACCTACGTTTCCCACCACGGCAACCCTTTACACCCAGGGACAAGAGCGAGGGTCGCAAGCCAGCGGGACCACGACCCAACTCGCCGGACAAGCGTGAATGCTATAGCTGCGGACAGAAAGGGCACTTGAAGCGAGATTGTCCGAAACGCAGCGAGCGGAGTGGAGCAGCGTTGCGCATCTTGAAGGAGGCAGGCAAGGAGGGAGATCCTCGGTTCCAGAGCCAAGTGGTAGTGGAAGGTGTTCCGCTGACGGCTGTGAGGGACACGGGGGCCGACTTGATTTGCCTGCGGAAGGGAGAGGTTGCCAACCTTGTGTACACGGGACGCACGCGGCGCGTAGGATTCGCCATTCGCCAGTTATCCAGATCACTGCCGACAGCGTGGGTGCAGTTTGAGTCGCCATTCTACGCCGGGAGAGTGGAGGTGGTGGTGGTGCCGGACTTGATCTACCCAGTGGTGATCGGCAACTGGGCGAGGACAGAACAGCAACGTGATACAGCACTGCCAGTGTTTGCCGAGGGGAGTGCTGAGTGTTGCGCTGTGCAGACGCGAGCGCAGCCAGCCAAGGAGAAAGTCGCTACGGAACCAGTGGTGGTCGGACCGAGTATGAACATCGTCGCGACGCCGAAGGAGATTCGTCAACTACAGTTGGAAGACAACGAACTTGCAAAGGTGCGACAGCTAGCGGACCGGAAGGCAGGAAAGGAGCAACGAGGCAAAGGGCAAGTGGCATTTGTCTGGAAGCGAGGCCTGTTGTACCGCGAATACACAGGACAGGACAAAGTGGATCGCAGACAGTTGGTGGTACCAGCCAAGCTTCAGTCGGAGGTGCTACGCACGGGACACGACACGCCTATGGCTGAACACCGAGGAACCAAGGGTACCCTAGATCGAGTGTGGGCCAAGTACTACTGGCCAGGGATGTGCCGTGACGTGAGGAGGTTTTGTGCTTCGTGCGACATATGCCAGCGAACGACACCCAAGGGGCGCATCAGGAAAGCGCGTGTGCAGAGAGTCGGCAAGAACAGGAAGCCGTACCACACGATCGTGCGGAAGCGCTATGTGGAACGCCGAGTAGAACCAGAGACGACGGTGGCCGTCGTGTTGGACCAAGCCGAGACAGAAGGAACCTCAGACGTCAGCTATCAGGGCACCGTACCACTGATACCGCTACGAGCGGGCGAAGGGCCAGTAGACGTACAGATGGACATGGAGCTGTCTGCACTACATGGGAGAGCGCTGCCACTAACCAACCTGGACGAGTGCGAGGTGGTGGCGACCGACGACGACCCCGTTCGTGAACGTCGGCATCCGCTACCATTTCCGCAGATGAAAGTCGTCAAGGGTGAAGTGGAACCGATGCTGGAGTTGGGGGTTACCGAGTCGTGTACATCGCCGTACAGAGCACCGATCGTGCGAGTAAGGAAGAAGGCAGAGGTCAACAGGAGGGAGGCGAGTGAGCCAGTGGTAAAGCTACCAGTATTGGAGGAGGAGTTCATCTGGAGGATGGACGCACCTCAACAGTGCCAGACTCACCCGATGGGCTATGCAGTTGCAGGCCTATGTCTTCACGGTTCGACCGATTCCAGGAAGAGACAACATAGAGGCGGATTTCCTCAGCAGATCTGACCCTGTGGAAGATTAAGTTTTGAACTCTCCGTAGTTTCGTCTTGGGAGGGGGGTGTGTCACAGGGCAGCCTGTGATGAAACCAGGTAGAAAGTGTGGGTGGAGAGTTAATGAGTTGGGGTAGTAACTGCGCGATGTCGTATGTATGGTTATGCGTGGAAAGCGTGATTTTTGAACAGCATAGTTTGGCCAGCCAGTTTTGGGAATGTGCTCACTGTTAGTCAGAACACGTTTTGCAGAGTGATAGAGAAGACGTACGGTCTTAGTTCTCTGTTTTTTTTGTTCTGGAAGTAAGGTTGGAACAGTTATTAACGTAAATAATAATTGGTTCTAGGGAAAGCCTAGTTGGAAATGTTACTGTGGTAGTAGCAAGCTCGAGGAAAAGTGTGAGCAAATAACTAAGTTTGTGAGTTTGTGGTAGGTTAGTGTCGAGGTTATTGTCCACTAACGGAAACTACTACGCACTGGATACCTTACTTGGAGTACTTTGTAGGCAAGCAGTCGGAAGTTCGCTAGCTACAGGTACTTTACAATCGAGCCGTTGGGTAAGTGTGATGGTGATCTTCCTTTACTGTGCTAATGACCGATGGCCGGCTGTTTGGGGTGTTGAACGATAGCTGTGCGTGAGGCTGGGGGAAGTATGGTTGCACTGAGGAGAGGAAGGGTGCGACTGAAGGAGGGAGAATGAGGGAGGAGAATGGGGGTGAAGTGTGTTGAAGGTAGGATGGAAGTGGTTGCTGTTGTTGAGGTTGCGGTTGCTCAAGATGGATGATGTGTTGATGATTTCATGTATTCATTTGCAGCATTGTTCATTTCATGCATTCATAATGTCATTTAGTTTTTGAATTATGTGGTTGATTACAAGAGACAGTAATAGTAGTCAAGGGAAGTGAAATGGACAGCAGTGGCGCTTCCTCAAGATACAGGAATTAGTTAGTGTAGTAGGGGGGGAGAGTGTGAGGAGGGAGGGGGACAGAATCGGGTGGACTTGACATTAACAATACGGCAAGCATGTTGCAGGTTCGAAAGTCCTTGTTCGTCGCTCGAAAGTTCGTCGAATTCTTCAGCGCGACGACGACGACGACATCCGGTCGTTGGACCCACATCATCATCACCACCCATTCGTCCACGTCCACGTTTGTGACATCCTCATTGTTCCACCACCCCATCTTTCCCGCGTGATCGTGACATCTGTTGCGGGACCTACCCTCGGCGTTACAAGGTAGCCGACAGGAGGAGTCAGGCTGAGAGGCGTCGACGGCGGCAGGGCTGCCGCAACTACAGCGTCATCATCATCATCATCGTCATCGTCGGCGGCGGAAGGGAGTGGCGACACCACTACGCCTGGATTTCATAGCGACAGTCCGGTGACAACCACAAGGAGGGGCAGATACTTCACGAGGGATCAACGGGGACACCCTACTATCAGGTCGGCTTGTTCTTTGTTGTCCCCCTCTTGATGTTTGACCCCCTCTGTGCTCGGACATTAGCATTGCACAGTCGTTAGTTAGACGTGGTTGATCAGCAACCCCCGTTCATCTGACATTTCCATTTCATTGTTCATTGACCCATTGATTGTTCCATCACCATTTTTCTCGTTTCATGTGTAAATGTTGTATGTGTATGAGTGTGTGGTATGAATGAATAAATAGCTTGAAAGTTGTATATATAATTGTTGTGTTATCATCACTTCACGTCTGCGGGAAACTGTCATTCTGTCTGGGTTGTCTGCGTGTGTAAGGTGTTTGTTTGTGGCGTCTACCCAGGGAGAGTCATGGCGGTGACACCCAGCCTTAACACAGACCGAGCTAAACAAATAAATGTATTAAAGTAATTCACAGGGTGACTCACTAGCGGTCCCCATAGAATAAGACGTGAGGGTTACAGCATTCCATTGTGCAGAGCCCAGCAACAATAAAAAAACCGTCACATTAGTGTAGTAGTATAAGATACGTAGAGGTAGTAGTGTAGAAAGTAGCGTAGGAAGTAGCGTAGGAAGTAGGCCCAATCTGGTCAACAAATAAATTGTCTTACTAATCTTTCCTCATAAAAGGGTAAACACTACATAAAAATAACTCCTTCCGCCGTCCGCCATCTTAACCTGTTTATGTATGCATTCCAACAATTCAATTCTAAATTTTACTAATTTGTACTTTCCCTCATAAACATTATCGTTTATACAAATACACATTATGATTATAGGCCTAATTCAATTTCCAGCCAAACAATCCTGATACATCTTCATTCAGTCCTTGGGTCTTACTGATGAAGGTTTTAGTCTAATAAACCGAAAATTTTAACGCCTACTACCCAGGTGTTGTTGTTGGTTTTATTATCATACATCTTCATTCTCACCGTCATCACCCCTCTCCACGTTAAAGTACATTGCCTCCCCTCATTCACAATTATCCCTCTCTAGCACACTATAATACAACGTCACCCCTCCCTCATATTCATCACCTCTCTCTCTCTCTCTCCCTCTCTCTCTCTCTCATTTTAACACATATGCTTCCTCATCGCCCTTGAACTCATTTTGGCAACAATATCAACAACATTATTCATTCTGCATTTATAAACAAGAAAATCATATAAAAATCATATTAAAAATACTATTTAGCAAAATATATCCCTTTCCCCCTCATTCAACATCATTCATTCACGTACGCATGCTTGGAGTGCATAGTCACTAAGGAATTGAAATACTGGGCACCCAATCGAGTCCTCGGCCTGTGAATTACAGATACACGTAACTTCACAACACGACACAATACAATCTTCTGAGAGTAGATGGTTTGTTAGCACGCTATATTATGCTATGCTGATGGAACATCTCAGTACCGGCGAGGTCACTGAACCTTGAGAGGTCCCTAAACAAAGGGTACACACCCTTAAGACAAGACTCTACACTTATTTCCTCCAGAAATAATGGCAGTTATAATCTTTCCTCTACAGTACTTTGGTCATTTTTGTCCTGACGAGGGAGCTAGACCTTGGGTGGTTCTAAACAGAAGACACACTACACTTATGGAACAGACTTTACTTCTATCCTACACAGTCACAAGTCACATTCCATCCAAAAAAACGTCTGCTAATAAGCGCTCCCAACCTGACTCTGACAGCCTAGACCCTCTGTCCCCGTTCACAGTACAAGGCCTCGAGTTTCGTCAAAGAGTTTCGTTCAGTCCCCTATCCATCGGGCTATGCGTTAACCACGTAAAAACCATACATTCCTAACCTAACATAAGGACTGCTGATTCAAACTTTATACACTGCAGCGCTAGAGATGTGAAACTACACTATACTCAACTTCGGCACAACTACTATTTGCGTGCGTCGAAAACTCGTGTCGTCACAGTCAGATTACCGTTACCTGTTCGGTTCCCGTCCCGGTGGTTGACGGGGTCGTTTTGGGCATTCCGGTCACCGTCTCGGATGCTGAAATCACCGAAAAATATGAAGGTGCTGTCAATGCTGACGGGTCGGTCAGATCGTGTGTGGTCCGTTGTTTTAAACGACTAATTCGATCCGATGGACAATCATCCACATCTGTCCGCGCCACAATAGAAGCCGCGACAATCAGAAACATTCATTTATTCATTAGGTAGATTAACGTCCCCGGACACAGTGCGTATAGGGGACAAGATCAGAAACAGCTTGTCGGATGTGCTTTTATACGTCTTCGCCAAACTTTTTTCCCCAACCTCTCCCACTGCTACCGCGGCCTTTTTTTTTTTCTTTTTTTGGTATTTATTTATTTTATTTTTTATTTTTATTTATTTAAATTTTTGGGGGGCTGGGGAGTGGGGGTTTAAATAACGTGCCCTCATCCCCTCAAAACAAAGACCTCATTTGGTGACTCACCCATCCCTTGTAGTTGTATGCGCGTAAATGAATTATTCTGTGTAATTAAAGTTTTGTATACATTATTTTATTGTTTCTGTCTTTAAAACTGTGGCTAAGGTTGATTAGTCTCCCACTCCCTTGTTCACACCACACCTTGTCAAGGGCAGTGAGCACTTCTTTAACCAGAAGTGGTTTGATTGATTGATTTATTGTTGCTTTAGGTCCAGCGGACTCTTCCGAGCCAAATCAGGACCGGACAACCCCCGATCCGCATAAAAGATCTGCTGAAACAACCCCAGTGGGAAAATTGAATGCCCTCCACCGGCCAGTCACTTTACAATAAAGACATCCCACGCGGGGGACGGCTGAGGGTTGACCTCAACTACGCGAACCCCCGGTTACAAAAACAAAATAGAATACAAACATCATTATAAATCATCAACAAAACACATACATATAAAATGCCTATAGTGCTAAATAGTACAATCATAGGAAGCCCTAGTGACCACCCGGCAGAAAGCGTCCAACACTCCCAAGCTGATCCAACAGACCTCATACACAAACAAGGAGTCTTGTCCAGGAAGAGTTTTCAAGAAAAAAGGTAGGTCATTGATCTAGCGAAGAAGAAGATAGTATAGCAGAGTGAAGAACAGAGCAGGAATGGGAAAGAGTAAATGAGGAAGACAGCGACAGTGGGAATTTAAAGCACTAAATTTCCATAAAGTGGGGATACTATTTATACTGAAAACCCCCGGCACTCCAACGGGGGTACTGTTGCCGCAGTGAATCTGTCTTGCCTATAAAGGAAAGACAGGTTTTCAACTGTGGCTTTCACTTTTCCCTTTATAGGTTTGAACAATCTACAGTGGCAAGATTGCTCATGACCCCAAGGGGTACCAGAAGTGGTACTGCTCTATTTAAATAGTCACTAGTAGTAGTAGTAGTAGTAGTAGTAGTAGTAGTAGTAGTAGTAGTAGTAGTAGTAGTAGTAGTAGTAGTAGTAGTAGTAGTAGTAGTAGTAGTAGTGGGTTCGGGCACTGAATAGAATAGACCCAACGTTTCCCGGCGTGTCGTAAGAGGCGACTAGCAGGGGTGATGTCAGCACGGCATCAATGGGCCAAAGTCTTCTACACAGAAGTCACCGGCCAGGACGGAGAAACCTCATGTTACCACAGGTTCAACGACCACGTGCTCGGGGTCAAGGCGAGCCACGCTGTATTCGTGGATATCGGCTGTGGCCAACAGCTTGGAGAGGATTTGGCCCTGCCAGGTCTTTCTTGCCCAAGACACAATGCATGATGAATAGAACCAGTCACTCCATACCGGATCAATCGTCGTCCGGGTCACCAAGGACCGCGCCTTCCGTTGGCCACCAGGACGGAGGTGATAAGTGTGCTACCGACGGACAACTTTGCAAGATCCGCACGAGAAACAACATCGTCATAGGAACCTGGAATGTTAAGGACCCTAACTGCGGAAGGAAAATTTATAACAACTGGCCCAAAAGTTGAACCACTATCAATGGAATGTTTTAGGTATCAGTTAACTATGCGCGCTGGAAAGGCATAGGTGAAACAACGACCGACAAAGGCCACAAGCTTTATTTCAGCGGTAGAGATGACAGACACGAACACGGCGTTGGATTCTTGGTCACTAGAACATTATAGCCACTGTCATGGGTTGCCGCCCAGTCTCCAGTAGACTCATTACCATCCGTCTGAGAGCAGCCCCTTTCAACATCACCATCATCCAGGACTATGCCCCAAAATCAGAATATCACCATCATCCAGACATATGCCCCAAAATCAGACTATGACGACAGCGAAGGGGATGATTCCTATGAAGATCTACAGTCTGTCCTTGACCAAGTCTGGCATGCAGCTCTTTTGGCAACCATGAGAGTGTACAACATCAGCCCTAAAGTAATTGAAGTCATCACAAACCTGTATGACAAGGTTACCAGTGCAGTCCTCCACAACAGCGCCATCGGAAACTGGTTCAGAACAACAATCAGTTTGCGTCAGGGATGCCTACTCTCTCCAACACTCTTGAACATCTTCCTAGAGCGCACCATGTCAAATGCCCTTGCAGATCACGAAGGCACAGTCAGCATAGGGGGAAGAGCAATCTCCAACCTTCGTTTTGCGGATGACATTGATGGATTGGCTGGAGAGGAACAAGTACTGGAACAAGGAGGCACTGTGGTCTAATGGTAGTGCTTCGGCTTGCGGATCGGATGGTCCCGGGTTCGAGCCCTGGCCGGGCCATTGTGTTGTGTCCCTGGGAAAGACACTTTACTCCTGTTTTCCTACTCCTTCGGATGAGAGTATAAACCGAGGTCTAGTCTGTGTCGCATACATTCCATCATAACGGACTTTAAAGATCCTGACGCTCATGTCCTAGACGGGTGAGTGCCGTGACAAGAACACACCCAGCATGCACCTAGGTCCTTCTCCCCCATCCCTAGCTGCCCAGGATTGTGCTCAGTTGTCCGGGCGTCAGACCATGCGCCCAAAGGCTGCGGGTGGGCGTCTCGGGCGGCTTGAGTTAGATCCTGTATCGGCCAGCGCCTTGAGCAGCTCTTGAGCTGGAAAAGCGCTATATAAGAACGATTAAATAAATAAATACTTGAACAGCTGGTACAGAGGCTTGACACCACTTCCAGAGCCTATGAAATGGAAATAAGTGCAGAGAAGACCAAAATTATGACCAACAACACCAATGGCATCAACATGGACATCAACGTTCAAGGAAAATCCCTCAACACAGTGCGTAGCTTCAAATATTTAGGAGTCATTGTATAAGACAATAGAGAGCTTGTGGCCTTTGTCGGTCGTTGTTTCACCTAGGCCTTTCCAACGCAATTCACTGATGCCTAGAACGTTCCATCGATAGTGGTCCAACTCGTGGGCCAGTTCTTCTAATTTTCCTTCCGCAGTTAGGGTCCTGACATTCCAGGTTCCTATGATGATGTGGTTTCTCGTGCGGATCTTGCTAAATTTTCCGGTATGGAATTAGTGGATAGTGTCATCATGTAGTGTGTCTTTTGACAAAAAGACCTGGCGGTGCCCTACCCTCTCCGGGATGTTGGCCACAGCCGAAATCCACGAATATAGTGTGGCTCGCCTTGGCCCTGAGCACGTGGTCGTTGAACCTGTAGTAACGTGAGGTTCCTCCGCCCTGGCCGGTGACTTCTGTGTAGAAGACTTTGGCCCATTGATGCCGTGCTGACATCACCCCTGTTAATCGCCTCTTACGACACGCCGGGAAACGTTGGGTCTATTCTATTTAATGCCCGACCCCACAGGGACAATGCGGTAGAGATGACAGGCACGAACACGGCGTTGGATTCTTGGTCCACAAGAACATTCTAGCCACTGTCATGGGTTGCCGCCCAGTCTTCAGTAGACTCATTACCATCCGCCTGAAAGCAGCCCCTTTCAACATCACCATCATCCAGGCCTATGCCCCAACATCAGACTATGACGACAGCGAAGTGGAGGATCTTTATGAAAATCTACAGGCGGTCCTTGACCAAGTGCCGAAGAAGGACATAGTCATAGTGCAAGGCGACTGGAATGCCAAGGTTGGCCAAGATGCGCACCACAACTGGAAAGACACATGTGGACCCCACTGCAACAACGAGACAAATGACAGGGGTCTGAGACTCTTGGAGTTTGCCAGATACAACAATCTGGTACTGGCAAACACGCTTGGTCTCCACAAAAGCTCCAGACGATGGACATGGCACTGTCCCGGCGGGGAGCATTACAACCAAATAGACTACATCATGGTCAATAAACGCTTCAGATCAAGCATCAACATTGGCAGGACACGCACTTTTCCAGGAGCAGACATCGGAAGTGACCACGATCTCGTGATGATGTCTTTCCGGCTCCACTTGAAGAGAGTAAATACAACAAAGTGCACTAGACTGAAGTTCGACCTGGACAAACTGCAAGACCCGGAGGTGGCAGAACTATTTCAAGCCACAATTGGAGGGAAATTTGCACCACTGCTCATTTTGGGGGCTGGTGAAGTAGATGTCAACACCATGACCACCACCTTCAACTCAGCTGTGACAGATGCCGCCACTGAGATCCTTGGCAAGCACCGACCAAAGAAGAAGCCGTGGATCACACCTGAACTTTTGGATCTGTGTGATAAACTAAGAGAGTTTAAAAAAAAATAATAAAAAATAAAAAGAACACCTCACAGGGAGCTGATGTCTACCAAAAAATCAACAATGACATCCGAAAAGGCATGCGCACAGCAAAGGAGAACTGGATAAAAATATAAAAATAAAAATAAAAATAACTAACAAACTATTTTCTTCTCCAAAGGAGAAATCTGAAGAATTTGGAAAACTTTTTGCAAATGCAAGCAATATTAGTCGTCTAATTAGAGATGAGTTCGAAAAAAGAAAACATGAAGAAAACTCTGAACATTATAAAGAACCTAATTCAGATAATTCTTTATTTATGAATTCTAGGATATCAATAACAGAGGTTACAGGATGCTTTACATTATTTTGGCACTAAAAATCTGCAGTTGGTCCAGATGGGTTATCATACATTTTGCTAAAACACATGCCTTTAAAATGGATACAACACTTTCTCACTATTATCAATAAATGTTGGGAAAATAATGTGTTGCCTGATATTTGGAAAACATCAATAATTATTCCAATTTTAAAACCAGGGAAAAATCGACACGAATCCTCAAGTTATCGCCCCATTGCATTAACATCGCATGCTGGTAAAATTATGGAAAAAATTATAATGAATAGATTATCATATTATTGTGAAAAAAATTAAGTAATTCCAGAAAATCAGGCTGGTTTTTAAAAAAAGGCAGATCAACAGTAGACCATTTAGTGAAATTAACAACACACATTAAGAAACAATTCGCTAGAAGGAAAAATATATTAGCTACATTTTTTGACGTTAAAAAGGCTTATAATCGAGTTTGGCATGCTCGACTTTTATACAAATTAAAAAATATAGGGCTTTCTGGAAATATTTTTCAATATATTAAAGGGCTTTTGCATGGAAGAAAAATAATGGCCAAAGTAGGTCACTCTTATTCTTCTACATATAATATTAACATGGGTATACCACAAGGCTCTATAATTTCACCTCTTTTATTCACTATTTTGTTACATGACTTACCTCAATTTGTAAGTAATAAAATTCATCTAGTTCAATATAAGATAAGATAAGATAAGACAACTTTATTATCTTTTACAAGAAATTACATTGTGGTGTACAATTACAATCAACAAGGAATAAACATCACAATAATAATAACAACAATCATAATGACAGTGAGGATAAAAATGCACAGTCACATATGAATAGAATTACACTTATGCATGCTAACATTAAACGACAGACAAATGTGAAATGAGATTATTTTGGGCAAACAAAACACACACACATACACACACACACACACACACACACACACACACACACACACACACATATGCTGACGATATTGCAATATGGGTAAATGTATCTTTAAAAAGGAAAACTTCTATATATGAAATAAAACATATTCAAAAGATATCAAAATGAACTGAACAATATTGATATTTACATGAAGGATAATGGATTGGAATTATCAGAAGAAAAAACAAACATGATCTTGTTTAATAATGGGATTAACCCCAAATGTTTGCCAAAATTTTATATTGGTATCAAAGAATTGAAATATGTACAGGAAATAAAATTTCTCGGGGTATATTTTACATCTAAATTAAGTTGGAAAAAACATATACATTATTTGTTGGAAAAGGCCGTTAAAAGTTTAAATTTAATAAAGATTATAAGCTTTCAAAAATGGGGACGTGATACTAAAACTCGTATTCATCTTGTGTGCATGCTTGTCAGATCTAAATTAACGTATGGACAAGAGGTATATTTTTCGGCACCAAAATATTTACTGAAACAACTCCAGAGTATGGACAGTAAAGCAATTAAAATTGTTATGGGTATTCCAGTACATACAAAAACTGACGATGCTTATAAAGCAGCTGGAGTATTACCATTAAATGAGTGGAGAAAATTATCATGCGCTAAATATATAGTTAGAGCCTCTGCTGTAGAAAATTTCACTGACACAGAACTAGAAGTAAGATCTGATTTAGATTATCCAAAAAGAGCACAGGGTATAAGTTATTTACAAACAATAGCAACTTATACAAATGAACTTTTACAGGGGTCAAATTTATTTCCTAAATCAATCTCTAAAAAAATACCACAAATGCCAATACCAACCTGGGAATTTAAGCGAGCAAACTTTGATTTTGAATATACTGCTATACGGAAAAAAGAAAATGGATTATTGTTAGCAACAGAAGCTTGTGAACATATAGATAAAAAATATTATTCTTATTTGCAAATTTATACTGATGGTTCTGTTTTAGATACAGGCCAAACCGGGGCTGTGTAACAGCAGAAATATTGACGACAAACATGTAGGAAATTAGCTTAGCGAAACAGAGATACCATCGAACGAAACTGGACATTAATACAACAGTTAGCTAACAAGCAGCACACACATGGCAAATTAACTTCCTTGAAACAGTCACACCGCCAATAGCTACCGATACCATCAACAGACTTAGCGACCAAGAATGTTAAATAGCATACTTTAGTCAAAACGAACTAGAACGTTGTCCCTGTGAAGGAGCACTCCAGCCAAAAGTTACCAAGATGATGTCACCCGTATTGGGCAGGCACCGCTTATCGTTATTACATCTATCCTACCCTCGAACCCTGACACTCCACTTTAAAGATAATTATGCGTGGCCAGTGACAAGAGGGAGGGGGAGAAAATATTCAAAATAAAACGATTGGTCAGAAGATTCCTAGGGACTTTTGCATACCCTTGGGGACCAAAAATCAGCTAGTCAGTCGCAAAAGAACTGTTAAGCTGTGAGGGCCGACCAAAGGAACAAACTGCAGTGTTCGTCTATCTCCATCTCATCAAGAGAGTGCTAGAGACGTAAAAGACGATTTCACGAGTCCCAGAGTCCACAAGTAAGATAACACTAATAGTTTTGATATGTGTATGTTTATTGTATATTGATTGCCATGTATTGATAATATGTTCTTGATATATATAGTTACAGAAACAGATTATTGTTTCTGAGACAAGTATGCATGTGGATTGATGTATTTTAGCCTTAAGATTCGAATTGAATTGTGCATATGGGAACCCTGCAGGTGTCTGATGCTATAGACACTTTGCAGAGCAGACCGCACACTTATAGCTAACGAGAATACTGTAGCCAGAGCTCCGACTTTTACAGGTCGGACCTGGGATCATGTTTGTGGAGACGAACGCCTGACCGTCGCTCCCGTGGTACCAAAGGAGAACAATCCAGAGTCTACCTGGCCACGTCCGAACCCCACAACTTCAAGAGCGACCCGACTTACCTTAGCTAAGTCACCCACAAAAACTGAGTCATACCCTCGAGAAACTAGAACCTTTGAAACTTACGAACCGTGAAAATCGTAACCGCAGGTAGCAAATGACGAAAGAAACCTGTTAAAACATTTTCCAGCACTTGGAACTATATTACTTATTAATTTACCGATTAATGCAGAAATGTTAAAGTTTGTGTTGAATATATAAAAACTGAAATTACATACATACGACTGGTGTCATTCGATTTGTATTGTTGTGTAGTTATTAGTTTTCTTCTCTTGAGACATAATAATCTAGTCTTTTGATTAGTCATCACCGGTTCTCAAGTTGAGCCAAATGATACTAAAATTCCCGAGAACAAATATAAATTTTATGTGACCAAAGTACCGTGATCTGTCTCTCACACCACTTTAGGACCTCTGGTAAAAGAACGATCGATAGTGGTAGCGCATCGCCCATCTATCAATAAGTCTTACCCCCTAGTAAGATAAACGTATCTTCCCCAGAATATCATCACAGGCTGGTTATGTTATACCTGCTTTAAAAATTAGTGAATCCTTGTATTTAGGTAAAGATCGTTCAATTTATACTGCAGAACTTACGGCAATTCTTATGGCATTACATAAAATCTTGAGTCAACAAAAGACCTTTTTTAATATCTTATTATGTGTAGGCTCCAAATCTGTTCTTCAGAGTCTGGACTCTAATATTTATAAAAGCAGAGGTGATATTATATATGAAATAAAATATCTTATACATTGCTTAATTATCAATGGCACAAATGTTCACTTTTGTTGGATACCATCTCATTGTGGTTTAGATAATAATGATTGGGCAGACAGGAAAGCAAACGAAGGGGCGAAAATCAACACAACGTTAGCCATATTGACATCCCCTTATCAACAAAAGAAATTTATAGTATAATAGAAAATAAAATAAAAAATAAATTTCCTTTAAAAATAATATATAGTGATAATTCACAGTATCCTCGAACAATAACCTCTTTAGCACATCGTCTTGCTTTAAATTCTTGGAGGACAAAATATTGCAAGGATATTGTTTGCATTTGCAATGAAAATTTAACTATAAATCATATCATTCATGACTGCAGTGTAATAACACAATATATTCCACAGAACATTCATAATGTTCAAAATAAAAATAGTAAATATTGGATAACCATCGCTAAATCTATAATTTATAGTCCTGTAGGACATTTGTTATAAAAATTGCAAGTTTATTCTGATTACTTCGTATATGACAATCTCACAAATTTGACTTTTCTGTACATGAACATTTCGCAAGTTTGACATGTTCTATAGTAATTTTATTTTATTTTTTTAAGAGTTTTAAAATATTGTTTGAATACTTAATTTTTATTTAATTTTATTTCATGTTATGTTACTGTACCATTTTGTTTAAATGTTATTTCCTTTCCCCCATCCATGTAGCGCATATCCTTTTCCCCCACCTTCCTTTTATTTTCTTGTCTAAAATCACTTCGGTGAATAGACGTTAAATGAAATAAACAAACAAACAAACTGGATAGAAGATCAATGCCAGGAAATAGAGAACAGTCTGAACAAGAACAACAGCAAGAAGGCCTACCAGACTGTGAAGTGGCTGACAAGTATCAAACAGCCCAAAGTCTCCACGATCCAAAGCAAGTCTGGCTTATGCCTTACAGAAGAACAAGAAGTCTTGGACAGATGGACAGAGTACTGCTCTGACCTTTACAACCATACATCAAATGGAGACCCATCAGTTCTAGCATGTCCCGATAACAGAGAAGAAGAAGGAGAAATCCTTCCAATTCTCCGGGAAGAAGTTGAGGCAGCAGTGCAATCGCTAAAGAAAGGGAAGTCAGCGGGAGTGGACAACATACCCGCGGAACTGCTACAAGCAGGAGGAGAAGCGATGATTGAAGGCCTCACCATTATCTGTAACAAGATCTGGCAGAGTGGGGAGTGGCCTATACCATGGACCCAGTCGCTTGTCATCACTCTTCCCTTAAAGGGTAACCTTCAGGAGTGTGAAAATTACCGCACCATCAGCCTCATCAGCCATCCCAGCAAGGTCCTCCTGAAAATAATACTCAACAGGTTGAAACCCCAAGGTGAACAAATCATAGCTGAAGAACAAGCAGGATTCAGGGCATGGCGAAGTACCACTGAACAGATTTTCAACCTCAGAATAATCTGTGAGGAATACCAACAGCACCAACAACATCTATATCATGTGTTCATAGACTTCAAGAAGGCGTTTGACCGAGTCTGGCATGCAGCTCTATGGGCAACATTTAAAGTGTACAACATCAGCCCTAAAATTATTGAAGTCATCAAAAGCCTGTATGACAAGGCTACCAGTGCAGTCCTCCACAACAGCGCCATCGGGAACTGGTTCAGAACAACAATCGGTGTGCGTCAAGGATACCTACTATCTCTAACACTCTTCAACATCTTCCTAGAGCGCATCGTGTCAGATGCTCTTGCAGATCATGAAGGCACAGTCAGCATAGGGGGTAGAGCAATCTCCAATCTTCGTTTTGCGGTTGACATTGATGGATTGGCTGGAGAGGAACAAGAACTTGAACAGCTGGTACAGAAGCTTGACACCACCTCCAGAGCTTGTGGAATGGAAATAAGTGCAGAGAAGACCAAAATGATGACCAACAACAGCAATGGCATCAACACGGACATCAAAGTCCAAGGCCAATCCCTCAACACAGTGCATAGCTTAAAATATTTAGGAGCCATTGTATCAGACAATGGGTCCCGACAGGAAGTCCTCTCCAGGATCGCACAAACAACTGCTGCCTTGACAAGGCAGGGTTCATACAAGATTTCCACTCCTAAATTCACAGACTTTTCACAGACCTTTCCAAGACCTAAACGTAATTTTCCCAAAGCCACGGCTGCATACTCGGGCATGAAATCAAACACACAAAATCTTAATTACCCTTGTCGACTTTCAGACGACTGCTACCAAATTCCAATGCATCCAAATTAAGATTAAAAATAAAGTCAAAATTGTTCCTTCGCAATGCTCACAAAAGCAAAAGTACAATTTTTTAAAATAATGTCTGGTGTACGGTTACTGTCAGACTATCTGTAAATTTATATTATAAAAACCTAGAACTGTTACGTAACAAAGCTATCAGAGACAGCAAACTTTCTCCTTGTCTTTAATCTGCTTCTCAAGCTTTGCTATCTCTACCTGGTTTTTTTTTTTTTTTTTGGCCTATACTAAAGAGCTAGAGGGCTCTACTTAGACTACTACTACTACTAGTAGGCCTATTACTACTAGACTAGAAAATGATCTATACTGTATACAGATAATACAGAGAGAGAGAGAGAGAGAGAGAGAGAGAGAGAGAGAGAGAGAGAGAGAGAGAGAGAGAGAGAGAGAGAGAGAGAGAGAGAGAGAGAGAGAGAGAGAGCTCTTTTTTTTGTTGGCCTATACTAAAGAGCTAGACTAGAGTCTAGAGGGCACTACTTAGACTACTACTAATACTTAACTAGACTAGAAAATGGTCTATACAGTATAGTACAGTATTACTGTATACAGACTATAGACTATTATAATATTATTATAATATTAATTATTATAATATATTACAAGTCTAGGACTCTAGGAGATATGCTTCGACCGGAACGAACTTCATATTATTTGATCAGTTGAACTTGATAACTGTAACTCAAGCCATGACTAATTTTTTTTAAAAGGCACTAATCAAATGACTAATTTTAATTTAGCAAAAATCTTTAGAATTTAATAATTCAATTTTAACGAAAGCTCATCTTTCAATGATAATTAAATAAATAAAATAATGTGTTTTTTTAAAAAAAAAAGATCGTGATGATCAGTCTACATACCTCGGCTGTGACTCCTAACATTACATTACATTATTATTGCTTTAGGTCCAGCGGACTCTTCCGAGCCAAATTAGGACCGGACAACCCCCGATCCGCATAAAAGATCTGCTGAAACAACCCTAGTGGTAAAACCGAAAGCTCTCCACCAGCCAGTCACTTTACAATAAAGACATCCCACGCAGGGGACGGCTGAGGCTTCACCCCAACTTATCAAACCCCCGTTTACAAAAACAAAATAGAATACAAACATCATTATAAATTATCAACAAAACACATACATATAAAATGCTTACATTGCTAAATAATAACATCATAGGAAGCCCTAGTGACCACCTGGCAGAAAGCGTCCAATATTCCCAAGCTGATCCAACAGACCTCATACACAAACAATGAGTCTTGTCCCGGAAGCGAAGAAGACGATAGTATAGCAGATTGATAGAAAAGAGCAGGAATGAGAAAGAGCAAATGAGAAAGACAGCGACAGTGGGAATTTAAAGCACTAAATTTCCAGAAAGTGGGGATACTGAAACCCCGGCCCCGGCACCCCAACGGGGGCGACTCCTAACAGCCCCGATTCCCATTGTTCCCAACTCTATGCTGCTTTTGCACAAAGCACAGTAGGCCTTGCTCTTATTAGCAAGATCTTTCTTTAGCCAACACTTAAATTCTGGAATGTCCATCCATTTCATATTAAATTCGCACAGTCCCGGCATTTCGGACCAAGATTGAAAATGGCAACCTTTTTCATGCGCATGGCGAATAAAGAGGGCAATAACTCAGTGGGGTACTAACTGCGACTTTTTACCCAAACTCTTTGGTGTTGATAGCAACATTAACATGGCGACTGTTTGATGTTGACGAATGGAATAAAATATTAAATAAAATAACTCATGACACACATTTCAGACAGTTTTTATTTCATCATATAAAAAGGGTCAATACATTTAAAAAATATCAAGACTTTCCAAGACCTTTGGCAATTAAGTCATTATTCCAAGACTTTCCAGGTCCTGGAAAATACATTTTATTTTTTCAAGACTTTCCCTGACTATTTTTTCAATGTTGGATGTTGTGAAATTTAATGGTGTTTTGCTAAATTTTCTTTATTAATTTTATAGTTATTGTTTTCCATTTTTCAAATGGGTCGTATCGCTAGTGATGTTTGTGCGTGTGTGTGTGTGGTCTGATGACACAGATGTTCATAGTCTATTAGCCTTTTATCCGTCAAGTAATTCCGGCAACCTACTTTTGTGGCTCTTCACAGAATACCTCAGTCAGATCAGTTCTTCTTGCGTTTTGCCGAACAGGGCAAAATTGCCGAACTCAAGGCGGGACTTAACCAGCACCACAAACAACTGCTTCATGCTGTCTTCGTCCAAATATTCACAAGATTTTCTGATGATGCCTACAATATCCTGTTTTATGCCTATTCATGCATGTGCAGTAATACTTTTCACTAAACACAATTTGCTTTTATAAGTGTTTATGACTATGTATTATAAACATAATAATAATGGACGACATACATGCTTTTCTCCAGTAGAGTTCAGTGGGCAGCGATCACAATACATTACATTACATGATTATTGCTTTAGGTCCAGCAAACTCTTCCGAGCCAAATCAGGACCAGAGAGGCGTTAGCTTAAAATATTATAAAATAGATAGATAGATAGATAGATAGATAGATAGATAGATAGATAGATAGATAGATAGATAGATAGATAGATAGATAGATAGATAGATAGATAGATAGATAGATAGATAGATAGATAGATAGATAGATAGATAGATAGATAGATAGATAGATAGATAGATAGATATGAATGTGCATGAGTGTTTGTGTGTTTTTGTACATGAGCTACCTCACATTTCAATCACATGCACACAGACAATACTATATTGAACTAATGAAACCACATTTATTTAATTTGTGAGAGCGTTTTATTGCACTTGGCATGCAAAAACCCAGCAACTATTCAAATGCATTTAGCTGAGAGAAAACAAACAAAACATACACATCAATAAAACTATGTATCAGTCAGACATACACAATCTACTTTATCCGTCTGCTCTGAAGTAAAAGTAGTGCTGCATCTTCCAGGGAACTGTAACAAAAAAAATATATATATATTTTAAATTAGTTTTTTTTTAATGTATTAATATTTTAAAAAATGTAATGGTATAATTATAACTAGAAAGGCAAAGCTCATAAGACTCACATGCTCCTTATGGAACTGCAATATTTAACATAAAAATGTGTGCCCAGAAAAAACTAAACAAAACAGTGGCATTAAAATGCAAAGCAAAACTGACTTTGATCTTTCAATGCTTTTGACTTAAGATGACCTTGACCACATATCGAGCCATTCCACTGTATGAAAAGAATTTTTTTTTTATGTTTTTGGAAGGCCTAAAATGACCTTGACCTTTGAGATCACCGCTAAAACGGAACATATAATGAAAGATCAATCTATTATCTTGGACTTTATATCTCTCATAGTTTAGGGTCAAGGTCACTTCAAAGTACCCATAAGAAACAATTTGGAGAGCTCCAATGACCTTGACCTTGGCTGACCAAATCTGTATACTATGCATCAAAAATCCAGTATTATTAACTTAGGAAAGAAATTTAAAAGTAAAATATTGTCATTTTGTGACTAACATTAATTTTGTTAACAAGGTCTCATATTTTGTAATGTTTTATTTGGACCATATAAGACTCAACTGCACAGATTAGCAAAAATCTGGAGAAAAAAAAATGTTGGAAGGGCGAAAACATGGACTCACACGGCTTGGGAGTCAAAAAGTTCGGTTTACAAACAGAATTAAATAGAATAAATATAATATAAGGTGTGTAAACAGACTCACGAATGTCAGTCAAAATGTTCAGCATAAACACAAAAGTTTGTAACATGAATACAGAGAGGAATAGGGTGTGGAATCTTTACCATCTTACCTACTATGTTCATGCTGAGTAATGTTTTTGTATTTGTGTAAAAAAAAATTTATCTTCTGTAAGTTTGCGGCTGATAAATCTGGAAATGTCTTGAAACAGTCAGGAATCAGAGTGAGTCAAATGTTGGTTTGTTCATCCATCTGCCTGTCAGTTTGTTGGAAGCTGTATCTCAAGAACCATTGAACGGATTTTAACCAAACTTCATAGAAATATTATCAAGGTTAGTGGCCTGTCTCCAGTGCCGTCATATTTGCAAAGGTCAAGGTCACTGGAGTCATTTCTTTGTTAAACACGTTTTGATCAATATATCAAAAGCGGCTGAAGCGATTTTGTAGTTTTTGGTAACCAGTAATTCAAATCATCAGCGGTCCTCATAGCTTCAGTAGCAGTCTGATTATCAGATAGTCAGTCAGTCAGTCCGTCCAGTTTTGTCTTTATCTCAAGAATGGCTTTTAACCGATATTCATCTTTGTGTATACTATAACTACTGCTAAGAATGTGAGATTGTTCATATTTGTACTTTCTTACTTTCTCGAAAGTAGCGGTTACAATGCTTCGCTTTCTATCCTATCCTATCCCGTTAACTCGAAAAGTCATTGGGTCACAGCAGATGATCGTTTAACCAGCGTACTCAATCTTTCTGTCATCAGCGGTCCTCATAGCTTCACTCAGTGTCAAGCCAGTCCACTCCCGAAGGTCTTCTCACCTCTTTAACTCTTCACCATTTTCTAAACACATTTTGAGCTTTATATAAAAATTGACTGATCCGAATCTGATAACTGTTTGCTTGCAAATAGTTCAGATAGTGGCCTATCATTCTATATCTTCCTTTTGTTTCATTAGGATAATGCCCAGTCAAAACACTGGCAAGAAAATAAACACATTTGAATATGCTCTTTTTTGGGGGGAGAGGGGGGTGGATAGGAGGGGTGGGAGAGGGAGGGAGGGAAAGGGGGCAATGTGTACGAGTGTCTGGAAATACATTTAAATGGTTTGCCATCATGTTTTTCTTTAAGACCCAGGAATCACCAAATCAATTCGAAAGATCCTTTCAACATTGACAGTAAGTGCGACCCTTCTTTCACAAGTATAGTTTAGGTATAAATCAATACATTCCATTGACGTGTCTAGCAAAAGTATTTGTATGTGGCTTACCAAAAAAGCATTAGCTTGAACTATGCAGCACATCCCCGTGCTGTTTCTATGTTGTAGAGTTATAGAACATTTTCAAAGAACCGCCCAGATTGGGGCCCTTCATAATGTTACAAAACGTACATGTGAGAGAAAACTGTTTCAGACAAATATTTCGTTCGAAAGCGGGTAGAAAACATGTTGGGGCAACACTTGTCGGCTGCCTTGAAATAATAGCAACAGGTTACTGGCTGGCAGCTGTGCCTTTAGTGTTCAGTAAGCAGATACAGTGTTTACATACACAGAACAAAAACAGAACATTGACACCTTAGCGATGGGCTTGAGCAACAAAAGACCATGGTATCATACCAATGCAGGTGTAACAACAATGCAAATTTTAGTATTAGCTCTTTTTTGTGAAAAAATAAACAAATCCATCCTTCTGTTACGATTGAGACGCGCAGGATAGTTCCGATCATTTTATTTTGCAAAGCATGCAACAATAGTGTGTATTTACCTTTGCCTTTTACATGTTGCACTGTTGCTAGAAGAAGCTTTGTATAATGTTGATAATTTTCATCTGTTGATATTATTGAGAATGTTCTGGAAATACTTGTTTATTATTGATCGAATTTTCCAGAGCTTATGAGTAACACCTGGTCGAATCTTGCACATTCGTAAACATTATAAATAAAGTGATTAAATTAAATTAAATTAAATTAAATTAAAAATTATGTGACTTAATACAGTGCATAGTTCCGGTGACGAGTTTAATTTTGATTGGGTGTTGTTGCATCATGCTGGAATGTTCGAAGTTTTCTTCAATGCAGAGAGGCTATATAAGTAATGCATTGTCTGCTTGCAAAATGATTTTAAAGTGATCTTTGTAGTGATTTTCGAAAAGTGATCTTGTAAGCAGATGTTGATGTTTGCTTCATAAAATTGGAAAATGACTCCTGCCTTGTTGCTGAGTGAACAGGCTGCGTAGATAAACGAATTCGAGTTACACATATCAAGATTCAAGCATTGGGGCTGAATCAACTATTAATAAACAAGGTGTAACAACATATTGGGTGCCAAGCTGGGATCTAGGCCATAGCCAAAAGTTCAACTGTGACAACAAGCGAGTCAAAGTTACGAGAGGCAATTATCGAGGGTAGCCACCAACAAGTTGCATCGGGAAGGACCAACTTACTAGGACTACATCTCCGAAAGTTTCGGGTTGACTGCAATGGCGTGTAGTCACTGAAGAGCTGCTTCGTGAGAAAACAACAGACCAGAACTATGTGGCTGCTGCAAGACTACTTCGAGGGACAGTCTCGGAGCTACATCACCAGTATTGCAGAGAGTGATGAACAGACGTCGCGCCTACATCAGCACAGGAACGTACATCAACACCAGTGTGGTGCAGCGTCACATTTGACGAGGGCAGCGGGGCCCGCGTCAACAAAAGCAACTACAGACAAGCATCAGCACTACTGCACAGAGCGCGCTGGTCTAGAACAGTCTAGAAAGATGCAGCACAGTTAAGGACTAGGACTTTCAAGTTGGCTGACTTCTGGCAGAAAGGATTTGAACTGAATCTCAAAGGCAAGCAGCTGATGGAGTACGTCAAGTCTCAGGAGAGAATACAAGAAAAAGTACTCGAAGAACAACGTCAGTGTAAAGAAAGAGAATTACAAGAGCAACGTTGGCATGAAAAAAGAGCATTAGAAGAGAAAGCGATGGTGTAAAGAAAGAAAAATTGAACAGCAGTGGCAAGAAAGAGAAGTGCAGTGCAGGCGCTAATAAAGAAAAGCTGAGCGTTAGTTCCATCTAGAAATGGCACTTATCCAACAACAGCAATACGCAGTTGTTGATGTTCCATGAATAAAATTGGAAAACGAATCCTGCCTTGTTGCTGAGTGAACAAGCTGCGTGGATAAACAAATTTTAATTACACATATTAAGAATCAAGCATCTGGCCTGAATCAACTACTAATAAATAAGGTCCTTTAACTCTTAGCGTCCTATAAGGTTTTCTGTACATTTGCGCCTATATCCTGTAAGGATTTCAAGTTTATTGCAATAAATTGGGTTATGAATTTGAAAAAATTGCAAAAAATTTATTTATTGTCACATTAACTTCATATTTTAGGATATGTTTACAAAATGGTTATTCTATGTACCCAAAGAACCATTTTGACTTTAGTACTATTTTTACCTGTTGGAATCTTGTAATTAATTCATAATTACAGGTATTTTACGGACTATGTTAATAAAACAACAAGAAGACAGTGTGGATTGCATGTGAATGTGTGCAGTCAGTCAACACAGACAAGAAAACTCACTCTGGTTGTCTACACCAAGTCCTTGTGCTCTTTCAGCAATAAGCTCATCGATAAGGTTACAAAACTCACTATTACTGTCGGAGCTAACCCCTGCCATCATGGCCGAAAATTTCGCAAACTCAAACCTCAAACAAAATCGTTAAAAAGGTTCACAAAACCACGTCACACTTGCGAAAACGATAGCGGAAAACACACGGGAACCTTTCCGGAAGTTGACTAAACCTTCTCTCACGCACAGGAGAGTTCCTATTTCCTGTGATTTACTGACTAAAAGGTGCACTAACGAGGTGCGGATTACCGCGCTTCAGGATTATGGGCGAGGCGCGCATTACCGCGCTATAGGACGCTAAGAGTTAATATCAAACAGGACATCTTTTTTTTTTTTTTTTTTTTAAAAAGGGGGTTTATCACAAACTGGAGGGATGGAAAAACGAGAGAGGGTGGAGACTGGTAGGGGAAGAATGCATACCCAACTGACCTTTTATTCCTGTTGATTGTCTCATCATCATCACTGCCTTTATCACCCTCATTATCCTTGTCCACTTCAAAACTATTACAGTCACCATAATCCCTGTCATCATCATCTCCATCATCACCACTGCTTTCTCCTTCTTCCGAATTCTCTAGCTCTCCACTTCCACTGAAACAACAAGAAAAGGCCATTACAGTTTGTGAGCTCAAAAATGTATAACAAGCAATTCAGTTTCATTGTACTTAGGCTGGGGTATCTAGCTGTGTAACTCTTTACAGATAATGGTTCTGCTTCCTTCCACAAGCAGAACAAGAATCATAGTTAAGAGAACAGGAAAAAGAACAAGAACAAGAACAAGAAGACCATGACGATGACAACAATAACAACAATAAATAAACAATTAAAAAATAACACATCAAAGATGAAGATGATTATGACGATGAAGATGCAGAACAGCAGCATCAAGAACATATCCTTACCGAGCTGCAAGCTTGTCGGGATCAGGGATGTACTGGAAGGGATCGTCTTCATCATCAACACCACTGAGGACTGCTTCTACTTCTTCTTCCGCATTTTCAGCCTGAAAGCCAATCAATCCTCATCCTTCAGATAACAATAACAACAAATTCACAAACAGACAACTACACCAGTATAAACATGCAAAAACACACAATGATGTCCCTTATGGTATGAAATCAATTACACTGGACCACTACAGGGGATTCTTGCTCTTGATTCTGTTTGTTTCAATCTAAAATTGATCAGAAGAACATTCATTTTTACAGCAATCAGAAGAACATTTATTTTTAAAGCACTAATCTTTTCTTTTTTGGGGGGAACAGTAATAATAATAATAATAATAATAATAATAATAATAATAATAATAATAATAATAATAATAATAATAATAAGATTTTATATTGCACTACACCCCAATTAAAACTGAGCTCAAAAGCGCATAAAACCATTATGTTATGGCAAGAAGATATCCAGTTCTAACAGAACTACTCAGCACTTGGAGCATGGTCTGAGAGCATGAAGAAATTGTCACTACTTAAATAAAATGATTCCAAAGTTGTCCAGGATTGTGCTCAGCTGTCTGGACGTCAGACGATGATTCGGCTAAGGCAGCAAGTGACTTGGATCGGGCGGATTGAGTTTGATCCTGTATTGGCCAAGGCCCTGAGCAACTCTTGAGCTAAAAGAGTGCCATATAAGAATGATAACAAAACAAGTCATTATTATGATAATTAAAACAAGAAAACATTCTGCTTACCCTTCTCTGTTGTGCAAGTTTCCTCTTCTGTTCCTTCTTCTTGAGCCTTTCCTCCTGCGAAAGACAAAGAGTTAGGATAAAGAAACGCACGATAATAATGAATATCGTGTTTAGGCACAAAGCGTACATTAATAACATTTATTTATCTTGGATGTGGGTCTATGCTGTTGCTAAAAAAGCTTTGCAGAATGTCGTTTGGTTTCTTTCGGTCGATATTGTGGTAGCAATATAAGAGCTTTCTAGAAATTGCTTGTTTTGATGGAAGAGTCTAAATCTATCTAGTAACAGAGGTTCACATTTCCAAAGTCTTTAGGATATTCTATGACATTAGGCGGTGCGTAATTCCTGTGACGTGATTTATTCTGATTGGTTGTTGATTGCATAATTCTGGAACTTTTTGTATTATTCAACATTTTTGACAGACAAAAACAACAACAAAAAACACATCTGCATTTTCTATATGGCGTTATTGGAAACAGATTTTGAATGCAGTTGTTGAATGCTGTTTGCGTTTTTTGCTGAATAAAGTTGGTAAACTTTATAACGATGACTCCTGCTTTGTTGCTGAGTTATGCAAGGCAATTCACAGACATATCAAATGTAAATGGATTTCAAATGGTGGTGAACACAAAGACATGTTGAATCAAAAGAGACAATACTGTAGTGTTAGATTGGTATCAACAAATGTACACTTTCACTTTATACAAGAATTTATTTTGTGTTTTTTAAAATTAAAAAAATTAATGTACCAATAATAAGTCAATTAAAAGATCGTGTTTAAAAAAAACAAAAAAACAAGTAAATTAATAAAATAAACAAACATGCATACCCTGTGCTTCTGCTGGATTCGCTCTCTCTCCAGCTTCCTGTCGACCTCCTGGTCTTCCCGCCTGAGGCGTTTTGTAGCTGACTCGATGTTGAACACATCTTCATCATCCTCGTCATCGTGTGTCCTTTGACGTTTGTGGGCGTCATACACCATCTGCAAAAAGTAAACAACTAAATAAAACAATAACACTCAACAAATGATGGAGACAATGCCAATGATGACGATGATGATGCTGATGATGATGATAATGAAGGTAATAATGATGATGATGACAAACAAAATAAGGAACATTTGTGTTAAGTCCTGTGTTCACAAACTATTTTGCTCACAAAAACCAGGATAGCCTGTTGAGCACAAAATATTATTCTCAATGACAGTTACAGTCTCATATAACAGAAAAGGAAACTTACATAATAACAAGAATAACAGACAAGGAATCTCTCAAGGAAATAACAGAAGACAAAACTTTTTTTTAAAAACATAAGAAAATGAATCTCTAAAGGATTCTCTCAAATAACCAACAAGGAATCCATCAACAAAATAACAGAAGAGGAAACTAACAAAATAAAAACACATAAGAAATTAAATCTCTAAAAGGATTCTCTTCAATAAGGAATCTCTCAAGGAAATAGAAGACGAAGCTAAATAATAAAACGTTTTTTTAAAAAATCTGTTAAACGGTTTTCTCAAATAACAGACACGGAATCTATCAATTAGGTAAAAAATACTCACGTTTCCTTCATCGTCAAAAGTGTGACGCTTGTTAGCCACAATGCCTTTTTTGATTATACGTTTGGCAACAGCAATTTTTATGTTCCTAGACTTCTTTGACGAGGTCTTGCGTTCCGGCATTTCCTCAGGATCATCTATTTGCATCTGCTGAAAAAAAAAATTCCTACAACTGATGATAGTGGATATTAAGAATAAATTCTATAAATTTCGCTTTTTTAAGGGAAATATACACATTACTGCATGCACGAGTCAACAGTAAAGGAATTGAAAAAAGTTTTTAAACAAACAAACAAAAAACTACACGAATCGCACTCTGAGTGCTAAGGCGGCTTGGACATTAGCTGAATAAAAGATACTAACAGAGACTAAGGCGGATAAAGTTAACAGCCTAGCATATTGAGAACTTGAGCCTGATGCTTACACAGCACAGTGAGTGCTCCCACTCCTTTGGATAAGAGTATGCATTTCATCACAAGGACTTTGTGTATAGTAGAACCTGACGCTCATATCCTAGACAGGTCAGTGCCACATCCAGCAAGAACTATGTCCTGTTCCTCTTGCTTGTGGGTGGCACATGGAATTACATGACTATCAGAGAGGTATCAGGATTTTCCAATTTAAATGCATTTCCTGCAAATTCAAACTTGGAGTGAAAAAAAAAAAGCTGCACTTTGTCAATGAAAAATAGGCGCAGAAAAAGTAAAGCAACATGTGTTTCTACTGTGTGTGTGCACTTTTTTCTCTAAAAAATATTATATTATATTGGGATTTCATGGGTTAGTTCATGGGGTCTCCTATGCCTTACAAGACTGCTATCATAATTTTCATCAGCATAAAAATCCAAAATCTCAACTTACCTTGTCTTCTTCTGCTGCCTGGCCAGGATCTGAACTTTTCTTCCCAATGAAAAGACCACCACTGTTATCTTCACTGTCACTGTCATCACTGTCAATACTATCACTGTCACCACTATCACTGTCATCACTTTCACCGCTATCACTACTATCACCGCTTTCACTGTCACAGGTTTCGCTCTCGCTGCTTCTTTCCTTGCTGTCACTGTCCTCTTTTGACATTTTCTTCTTGGCAGTTTTCTTCGCTTCTTCCTTGGCCTTCACGCATTTCTCGAGAAATCGAAGTCTTGGCGCCTTGAAAAGACCAAATGATCTGGAAAGATACACCAATAAGTGTAAATGGTCACTGTCTGCATCTGTCCGCTAACATAACATTTAAATCAACCCAAAAGTTAAAAAATTATCAAAACAAATCCTGTAATTTGTACTAATATAACCAAGTAATAAATACAGAGAAAGAAGGACAGAGAGAGAGAGGGGGGGGATAGAGAGGTACAGAGAGACAGGGCAAAAGAGAGAGGGACAGAGAGAGGGGGGGGGAGACAGAGAAAGTGACAGAGAGAGGGAGGAAGATGAAGAGAGGGAGGGACAGAGAGGGAGATGGGGTATCCTGGTTGTATAGGCCTATTTCATATGTTACATAGTGTGTGTAACAACGATGACGCCATTAAAGAGGAGTCTATGTAGGACCACCATCAGACATCAGTGAATGACCAGCTCTCTATTTCAACTAAATACATTTCCAGTTTCAATAAACATTTGATGTTTATTTTTCATTCGTTTGTGCCTGTGAGAATTTGGCGACGAGAATTCAAGTCCCTACATGGAGATGGCATCTTCTTTACCTTAATTTGAAGGTTTTCCAGGGGTTTTTTTTTTGTGAAGGACGGTTTTTAAAATCTGCTCAATGCAATCAATGTGACCAACAGGAGAAGAAAGATGGCACTTTTGCTTCACTATGCTGGAGAAGAGGTATTCAGTATCTATGAATCATTCACAGCAGAGCAGAAAGGAGAAGATGCAGAATCAGACTCAATCTTTGCTTCAACTGACTTTGTAAATACTCAAGGCGAATCCTCAACCTTTGCAGTCAAGCAAAGCTGCTCAACAACAACATCAGAATTATCATTCAAGGAAAACACAGCCAAAGCAACATTTTATGTTGTATGATAGAAGGAGGACAAAAGTAGTGGAGTGCATAAACTTCAGAATAACTCCCAACTCGTGAGTTTTGCATTCACTACGTCAACTCGTACTATAGTTTTCAACGAGTTGAAGTTTTGACTGGCAAGTACTAATATTATATCACACTATGATCCTGAAGCAGCAACGGGTGTTGTTGTTGACGTCAATCCGTTGGGACTGTGTGCTGTGCAAACAAGGCAACAATCAATAATCACACATTAGCCTACACACAACTTGCGTAGGCTAATGTGTTGAATGACATGAAATCTCGCTACTAGCAAACAGAATGCAAAGCACTCTCTTTGGTATGGGCTTGCGAACATTTCCATTTGTACCTATTTAGATTACACTGTACTGTGATTTCTGATCATAAGCCACTGGAAGGGTTTTTCAACAAACTTACATCTCACATATCAGCCAGAATTAAATGCTGGAACATGCGCCTACAATCCTGACTTCACCTTACGATACAAACCAGGAAACAACAATCCTGGGCATTTCTTGAATCGACATCCAATATAGGATGCTACTGATAAAACAACACATCAATCCCATGTCGCTAATGACTATATGAATTTTGTGGCTAACCATGTTGTTCCCAAAGCAATGAGCATGACGGAGATCAGCAAAGCAACAGAAGCTGAAACTATGCTTCAGGCAGTGATGAAAGCTATTATGACAAACAACTGAATACAGACAAAGAAACCAAACATCGTCATTTCTTCCTTTCAAATGTTCAAGACTGTACGTGATGAGCTGTCCCTGTGTGAACAACATGGTATAATACTTTGATGCAGCCGCATCGTCATCCCAAGCTCACTGAGTGTTGGACATTGCACACGAAGGTCATCAGGGTATGGTCAAAACCAAAGAACGGTTACATGAGAAAGTTGGTTCCCGTACATGGATTGACTTGTGGAAAGCAAGATTAAATCCTGTCTTGCTTGTCTGTCCATGACCCCAGAACACTGTCAAGAGTCTATAAAAATAACCCAGCTTCCTGACCGCCTTTGGTTCGAAGTCAGTGTTGATTTCACTGGTGCCTTTCCCTCTGGAGACTACCTGTTAGTTGTGGTCGACGCCTATTCTAGATTTCCTGAGGCTGAAATCATGAAATCAACAATGGCTTAAAAAACATTGTCCAAATTAAACGCCATTCTGTCATGACATGGCATTCCAGGTGTTGTTAAGATTAACAATGGCTTACCCTTTAACAGTGCTGATTTTGTCCTCTATGCAATCAAACTGGGTTTCAAGTACAGAAAGATTATACCTCTGTGGCCAAAAGCAGCCCATGTAGAGAATAAAACATGGAAACAGAACTGTACAGATTACTATAAGGGGTGCATGGTGCCAATATAGGGCGGTTCAGAACATGCGGAAGAAGACATTTTAAATTCCAGCTTTCACTGTGCCTGTTGCTGGTCTTCCAGCAGCTGAAGGGACGTCTCTCAACTCAACGCCCTGCTGTCAATATGCACCATTTCTAGCTGGAAACTTGCTGGGGAAGGCGACAACACCATCTTTATTCTGAGTCTCAAACCCCAAGCTGAACAAATCAAAACAAAAAAAACAATCATGGTTCATGGCAGGGCGAAGTACCATTGAGCAGATTTTCAACTTCAGAATAATCTGCAGAAACTACCTACAGCACCAACAACATATATATCATTTGTTTGTAGACTTCAAGAAAACATTTGACTGAGTCTGGCAAGCTTTTGACTGAGTCTGGCATGCAGCTCTGTGGGCAACCAGGTGAGTGAACAATATCAGCCCTAACATTATTGAAGTCATCAAAAGAATGTATGACGAAGCTACCAGTGAAGTCCGCCACAACAGCGCCATCCAGAACTGGTTCAGAACAGTAATCTGCGTGCGTCAAGGATGCCTACTCTCTCCAACAATCTTTAACATCTTCCTGGAGCACATCATGTCAGATGTCCTCGCACATCACGAAGGCACAGTCAGCATAGGGGGTAGAGCAATCTCCAACCTCCGTTTTGCAGATGACATTGATGGATTGGCTAGAGAAGAACAAGGAACTTGAACAGCTGGTACAGAGGCTTGACACCACCTCCAGAGCCTTTGGAATGGAAATAAGTGCAAAGAAAACCAAAATAATGACCAATAATACCAATGGCATCAACACAGACATCAAAGTCCAAGGCCAATCCCTCAAAACGGTGCATAGCTTCAAATATTTAGGAGCCATTGTATCAGACAATGGGTCCCGACATGAAGTCCTCTTCAGGATTGCACAAACAGCTGTTGCCCTGACAAGGTTGAAGCCCAATTGGAAAATCAAGACCATCAGTCTACACCCCAAGGTAAGGCTGCTGCGTTCCCTTTTCATCTCAATCTTCCTATATGCTTGTGAAACATGGACCCTCACAGCAGACCTACAATGAAGAATACAAAGCATGGAGTGAGGTGCTACAGAGACTTTAGGGTATTTGCTATACCCAGGAAATCACCAACAACAAAGTCCGACAGACCATCACAAAAGCCATAGGACAATACGAGGACATGCGCACCGTGGTGAAGAAATGGAAACTCCGATGGTATGATCATGTCACCAGAGCATCAGGCCTTGCAAAGACCATCCGGCAAGGCATGGTGCATGAAGGCAGAAGAAGGAGGCACAAAAGAAATGGGAGGACAACATTCGAGAATGGACTAGCTTGACACAGAGTAGCCATGAGGGTAGCTAAGGAAAGAGAAAGAACGAGTACGCTGGTTAAACGATCACCTGTGGTGACCCAACAACTTTTGAGTTACCGAATAGGATAGGACAGGTTTGTTTATAATTAGATATTCTATCCTATCCCATAACACGGAGGTCGTAGTGGCACCACAGATTATCGTTTAACCAGTGCACTCCATCTTTCTCCGTCCCCAGCAAACCGGATGGCTTCACCCAGCGTCAAACCAGTCCATTCTCGGATGTTGGCCTCCCACCTCTTGTTTTGTCTACCTCCTCCTCTACCTCCCCGCAATGTGCCCTGCAGTATGGTCCTTGGAAGACTTGATGATGTGGCGACGTGGCCACACCACTGGAGTTTCTGTTTTTTCACCAACGTGAGCAGGCCACTGTGTTGTCCAATGGCCCGTGTAACGGATAATTCGGATAATTAGATATACAATACCGTAACTGTAATTCAGTGCTTAAAGTGTACTAAAACATAAACGTTCAATTATTCTCGATGCTACAGAAAATGATCAATTTTGGTATTTCATTTACTAAGGTGAGGAGGGATTTCGTATCCTAGCTGAATAGGCCTATTTCATATGTAACATCATATTATAACGTGTGTCATAAAGATGACGTTTATTAGAGATAAGTCTATGTAGAACCGCCATCAGACAATCAATGAGTGACCAGCGCTCTACTTCAACAAAATAATTTTCCAGTTTCAATAAGCATTCGATGTTTATTTTTTATTCGTTTGTGCCTCTGACAGGAGAGGCAGAGAGAGATGGAGGGAAGGAGAGAGAGAGAGTGACAGAAAGATGAATCGACAGAGGGATGAGAGGGAAGGATAGAGAGATGGATTGGACAGACATTTTGCTTAAACCTCATTTTTGGACTATTCAGGACTTGTGCAGATTTGTGAAAAATCTTGATTTTTATTTTGGGCCGATAACACAGACTCACATGGCTGCATGCATTTGATTCAAAAATACTCATGGCATTGAAAATGTTAATACTCACTTTGCAAACGATTCCAGGTCCACTTCTTCTGGATTGAAATGCTTCAAGTTTCTTATGCTGAACAGGTAATTTCTGAAGGCCTGTAGAAAATGCATGTACAATGTGAAATGAGATCAGAGAAACCAAAACAAGACACATCCTTTTTTCCAAAGGAAACACAAGAATCAACCCTCAAAAAGCACAGCTGGGGTGGCACTTGCAGATGTTTTTGCATAATGAGCCCATTTTTATAAACATGTGTGGAAATATTCTTGGCAGCGAATCTAATGTTCCTTTATACTTGTATACAAGGACAAAAATAAAATAAGAATTTGCTAGTGTAACCCCAAGGCGCAATGTCAATGACATCCAAAATAGAGATTGTAGTTACTGACTGACTGACAGAATAAAATCATCACTGGCAAAAATGTTAAGAAACTGCATGTTGTGCTCCCAATGTGAAAAATATCTAAACATGGCAATGCATATATGTTACAAGTTACAGGTAAACGGTAGATTAAAAGAATCTAATATCCACAAAACAGAAACCAAAACACCACAACAGCAAAATAAATAAATAAATACAGATATAAATACCCTTTCTGCCATATCTTTGAGTTCAACATTTTCCACACAAGCACTTGCTACGCTCCTCGTAATGTCGATCATCTTCTTAGGATTTGTTCTGCACATTCAGACAATATCATCAAATTATAAATGGATGTATTTTGGGTTTTTTAATCATCTGGTTATTCATAAATTTTGTTTTCCTAAAATGTAATCTGACTGACAAATAACCACAAAATTAGAAGGGCAAGCTTGACAACACAAAAGGAAAACAGTTTCAGTTCACAGTGTTTTTGACATGGTTACACAAAAAACACAGGGCCACACATGTTTTGTTTCTTTTATTTTCTATCAATGCCTGCATTTCTAGTGTTGTTGCTATTTTTTAAATCACAGATACTTGCCTCCCTTCAATCCAGACTTTACTAGAAAGAAAAAAAAAAGAAAAAAATAAACCATGTCTGACACTTACTTGATCTTGTTGATGGGAATTCTCTTTTTTTGCAGTTTATCCATCATCCAGGCTTCTTCCCAAGGGGATAGTACCAAAAGCGCCTGCCCTTTTTTCTCAAGCCTAAAATATATTTTTATTAAAATTAGAAAACTAAATATTCAACATTCGTCAACCTAAAAAGTGACTTACTTGAAGGATCGCATAGCTTTGTAGCCTCTAAACACAAATGAGTGAATTCATCTGACACTCCTCTTTCACAACTTACGACCACTCTGGAAACCCATTATTATTTTCTAAACTGTAACGACTTAAATAATGCAAAATCTGTCAAAAATAGCACATTCTCCAAGAAATATCTTCACACCTAAAGGGATCCACAGCCACAAACACAAGAACAAAATATATTTTCTACCTCTACATCTACAAAAAAAAAGAACAGTTTTATCATTACCAATATAGGGCAAGTTAATAGTGATAAAATCAAAAAACGCAAACAACACATGAACAAGATAATGCCTTAACACAAATAATGAAATAATAACACAACCTTAATACGGTAAAACATGAACATAACTTTGTTGTGCTTCTGGAATGAAAAAAAAACAGAATTAATTGCTTTGTCAACACTAGAAATAATAAATAAATAATAGCAATAATACGGAATTCATAAACTAAAAACTACAGGCAAAATTCACTAACATGCATTCAAGAACAGGTACATGCACACATATTTCATTGTAAATATTTATAGGTACAATAAAAACACTATTGATTCTGAAAAAGACACATGAGGGAAAATGTTGACTCTAAATTCAGTAAATGCGGGTTTACAAAACCGACAAATTAAAACTGATCATTTATGAAAACTGTTGACCAACCTGGCAGTCCTTCCTACACGATGAATGTAGGTTTCTGCATCAGAAGAGCAGTCCAGCTGCACTACCCAAGTCACACCAGGAAAGTCTGTATTCAAAAATATGCATGTTCAGGCAATAATAATCACAGTGAAAATCCGATTTGCAACGTTTTGGAATCATTGTTCAAGATAAATTGAAAAAACAAGATCTGAATCTGAGTCATTAATAATACTAATAATAATACTGAATGTTAGATATGCACTTTTCCTAAATCACTAATCAGGCTTCAAGCACAGCGATCCGTGCCAATATACATGCTCACATGTTCCATACACTCTCACATACACAACACACACACACACCAAATTAAAATTAAAAATTAAATTTTAAAAAATTAAAATTAAAATCAATCACTCAAACATGTGGTGTAACGGCAGGGAGGTTACAATTAGACGAAGAAATGAAAATCGCATTTCAAAAATTTAGACTGACTGCCTCCAAAACCATTATCAAAGGGAGGGAGGAAACCAGAATACCTGGAAAAAAACTTCGGTAACCTGAATAGTCTTTCGGCACAGGAAACCAGCGACTAACCATCTGTGCCACCAGGCCATTAAGAATTAATATAACCAATTTACAGCCTAGTATATTTCTTTGCCAGTAGTTTTACCATGTTTGCATACCCACCCAATAGAATTGAGCTTTTGAAGTATGGCATTGGTAGCTAATCATTTTCACTGAAAAACTTATCTGCCAAGTCTAGAACCTTTATAGAACTTCAGGGACAACAGTGTTGAGTCAAGTGAGTCAAGCTAAAAATATAAGTAATTAGAAAAAAGCAGGGGACAGAAACGTGCATAAAAGTCGGCATGCTAAAGGTTTGGTGCATCGTAATCATTCAGTTCAGATGTGTTATTAAAAAAATTTTTAACGTCAGAGCACAACGATAAAGGTCACACTAACGCTTGTAGATTCGGTTCCTGAACGCAGGCATGCTGGACAGCTGCGTAACTTTCACAAAAGTGTGTGACGAGGGTTTAAAAACCAAAAGCGCAAACATAAATCAAACTTTTGTAAATGCTTGCAACAACTGATGATGTAAGGAATCAGCCTGACACATTGGATAGAACTGCCTTTGTCTCTGCAAAGTCAGAGACTGATCTGACGAGTAGGTGTTGATTCTGAGATGACACTTACCAAGTCCTCTGGCACCGACATCAGTAGTGATCAAAACCACGTGCTGTTTCTGCTTGAAAAGGTTGTAGTTCTCAATCCGCCTTTTCTGATCCATTTTCCCATGGAGATGAAGAATGCTCCTGCCTTGGACCTCTTTCACCAAAATGGCATGCACAAATCTCACCTATATGAAAATAAATAAACACAGGATGCAAACTTAACTTGGGTCAAACACTCTACAACTACAGTCTTACTGCATACCCTCAACAGTAACACTAGGATACAAAAGCTGTTTAAGGTTTCACTTGGGAGTTCTTACTGTTGGTGGTAATGGTGACGTTATTATTGCTCTTGTATTGTTGATGTTTTTGATACATGTTACTGCCTAAACAGACACTATGGCTAGCTTGGCAATTATTGTTTTCTGTTAATACATCATCATACATGTTAGACTTAGAAAGATCAAAACGTAAGAACACTAATACTGTGCTGCTTCACATTATTCACATATTTTTGTAAGTGATGTGCACGCTTCAAATAAAAATTCATCCCAAGCCATTCATTGCAGCAATATTACAATTATTCAACAGCAACAAATGTACTTAAAATGTCACTTCTTTTAAACCATCAGTAAGGCATCAAAACACCTGCTAAACATAATAATAATATGAGAACTTATAAAGCGCACATATCTCACCACAAGGTGACTCAAAGTGCACACATACACATTCTTTCACATTAACAATTCAAGCACACTACTACACATATTACGTGATGATGACAAGGTACCAATACAAACAGAGACACAGCACTAAAAAATAAGCATGAGAAAATCTAAAATAATTACTAGTACATGGCCATTTACAACATGACAACTGACATTACATTACATGATTATTGCTTTAGGTCCAGCAGACTCTTCTGAGCCAAATCAGGACCAGAGAAGTGAAAGAGGACTCACCCCTGATCCAGACCTGCCTACCCCCCTCAGAGTAAAAGCGGGAGACAGGGGATCAAAAAGATAACCACCCTTTTCAACAACAGTTTTCAAGTATAACACTAACAGTATAACAACAAAAGCAACAGGATGCATGTCAAAAGCGTGAGTCTCCCGCCAAAAGCGGGAGAGTAGGCAGGTCTGCTGATCTACACAAAAGATCTGCCGAAACAACTGTAGTGGTAACACTGAAGGCAATCTACCAGCTGGTCACTTTACAATAAAGACATCCCACGCAGGGGACGCTGAGGCTATACTCTAATTTATTGAACCCCCGTTAACAAAAACAAAATAGAATACAAACATTATACAAAATCAACAAAGCACATACATATAAAATGCCTACATTGCTAAATAATAACATCATAGGAAGCCCCGGTGACCATTTGGCAGAAAGCGTCCAATATTCCCATGCTGATCCAACAGACCTCACATACAAATGAGGAGTATTGTTCCGAAAGAGTTTTCAAGAAAAAAGGTAGGTGACTGGTCTAGCGAAGAAGAAGATAATAAAGTAGATTGATAGAACAGAGTAGGAATGAGAAAAAACAAAGGAGAAAGACAGCAACAGTGGGAATTTAAAGCACTAAATTTCCAGAAAGTGGGGATACTATTTATACTGAAACACCCGGCACCCCCACGGGGTTGACAACTGACAAGTGACAATGTATTCGCAAAAGACCTGGTTACAACTGAGAATGTTCATGCCAAAAAGATTTATTGAAAATGACTTTTTCAGCACTGTATATGTTTGTGAAACGGATTTGAAACCTCTGTCAGCTTGTAACTCCTGACGAAGCATTTTAGCGAAATTCATGTATAGAGAATCCATAAATTTTTAGAGTTGTATCTCCTTAAACCTCTTTTTACCATTCTTCCTTGTAAAGTGTAGCACTCATAATATTTAAATAAAACAAAGAGTTCCACCTACCTGCTTACACGTGTTTACAAACACTATTGTCTTGGTATTCAAATGAGTCCTCAGGAATGACACCAGCAAAGACAATTTCTGGTGCAGTTCACATACTATGTAACTCTGCAATCAAACAGACAGACATTTTGTAGCGAAGACAATGACGTATGATGCATAAAACTTCAAAACCGTCTGCGAAACAGTGTTTAAGGGAGGTAACAAATCATAAACCAATTTTCCCTGATTTACCTCCCATGAACTATAGTTTATAACTATGCACAAACCGTAGCAAAGACTGGCAGATGCTTACATTGCCTCTACACCATCTCTGCCTCTGGTTGTATAGCCTATCTATTACATCAGGTTGCGTAACATAGTTGGATCTAAAGTCTCCCCTTCTTTTTCAGTTCAGGATGGGGGACAGCGATTACATAATCCTATCCTATCTCGTAACCCGGAGGTCGTAGGGGTGCCACAGATGATCGTTTAACCAGCATACTCCATCTTTCTCTGTCCTCAGCAGCCCTGATGGCTTCGCTCAGTGTCAAACCAGTCCATTCTCGAATGTTGTCCTCCCACCTCTTTTTCGGTCTTCCTCTTCTTCTACCTCCTTGCACTGTGCCTTGCAGAATGGTCTTTGCAAGGCCTGATGATCTGGTGACGTGGCCATACCATCGGAGTTTCCGTTTCTTCACCACTGTGAGCAGGTCATCGTGTTGTCCAATGGCTTGTGTGATGGTCTGTCGGACTTCATCGTTGTGTTGGGTATAGGAAATGCCCAGAAGTCTTCTGTAGCACCTCATCCCCATGCTTTGTATTCTTCGTTGTAGATCTGCTGTGAGGATCCATGCTTCGCAAGCATATAGGAAGATGGAGATGACAAGGGAGCGCAGCAGTCTTACTTTGGAATGTAGACTGGATTACGTAATATGTGTTGCCGCATGACAAAACCCGGCTAAAGACGCCAGGATTGATTCGCTGCTACAGCCGTAGAACACTAAAAATAGGCTACCCCATCAATTTTAAGATTGTTGCCTCTTTGTCTTTATTTAAGACTTTTCTTTAATATCCCAAACGGATTTTGTTCAAAAATTACTAAAACATTGTTTATTTTGTTGATTTTGATAAGGGTGTTGATCACACCTTGCTAAAACAATGGCACTAATTGACCTCCGATACCCCAACTTTTCTTGTCTGACTATGAAGGGAAATCCCCAATGTGGATTGATATATAACGTCTGGGGATTGAAAAGTCCCTATTGGTACTACTTTTTGGTACATAAAAGTGTGTGGCATATGAATTTTTCATGAAATTCCTTGTTCTGAAGCTTGCTTGTGACACAAGTTGTGTTTGAATGCGTCACTTGCCGGGTCGTGAAAAACGGAAGTGTTTCCTATAGATTTTCGACGATTTTTAGTTCAAGGTGAATTGTTTAATGTAGATAAACTCATCTTACATCTATTTCAAGTGTTTTCTTGCAATATTTATGTTGCATTTGTTAGAAACAATTTGTCAAAGTAAGTGACCGATTCTTTTTAGAAACCGGAAGTGATGGCTTCGTCTCCAGCGTCAGTAGATGTGTCATCTGCTAGAGTAGCTAGGGCCTTGAATCGACCCGGTTTTGCTTCTGAAGAGCTCCAAGACCTGCTTTCGGACTATTTTTATGATGGTGCCGGTGGGAACTGTGATGAGGATTATGATTCTGACGAGCAGAAGCTTGATCTCGTTATTATATTAAACGATAACGTTTGTTTTCATTCAATGATTCATGTTTCGTAGGCCTCTTCGCTATATAGTGTGCCCATTTTTTTACAGGGGGTTAAACTAATTGCTCTCAAGCCAAATGTATGTTTAATCAAAGCTAAATAACCAAAAGATTAAGCAAAAAAAAGTTCATGACGATAAAAATAGAAATAGATACTTTAAAATTTAAAAAACTGGGCATGCAAAGCTCCCATTTGATAGCGGAGTACGAGAAACTACAATATCGAAAATTGCGTTCTGCGTGACGTTAAAAACAAAAATGGCTGAACTTTCAGAGGAAGGTTGCTCGTCGTCGACGACTCATTACACTCCTCCTAGAGATTTATACGACCAGACAGAGGTAAGAGACAGTTGTTTTTGACTTTATTACTTTTGTTGTATCATTTGTGAAAAAAAAAAGTTAGCACAGTCACTTGCATTAAGCCAAAATGTTACGTTGTGCATGTTTGTGGTTTAGTGGTTATGACCACTGATGTAAACAACGAATAATTAAAATGATACACAAACAAAAAATAAGGAAACATTTATATAAATACGTAATTAAAACCATTAACGTTCCTAATTTATTCAATTTTTGTATTTGTAAAATCTGCAAATCAAGGGTTAATTATGCTGTGAGGTTGGGTTTAGTTCTGTTTGTCCAAGTGGTAGGTTTGACATAAGCTCACACAGGTCTTTTTTTTAATTGGTTATTTACAATGCCCCGGTTTTAATAATATCTCTTGCATTTACTTTGCTTTCAGGAATTCCCTTCCCATTGTATTATCTGCAAAAACACATTTCCAGACCCAGATAACAAAGTACAGCTTGGAGCTAAGGGTTGCGATGGAATCAACAATGCCAGCACGCTGCGTGGAGAAGACCTTACTGCATCCGTTGGTAATTATGTTCATAAGGAGTGTAGACGTGATTATGTCAATAAGTCACGGATTGCAAGCTTTCTCCGAGAAAAATCCTTAGAAACTTCACCTCCTAAAAATGTGAAAAGAACTTTGAGATCAGAAAAATCGTTGTACGATCCGGCTACACAATGCATCTACTGCTTGAAACAAGAAAAATGGATTTACAAAGGTTGTAATAAGGAACAAATAAAGCTTTCTTCAGTCAAAACCACCCAATTTCAGAATACAACATTTGAACAATGCAAAACTCGTGACGATGAATGGGCTAAAAATGTGCGAGCAAGACTGGAATACATACAAGATTGTTTTGCACATGATGTAGTATATCATCGAGTCTGCAGTGCCAACTTTAGGTCAGGAAAGCAGATCCCACAGATATTTGCAGAGGAGGATGAGCTTGAACCACCAGCAAAAAAACCCGTAAACGTAGGACGACCAAAAGACAAAACTTGTCAGTCTGCTTTCTTGGAAGTTGCTTCATTCCTCGAAAACAATGACAATGAACTAATCACAGTAAGGGATCTCTCTCTCATGATGGAAGCAAAATTGCAACCGTATCCAGAAGTACAAGCCTACGGTGTACAATATATGAAGAAGATTTTATTAGAACACTTCGGCGAACGAATCACTATTGCAGAGGTTATGGGGCATGCAGATGTAGTGACACTTACAGACACGGCCTCCAACATTCTTCGCAAGTTCTACTCAGAAGAGCAGGAAAAAACATGTGAAAACGTTGAGGCTGAATCTCTTCGCATTATCAAAACTGCTGCTGCTTTGTTGAGAAACGGTATAATGAGCATGGAATGTGACAAAAGTGCTTATCCAGATTTTGCCTCTATGTCTCTGGCTGATGAACTGGGTTTTTTGCCCCAAACTCTTCGAGTGTTAATGGAAGAGATCATCAGAGGCAGAAAGGCTGATAAAAAGATAGCATCTATCGGACAGTGCATCATCCAAGCAGCCAGGCCGAATACATGTCTTGCACCTCTTCAGATCGGCCTTGCAGTGCAGATGCACAAAGCCTTTGCGTCACAGTATATTGTGGATTCACTTTACCAACATGGCTTCTCTTCCTCTTACACTGAAGTAAAGAAGTTCCACATGAATGCTGCTGCAAAGCAAGGGATTGATCTTCCTCAGGTGACAGGTGGACAAACCCTGCAATTCGTCGCTGACAACTTTGACCACAATCCTGACACTGTTGATGGCAGGAATACTTTCCATGGGATGGCAATGATAGGAGTATTGACGCCGGGGACATTCGGAAACAAGAGGATCCCAAGAAAAGACATCAGTGCAGAGGAAATTACTGAACTGGGCAAAGTGACCATCAGCTTTTACAGGTATGTAATAAAATAAAGAAGAACAACAAAAATAACATTGGCTTCCTGATTTTTTGTTTTCAATATATCTCACTGTCTATTCGTTTGTAGGAATGTAAACGTTGCCCTTTTTTATTTAAAAAAAAAGGTACATTATAGCAAACCCTAAAAGTTTGCACAAAAATAATTACATGTTATGATACATGGATATATGTTGTATTTGTTTAATCCTAAGGTCCGATTGTAAGGTAAGATAAAAACATTGCTGAAAGGGTCCAGCGGACTACAAGAGCCGAATCAGGACCACCAGCAGTATTTCACTTGACATTTTATCTATCACAAGTCAAGACACGCACAACAGTTTAAACAAAATAAAAGGAGCATGCAAACAAGTGCATAATATCATAGTTTTAGAATTTACAAAAATAATTGATTTTTTTCCAATAACAGTTTTAAATACAACAACAACAACAACAACAAAAACAAAAGTCATATATTAATACGATAACATCTTGTAAAACATATTAACTGCCTTTAAAAACTGAAAGAGTTTTAATAAAGATATCAAATAGACTTTGCTTCAAATAAATGTTTTCCCTAACATCATGTGTAACAAAGAATTCTGTGACCATCCTCAGGTCTGACTGGAATGGACTTTCATCCGTTGTCTACAAGAAGATAGAAGACATCAATGCAGAAGACAAAGACGCTGGTCTTGATGTCATGTGGAAGATATCCTTTCCCCTGAAGTATCCTAGGCCAGCCTGGAATGGGTTTATGCAACAAGTTCAAAGTGGTGTTTACCCAGGGAAATCCGAAGTGTTTTTCCTGCCAATGATAGATCTCAGTCCCAGTGATGTTTCCTGCGTCTATTCCACACTTGTGTTCATTTGTAACCAAGCCAGAAAGTATGGTGTCACACCAGTGGTGACATTCGACCAGCCCCTCTACATAAAGGCGCAAGCGATTGTTGCCAGTGAATGTCTGGACAGTCCCATCAAGTCTGTGGTCTTGCAGCTGGGAAATTTCCATACATTAATGTCATTTCTTGCAACAATCGGGCATTTGATGGAGGGAACTGGACTTCGCGAAGCCCTTGAACTTGTGTATGCCACAAATGCCATACCATACATTATGAATGGTAAAGCATACACTCGCGCAGTTCGAGCCAACCTCTTGTTGTATGCAGCACTGAATACTGTGCTGACAGCGCATGCATACAACATGCCATGGCTT
Organism: Oncomelania hupensis; assembly: GCA_036898135.1. Taxonomy (NCBI): domain Eukaryota; kingdom Metazoa; phylum Mollusca; class Gastropoda; order Littorinimorpha; family Pomatiopsidae; genus Oncomelania; species Oncomelania hupensis. Next base: position 20,179,941 of record CM072515.1, on the reverse strand, counting down.
TTGATTCATCACGAAACAAAATCCAACCAGCCCACTGAAAACCTATCAGCAGAAGCAGCAGCTGAGCCAATGTGTGACGATGGGGATTTTTCAATGCCTGATGCTGATGACGTCAACCAGCGACCACCCCAAACAGATGCATATCTTGAAAACGTTCAAGCAGGAACTGGCAATGATGACTTGGATGAAGCCGCGGCTCTGCTTAAGTGCATTCTGGAAGGCAGCATATCTGTTACAAAAGCAGAAAACCACCCTGTACTTGACAGAATCAACAAAACCATCGAAAACTTCAAGACTTCGCTCAAGGGGAGCAGAACAAGCACACTCTGGCTTCAGTATATCGAACTCGTTGAAGTTCTCACAATGGCACTCAAGGCAGAGAGAACAGGAAATTTCAACCTTCATTTGCAAGCCATAGCCAAGATGTTGCCATACTTTGCTGCAGCTGGCCACCACCACTACGCAAAGTCAGCAAGACTCTATCTGCAGCAGATGTTGGAGCTGAAAGATACAAACCCTGCTTTGGCTAAAGCATTTGAAGATGGCCATAATGTCTTCAGAAAAAGTGATCGCTTCTGGGGAGGGCTTTCCAAAGATTTGTTCATTGAACAATTTTTCATGAAAGCTTTGAAAAGCAGAGGTGGGCTATCTAGAGGTACAGGCATGAAACTGAAGCAGCGAACGGTCTGGCTGCTGTCCATGCCCGCATGTGCGCACGTCAGTGCCGCAATGCAGTCATTTACGGGCATCTCTTTGGCTACAAGTGAGCAGCACAAAGAGTGTACAACTGCTAGGCAAGGAAGGGACCACAGTGACACAAACCTTCTGGTCTCCTATTTGTCAAAGAGGAACCCCTTCACGGCTGGTCCTGCTCTGCTGAACATCGCAAATGGGAGAACTGCTGGACCTGAGGTGAATGTTGATGTTGCACGTAACGTCGGCCTTAAGATTCTTGATGGCATGACTGGCAAGTCTGTGTTAGAGACCTCCATCAAGAAGAAGGAACAAGTAGTCACATTCACCGCAAAAAGAGTTGGAAAGGCTCGTGATGAACTCGCTACTGTTGATCCACTCTTGCTGTTCCAAAGGCTGGTACACGTCGCCCACAAGATGCCAGATATACTCCCAGAAGCGTTTAAGTACGAGCTGGCTTGCATCCCTACATCACTGTTTGATGCTTCAGGTCTTCCAAGGGAAGCAAACAAGTCTTCACTTGCCGACTACCTGTGGTCACAACTTGGGGATGAGGCAAAGGGAACAATTCTGCCACAAGAAGGTGTCAGTTATGTGATTGATGGTGGTTCGTTGCTACATCGAGTGCCATGGCGTCGTGGACAAACATACAATGAACTGGCAGAAATGTATGTTGAATTTATCGCAAGGAAGTACAAACAGGCCACTGTGATCTTTGATGGCTACCCTGACTCCCCAACCACAAAGGACACCACCCACATGAGAAGAACTGGTCACAAACAATCAGGTGCAGAAGTCAGTTTCACTGGAGACATGATATTTGATGACAAAAAGGAAACCTTTTTGTCAAACCCAAGCAACAAAGTCCGGTTCATCGACCACCTGAGAGGATCACTACACGAAAGTGGGGTTTATAATCTGCAGGCACATGATGATGCAGACTGCCTCATTGTCCAAGAAGCCCTATCAGCTGCAGTGGAGAATACTGTGGTGGTTGTTGGCGAAGACACAGACCTCCTTGTCATGCTGTTACACCATGTATGCAGCATTCACAAAGACGTCTTCTTTTGTCCAGGTGGTGGAATGAAACTAGTCAGGATCTGGGACATCAAGAAGACCCAACAAATTCTCAAGGAAGCATGTGATGGACTCTTGTTTGTACACGCTGTCTCTGGGTGTGACACAACAAGCAGACTCTTTCAGATTGGCAAAAGTCAGAGCTTCAAGAAATACAAGTCAGATCAGTACTTCAGACAACAAGCAGCAGTTTTCTACTCTCAGTCCAGCCACAGTGAGGTGATGACAGCTGGTGAGGCAGCACTTGTTGCACTGTATGGTGGGAAACACACTGACACTTTGGATGACCTCCGGTTGTCAAAGTACATCCAGAAAGTGTCGACAGCTGTCAAGTCCATCCAAGCGAACACCTTGCCACCAACAAGCGCAGCAGCAAAGTATCATGCCTTCCGAACATATCTGCAGGTGCAGCGCTGGGTTTCACTTGACAGCTGTCTGCTGGATCCAACGCAGTGGGGCTGGGAAAAGGAACAAAACAGGCTTTTCCCAAAATTAACTGACAGGCCAGCAGCACCAGAGCAGCTTCTAAAAGTGATCAGGTGTGGCTGCAAAACTGGATGTGCTGCAAACACAAATTGCACCTGCAGGTCCTACGGACTGACATGCTCTGTAGGTTGTGGTGACTGCAGGGGGTTGTCATGTGAAAACTCACCTGTGGTTCTGGACTCAGACGATTCTGAATCTGAAGATGTGTGATACTGTCAGTATTGTCATTTCTAGGTATCTGTTATTCTTGGTCTTATTGTCACCTGCACACACCTTATTGTCACCTACAGACAGAAAATATTATCATCGTCTTTTTGTCTTCGTAAAATTGCAATTTTCTGTGGTAAGCTTTGTACAGCAATTCCTGCTTAGTTTTCTATTAATATTTCATTTCAATTTATCTTAGTTGTGTAACAATCAGCGTCCTGTGGGATTTATTCATATTATTATTATTACAAATTATCCACATTTTATTGCATAAACTGGAATTTAGTTAATTCTGCCAATCTTTACAAAATGCCGTATTTTTGATGCCCTACTGTACTGTAGTTGTGTGTGGATTTCTGTAAAATTTCATGATTTTGTTATGCTAGATACAACAAACATGATACAATTGGTGTTATTCACCTTGCTACTTGAATATTCACATTTCCTTGAAATGTTTGGGAGTTAATCGATTTTTCTGGTATTTAAAAATCCCGTATTTTCGATGCCTTACTGTATATTCATTTCTACTTGGATTCCCATGAACTTTTTTATTTTTAACATCTAATATATGACAAACAAAATACAGTTGGTTTTGCTTTGAGAGCAATTTGTTTAACCTCATAGTGGACCATTGCGAAAAAATGGGCAGACTAATAGGCGTGTCTTTAATAATCCGTCATTCTACTTGCATAGATTTAGGTAAAGGTTGAAAAGCGATATCAGTGAAAGAATTACAGTAGGAGTGTGGAAAATATTTCAGTAGTATATTTTGTTCGGTGGGGGTGGGGTGGGGAGGGTTGAAAAGGTAAGTAGTCTGGCCTGCATTCAATATTACTAGCATGACAGATTGACTATGTTCTCAGTATTTATTATTGTTGGTTTGTCTGTTTTAGGAAATGAACATGAGGACTATTTACCAAATTACTAGTAATTAGTATTTGCTTTGATATTTGTGTTTATTTAAACTTTATAGAGCAAAATTACATGTTATTTTGATTTACACCTGTGACGTGACAGATTTTTTTGACGTGCGGAAGGGAGTGGAGAATCGGGGAATTATTAAAGCTTGATTATTAGGACTGAAAACTACCTAATGAAACTTTTGTTTTAGGTTTGTAATCATTGTTTGACTATTTGAACTGAGCTGATGTAGCTGCTTGCAATTAAACAAAAGATTACTTGACGGACGAGGGATTTAAGAGGGGTGGGTGGGGGGGAGGGGGCATTATGATAGGGTTTACTTTAGAAAAATGATTGATTCAGGCCATGTTCTTGATATATTATTATGTGTTTGAGTTATTATAGACTTGCTAAACACTTGTTTTATTTCTAATATGTTTAAAAACACTGTGCATTATGGATGCATGGGTACATAATAAAATTGTGCATACTGTTTTAATTTGTTTATGTTCAGTATTGTGTGGATGGTGTATAATGTGAATTTTCTCATCTTATCTCAACTCACTACCATATTGCTGCCATCTTCTTGATTGTTTTGATACCAAATACATGCATGGGAAAATTCTGGTTGTGAAGTAATGATCATTTTACAATTCAAAACTTTGAAGGCAATTTCTGGAAATTAGCCCCCGAGAAAATAAAATATTTTAAAAAATCATAAAACATCAACCAATAAAGATAAAACAATTCTGTTTTTTGCATTTTGAAGATTATTTTTAGTACTTTGTTAATAAATAAATAAGAAATCAGAAACAAAATACACAAAAAACACCAAGAAAAATATAAAAGCAAAGACTTTCGGGCTACGCCCTTCTTCAGTGATGAAAAATAAATAAAACATGAGGTCAGTGATGATGACGTAAACACTAAACATGCGTCATAGAAGACGTGCTCTTCTCTGAGAGAGAGAGAGAGAGAGAGAGAGAGAGAGAGAGAGAGAGAGAGAGAGAGAGAGAGAGAGAGAGAGAGAGAGAGAGAGAGAGAGAGAGAGAGAGAGAGAGAGAGAGAGAGAGAGAGAGAGAGAGAGAGAGAGAGAGAGAGAGAGAGAGAGAGAGAGAGAGAGAGAGAGAGAGAGAGAGAGAGAGAGAGAGAGAGAGAGAGAGAGAGAGAGAGAGAGAGAGAGAGAGAGAGAGAGAGAGAGAGAGAGAGAGAGAGAGAGAGAGAGAGAGAGAGAGAGAGAGAGAGAGAGAGAGAGAGAGAGAGAGAGAGAGAGAGAGAGAGAGAGAGAGAGAGAGAGAGAGAGAGAGAGAGAGAGAGAGAGAGAGAGAGAGAGAGAGAGAGAGAGAGAGAGAGAGAGAGAGAGAGAGAGAGAGAGAGAGAGAGAGAGAGAGAGAGAGAGAGAGAGAGAGAGAGAGAGAGAGAGAGAGAGAGAGAGAGAGAGAGAGAGAGAGAGAGAGAGAGAGAGAGAGAGAGAGAGAGAGAGAGAGAGAGAGAGAGAGAGAGAGAGAGAGAGAGAGAGAGAGAGAGAGAGAGAGAGAGAGAGAGAGAGAGAGAGAGAGAGAGAGAGAGAGAGAGAGAGAGAGAGAGAGAGAGAGAGAGAGAGAGAGAGAGAGAGAGAGAGAGAGAGAGAGAGAGAGAGAGAGAGAGAGAGAGAGAGAGAGAGAGAGAGAGAGAGAGAGAGAGAGAGAGAGAGAGAGAGAGAGAGAGAGAGAGAGAGGAGAGAGAGAGAGAGAGAGAGAGAGAGAGAGAGAGAGAGAGAGAGAGAGAGAGAGAGAGAGAGAGAGAGAGAGAGAGAGAGAGAGAGAGAGAGAGAGAGAGAGAGAGAGAGAGAGAGAGAGAGAGAGAGAGAGAGAGAGAGAGAGAGAGAGAGAGAGAGAGAGCGTCTTCTATGACGCATGTTTAGTGTTTACGTCATCATCACTGACCTCATGTTTTATTTATTTTTCATCACTGAAGAAGGGCGTAGCCCGAAAGTCTTTGCTTTTATATTTTTCTTGGTGTTTTTTGTGTATTTTGTTTCTGATTTCTATTAATAAATAAATAAGTAATTTTTCATATTTTGACACTTTAGCCTGGTTTTCTCATGCTGCAACACATATTTCAAGATAACCTGTGGCAGTCAAGGGGCTAAATATGCAGAAGACAATTTTACAAAGAATCCCTTTCCTTTCATGGTTTCTTTACCTGTTGCAATCTGGTAGGTGTGCTATGTTGAGCGTGTTCATCTGTGGAAATGTAGGCCGGATCCTTTAGTCCAAGTCTGGCAAGGTCTTTCACCGACCTGAAAGAGTGCAAAATCTCTTTTTAAAGAAATGTTTATCCTTCCTATCGCTTTAGTACTTCCACGTTTGAAACAAGAGCTCCACCAGTGAAAACGCTAATGCCATTTTAACTTTTACATGCTTTTGTACCTACAAGATCAGAACTGTACATCTGGAAACTCACTTTGTTTGTGTAGCAGAAAAGAGAAGGGTCTGACGTTCTGAAGGAAGGTAGCTGATGATCCTGTCCATGTCTTCCATAAAAGTAGCATCCATGATACGATCTGCTTCATCCAGCACTACCGTTAAAAAACAATAAAATGTAAATTATGGTCTACTCTTGTGGCACAAGGTAAAACTCAGAACAACCACAACAAAATAATACCACTAACTGTAATAATACCTTTCTTTAATGAGTTAAGTAAAATTCCAAGCTTAAACTTCGTTCAATATTAAAAACAAACAAACAAAAAAAACCATGGCACATGTTAAGGATAAAACTTTAAAAAATATGCAAACTCTGAATTTTATGTTCATTGTTTGCTTGATGCTTTCTCTTTCTCTATGTAACATACTACTAACTAATCTATGATCTCCAATACTCTATCAGCAGAAATCACCTCCAAAATAATAAAAACAAAGTACCATGCTTAATCATCATTAGCGTGTAGAAAATCAATCATTAGTGCAAACATAAAGGCAGTGAAATGTCCAGCTATCACACTGCATACATAAAAGTGGAAAATTGCCTTTGGCGCAAGGACAAAACTTTGCATAAAATTAATAAATGGACAATAAAATTTGTCTTGCATGCATATATTACAGGCTCATACCCCCCACCCCAACCTCTCTCCTATTCCAACATAAAGTGCATGCACATACACATCTGTACATTCACGCTGGACCTCTATGGACATTGGTTGCTAAAATGAAGCTAAAACAAAAATGTCAATAAAATATGAATATTGCACAAGAAAATCACAAATATTTAGCAACGAGAAAGTGTACAATAAACATAGCATAAAAACACAGACAGCACCAAAGACACAATCAAAAGTCAGATTAAAATATGTCATTTCTACACCCACAGATGCACTAGGTCTCACACATCATGCCTTAACTCATTTACAGGCATAAAGATAAATCAATAACACACATACACTAAAGTATAATCTCCTTAACTCTATTAGCAGAAATAAACCCACAACTAATTTAAATTATGCTATCAATCATTACAACCATAAAGGTAATGAAATATAATCTGTACTGCTAGCTACGTAAACACCAATGCCGGTAAATTACAATACATTAACTGTTAGATTTTACATCTTATTGATGTTTCTAAAACAAATTATTTCACTGATCAAACAAAAATAATAAGCTGATAACATATGTTTTTACATACATATAATATAATTTTAAAAAAAAACAAAAAACAAACAACAACAACATAGTATTACACAGATCTGAACAAGTCATGCGATCGATCAGAGGACACAAGAAACAATCCCTTCTCACCTAGTATTTTCACCTCATCGGCAGAAAACTGGTGCGTCTCGTTGAGGTGCTGAAGAAGTCGCCCGGGTGTGCAGATTACTATATTGGTGGTGTTCATCAATTTTCTTTCATAGGACATAAACTGAAAACACAAACTTGAAGTTCTAGAAGTGCCATTCACTATTTGAATCACGTTCATAAAAATCTGAATAAATCATGACAGAAATGTGTATGGGTGAATGTAAACACTATACTAGTTGTTCTTGTTTCACAACTTTTTTATTATATGGACAAGCTCAAAAGTCTGAATTTAACCATAGGCATAACATTCTTCTTCTATAATGTATGCTGCAAACTTTGATAAGCTGAAGAATGTATTGCACTGTGATTTTTAGTTAATCGTTGTTCATAGGGTCCAGCAGACTGCAAAAGTCAAATCAGGACCATCTGAGGATTTTAGTGATTACTATAAAACAACATCAGGATTTAATACAGCACATATAATTATGTCTACGTTGAAAACATAGGTGATTCTTACAACTTCAAAGGGCAAGTATCAATATAACAGTTAAAAGAAACTCGTACCTTTCCACCAATAATGAGATTAATCGTGAAGTCATGGAAAGAACAGATTTTCTGAAGAACTTCAAAGATCTGAAAAGCCAGCTCCCTCGTTGGAGTGATGATCAATGCCACCATCCCAAATGTTGAAGATACTTTCTCTTTAAATAGAACTTCCAAAACCTGCCCCCAAGAAACAAAAATTGTTATCTTCTCTGTATTTCTGTAAATGCTCATTTTAATCAGATTACTTTACATAGTACTGTTCTACTATAGCATGATCTTTTAAATATTCTTAGATCCTGCAAATTCCAGAAAAGAGTCAGACTTAAATGCATTCTGCTTCATTGTACTTATTTCTAAAACGGTGTTAATGTAACTTTTAAAAAAAAATTTCAAATAAACTGAGATTTTAAACAAATTAAAATAACTAGAAATGCAAAGCCCATATTACTCACATTCTCCTTGTGGAACTTGCAATATTTAACATGAAAATGACTGTCCAGAATAAAAACAAAACAAATCAAACAGTGGCATTAAAATGCAACGAAATACTGACTTTCTTTCTATGCTTTTGTCCATGAGATGACCTTGATCTCTGGCTCAAAATACACTCATGGAATATCAAATATTAAATAAACTATTGCAAAAGTTGTATTATGCCAAAAACCCAGTGAACCTGGGATAAACCTTGATCTTGGGATGACCTTGACCTTCACATGACCTCTCATGCTCATGTATGATCAAATAACCCAATGTTGTTGCATAATATTGGTTAAATAGAGCGATTCCACTGTACAAGTATATATTTCTTTGTATGTTTCTGCAAGTTCTAAAATGACCTTGACCTTTAAGATCAGTGCAAAATCAGAAGATATAATAATAATATATGAAAGATTAATCTATTACCTCTAAATACAACAAGTTTCACCTTTAAATCTCTCCTAGTTTAGGGTCAAGGTCACTTCAAAGTACCTATACTGACTTTGGACAGCTCATGACCTTGACCTTGGAGTGAAGGTGACCAAATACTGAAATAGATATCTATCATGCATCAAAGAATCATAAGTTCAATATTAATAACTTTTTAACAAACATTTGTTGACCTTGTGACCTTGATCTCATAAATATACACCATCTTACCAAGTTTGGCTGTGATAGTTGAAATAGGTTTTGAGATATAATCCATTTGCAAGTTTTGCATGTCCAGATGGAAAAACGGCGGACAGACTGACAATTTTTTTTTTTAATGCCATTTATGAACTATTTAGGACTTATCTTTCATAGATTTTTAAAAATCTTGAAAAAATTTGTGTTAGGGGAAGGGGTGTGGGGATAGAGTATATAGTCTCAAAAATTTAAAAAAAATCATTCTTTAATGCTTTAACCTTTGTACAAATTTTGGTTGTTTGTGTGCTCACTGTGAGTGTTTTTTATTATTTAATTTGTGGTTATTGTGTGTAAACATTTCATAGTTGATATGTATATAAAAGTAAACAGAAAAAGACAGGAGTTCCCCACTGAAGCATTGAAACATTATACTTAACTGATAAATCTGTAACTGTTACCCAGAAACAGTTTCATAATACTATTTTCAATATAACGGGTTTTAACATTAATGGATCCACTGTAAAAAGAAATGAAATTACAGGTACAAGGAAGGCCAGTGTTTTGCCAGATCCAGTTTTGGCTGCTCCAAGTATATCCTTTCCCTGAAGTGCTGCTGCAATGGCCTGTTTCTGGATTGATGTCGGCTTTGTGTACTTGGCTTTCTTTAGACCTGAAACAGCATGAATTTAAGATAATAAATAAATTCTATTAGCATGTTCATATAGAATAATAGCAATTATATCAAGCACAGACACAAACATACTTATAGTTATATAATGCAAACAAATTAAAATTTCTATTATATTTTAAACACGTATGCAACAACCTGCCAGAATAAACACTCATTACACTGTACTTCCCATCTCAAAGAGCAAATCAAAATCCAAAGGGCAAATTCTGAACAAAATGAGTTTACTAAAGCCATGACCATGAAGTGATGTTCTCATGAAGATAAGCAATTTCCTCTCACTGGCACACAGTGTAAACTGTACTAATGGGGTGGCCTCGTGGCGCAGTGGATTAGTCGCCGGTTTCCTATGCCAAAGGTCGCGGGTTCGATTCCCACAAGGGGCGAACGTATGTGACTCAGGTACGAGACTATTCAGGTCACCGAGGGTTTCCTTTGGGCACTCCGGTTTCTCCCTCCCTTCAATAATGGTACTAAACGCAGTCAATATAATTATTTTTTAAAAAAAATAAAAATAAAAATTCAAATTTCTTTCTGTCTTCCAATAGCAATTTCCCGGCAATATCTTGTTTTATGCCCAATTTGTAGGGAAATAGAGCAAACAGTAATTGGTAAAAGTTTAGTTTGTGTACCAGTTTGGCTTGGGCATAAAAGCAGATATTGCCAATTTCCATGCCTTTACACCACCTGTTCGAGTAATGGATGTGTATTTGTTGTGTGTGTGTGAGAGTGGATGAGACAGGTGAGTGTGTTACTGTGTATGTTGGTACAGATCATCACACTTTGAGCCTGATCAATTCGGGGAAAGGCGCGTATATAGCATCCAGTATTATTATTATCAATGCCACCTTCTGCATAACCCCACCCAGCAAGGTGATAATAAAAAGCTGCTTAAAAATAGCTGTAGGATCAAAAATGGTAATTTGCACAAAACCCATTTGAGATGCATGATCATAACAACTTCATAGTTCACTGGTGCCAGTAATGATAATGATAGTTGATACAGTATTTTATTACTATTTTGTGCTTACTTTCCAAACCAAATTATACATCAAATGATCAATACCCAGAAATAGTTCTACTGTAATTCACGATTATGATATGACTTATGACAATATTCTTTCCAATTCCAGGCAGTGATATACATACTAAATAATACATTAGTTTTCATAATCATGATTAGCTTACTTAGTGAAAACAAATATAACTTATAAGGTAACAGTAACATACAAAATAATACTCACCATCTAATGTGTTCTTTGAAAGTGGGAAATCGGAGAATGATTCTACCTTTGATTCATCAATCTAAAACAATACAAAAAAGATGTTATATTTACTTATATTGGTAACAGAAAAATTATCTTATCAAATCTTCAGACAATTACAGAACCAAAGATGAAAGCATGTACACTCTGCCAATCTTAGAATCTATCTAAATGGATGCACATTTATTGGTTTAACCTTTATCGGGCTAGCCTTCAGACTACACACAAACACCGATGTGGGTTGTTTAGGACCCACACTTTTCACAGAAGGATTTTGGTGATCATTCCTATTCCGACTATGTGGGTCGTTTAGGACACATGCTTTTTGTATACACTGTGTGACACAGTTTGACATGTCATCATACCCTGATCTCCACCAAAAGCTAATGGACATCATCAACGATCATGGCTTCGAGCAGATGGTGATGTTCCCCACAAGGCTTGACAACACGCTCGACTTGATGTTAACCAACGCCCCAGAACAAATCCCAAGTATTGAGCCAGTACCTTGACTCTCAGAGCGCACAATCGTGTACGTAGAGTTCAACATCAACATGTGCAGAAGAACAGGCCAGTCCCCCTATACAACAAAGCCGATTGGGAAGGTCTCAAGAGTAGCAGTCAGCAGCATTCCCTCTCACATTGGTGACCTTAGTGCCCAGGTTAAATCCTCAGTAAGGTGCTGTGGGATTACTTCCAGACCAAGCTTCTTGAAGCTGTCCAGGCCTACGTCCGCAAAAACAGACTTTTACCAGCAAAAGTCATCAGCTCTGGATAACACCTACAATCTGCCGACTCATTAACAGGCGTGAGAGGGCATACATGCGACAGAGGAAGACTGGCTCCCCTGAACACCATGACGAAATGAAGAAGCACAGTAGGGAAACCCAGCACATCTGCTGAGCCCTCTGGGATTATGTCAACAGCACCTTGATCTTGCTTGATCTCGAAGCAAGCCTTTAAGAACAAGTGCTTCTTGTCTTTTATCAAGAACCAGATATCGGCAGCCTCTTAAAGGTCAATGGCATCCTTCGTTCATATCCCAAATGGAAAACAGAGGTGCAGAACGGACAGTTCTACTTCTAGTTCTAGTCGATGTTTTGGGGATGACAGAATGTACAAGGAGTTCAATGGCAAGTGTGAGATGCTGTCCAGCATCGCAATTTCTGAAGAGGGCTGTCACGTGGGGTTTATGGGCTCTGCACAATGGAATTATGGACCCTCACGTTTATTCGGTGGGAACTGCTAGTAAGTCACCCTATGAATTACTTTAATAAATTTATTTGTTTAGCTCGTTCTGTGTTAAGGTTGGGGTACAGAAATAGATAGAAAAATGGTAAACGATTACTGTCACACTAGCTTTCACACGGCTATGAATCATATGTAGTCCAGCCACTTGATAACAGTTAAAATCACACATTTATTTCTTCTACTCTATACAAGATTCTCTAAGTACTAATCTAACTTTAAAAGTCTCAGTCAATGCTAATAGTTCGATCGCTGATAGTCTAGGCAGCTGTTATTTCTTCCTCGGGCACTTGCTATTAAAATCATGTAGATTGGACTACTGTGGTCCGTTTTACAGTTTCTGAAGAGTGGACTACTGTGGTCCGTTTTCGATCAGTTTAAGTGCACTTTTGTGTATACACTTAACTTGCGTATGGTGCGTTCGAAGTCCTTCTGTGAGGTAGCTTCTGGTGCACCTGTGTCGTTGTGTAGTTGGGTTCCCTTGCCACGCTGTGGGGTCTTGTAGGGTGTGATCCAAGGTAGCTCTTTCCGACTTGTGCGGTAGAGGCAACGCAGACAACTCGTCGTTTCTGTGGAGTTGGGCGCACGGGATAGCTCGCCTGCTCGTCTGTAATATAAGAGACGAAATTCTGCACAACCCTGAATAATCGGTTTGTGCAGAGCGTCTCACTGAAAGCCAAAGTAGCCCTCAGTGATAGCTCCACATCTCTATACATAAGCGACGAACATTCTGCTACTTCCGGGGTCCACTGGAATCTCAACTCTAAATTCCTATACATACATAAATATCAATCGGGTCTAACTATACACATACAGAATTAATAATATTATAAACATTCACGGGTACAGCCACTGGTCTGCAAACATACATATAAGTTAAACAACAGTGGTTCCGTACAGTATACAACATGGTGGCGCAACCGGTCGTGTTTCGCCTCGTGCTCGGCTCTTCCACGTGGTACGGCAAATTCGGATTAACAATTCACATGTATGCATAGCAAATTCCACAAACATAATTTCAACAATAATATAAATATATCACGATGAAACAGAAGGATGTTCATTTACCTGTTTGACAAGTTCAGGCCCGTGGCGACTTAATAGAATTCTAAGATTCTTAAGTCCTGCTTCCTGGTCTATGAGTGAAGAGATTGTACTACTACTCTGTAGCTCTGTACACTTCGGTGTCCTACTCTCAACTGACCAAACTTGTGCTAGGGTTTGGACCCAGTCAAACTGGCTCGAACCGCTTTGCCTGAGCTCTCATTGGTTAAAAGTGTTAAGACTCTCGCCCACAGTGCTGAGTCACTACGCTGTGTGGGTCAGGCTCGCAGTGTGTACTTTAATTGCTGCTGTGTACTACACTAACTCTCTACTGTTACAATGACTACACAAGGCTAAATAGTCAATAGGCAGAGTAAAACTAGCCAGTTCGTGACAAGGGCATCGAGCAGATCATCCTGAAGATCTGGCCCAGATGTTCTGCTCGTCTCTTGAAGGAGTTAGCACCAGCCTTGGTCTGCATTTACCAGCAGTAATTGGGAACTGGATAGGTGCCAGCAGACTGGAGGAGCGCCTTTGTGACACCAAGCAGTATAAGAAGGGGGAACACTACGAACTGGTGAACCTAACTATCAGCCTGTTTCCCTGATTGGTACAGCCTGCAAAGTGATAGAGCTCATCATGGTTTCCACAACAATGGGACACTTTGAGAGAAACAACATCCTCTGCCTACAGCAGCATGGTTTCAGAAGACTGCACACTCCTGCGAGAGGCAACTGATTGAACTAGTGGACGACTTGGTCAACAACATGGAAGCAGGTCTTCAAACAAACATGCTTACCATGGACCTGGTCAAAAGCTTTTGACAGAGTTAACCACAGTTTGCTACTACACAAGCTGGGCTGTTGTGGAAACATACTCCGCTGCATTTAGAGTTTTCTTTTGGAGAGGCGTCAGATACCCAAGGCTCAGTATTAGGCCCTTGACTTTTCTTGGCTTACATCAAAGACCTCTCAGACACCCTTTCATCACTGTCCAGACTGTTTGCTGACGACACTTCTGCCTACAGAACAATTGCTGGCCAAGGAGACCAAGCTTAGCTACCATACGACTTTGACCGCTTGACAGAATGAGAGGCAAGCTGGTATATGACTAGAGATCAAAAGGTGACAGTCACAGACCTCAAAAATAAAAATTATATTAAATGTGCAAGATGATCATTTTTATACTGGAAAAGCATTACAGTATACAGTGTGGTAAAGGAATCTGCGCTCGATTGCTTAGTTCTTGAGTAATTGAGTTTTGAATGAGACTGCTTGCAGAATGTCATTTGTGACATGTGACACCAAACTGTGTATAATTGTGATAATCCAGCTGGGACCAGACAGCATATGATAGTATGAACAAACTATGTTAGTGATTCTACTGACAGGAATGGAGAAAAAAATCACAATTTCCAACTAGTTTAATAAGAAAAATGGTTTTGTTTGTCGTCACAGTCACAAATGACATTCACTATGTAGGAGACAATTCTATTCCGACAAAACAAGACACGCATTTGAAGTGATACTATTATTTATTCATAACTTATAAAAAGTAAGTTTGACAACATATGTGAAGAAAACCAGCACAATGATACTGAAGCCAGAAATGGTAGTTCTACTGTCATTTGTGACAACTGTGGGAGTGACGCGACAGATTTTGCAGTCACACGTCACAAATAACACAAGAAATACCTTATTGTATGAAAATATACCACATGCACTCCTTGTGAAATTCTATAAACAAATCCTTAAAATCAAACATATTAAAACACCAGCAAACTTGTTAATAAAAATATTAACTGTGTCATTTGCGACATATGCCAAAGTAAGATGTCGTCACACGTCACAAATGACTCATCATGAAAATGCATCAGTTTAAAAATGTCATGCAATTCCAAAATAAAAATGGAAACGTCAATCCATAGTGGGATCAAGGAAAACAAGATCATCTACTTTTATTTTTATTTATTTTTTTCTTTTTTCCTTGTATTTATATCAATGTGTTGTTGTTTCCTGTTGTCCGCCAGTGATATTTTTGATACATTATTTATTATTTGGGTAGCACTCATTTAAGCCTTGTGCTTTTGTGCACCATAGTTGGTTTAACCTTTTATTATCTGGTTTGTTGAATACATTTATGTTTAAACCATCTATCCCCACACCATGGTCAAGGTAATCTTTTTCGAGAAAAGTGAAATATTGTCCCCATGACCGGAGAAACTTCAGTGGCCAGTCTTGTTGTCTGATCAAAAGCAACCTGCAACAGTCCCATACAGCACATTTTAACATTATGTAATCAAGACTAAAATACTTTGAGTAGTAAGTTGGGATCCGATTGTTACAATTTCCTTTAAAAAAAATTCTGGAAAGAAAACTGTGGAAAGAGTAATTTTATGGATGTAATTTAAGTATTTTCGTAACAAAAATATTAAAAGTACAGAATCAGATATTAAACTATTTTCCAAATGCAGTAAAAACGAATTATGTAAATATTCACATACTTGGCCATAATAAAATTTCTGGCCTTTCTTTCTCTTATAAGTTATACTGTTTTTGTACCGAACTGCCATATTATATCCTGAAACAAAGGCAAACAAAGTGTAATGTTCCTGGCCAGTTGGTTTGTATCAATACATACTTTAAAGTTGTGTTTTTTAAGTGCCATTGCACAAGGTACATTAATGTAAAAGAAAACTAACTCTGGAAGGAAGTAATGACAATATAGAATAGAATACTATATTTTACCTGGGTTTGGGAGACCCTGCCAAAGGCACAGACTGCTCCAAGCAATGAGTTACAGGTGCTGGTTCATTATCATCATGTCTGCTGAGACTTCCTTGTTCATAGAACATTGTAACAGTGGCCATTTGGTCAATTCTTTATTCAAATGCCTACTGATCATCTGCGGCTGACTGTAAGAGGTAGCCTTTTGTAGCTCTTCCAGTGCTTTCTTGAAAAAAGCCTTACAACATTCTTGTGGTAGATATTTTTGGTTTTGCGGGTTGACCCATTCTGTGTCTTTTGCTCGGATCGATTGCAATACCATCATTTAAACACTCCTTTCTGTTTCTCCTAAAAGGCCTCCCATCTGTCAGGATCAACTTTGAGTCGCTCTTGATTTTCATAAACACCTCAGATTATTTGTGTTTGGGAGAGGTATTTGCAAAGCTGGCCACAGAGGCCCTCCTAAGACCTAAAAAAGAAAAAAAATTAAACAAAAAGAAAAATGGAAAATGTTATTTCAATGGTAAGAATACAATTTGTCGTCACATGTATTTCTGTAACATATGACACACACAGCTAACTGCTAAGTACTTAGAATGAAAAAAGTTATTCAATGCAAATGTTTTAACTTAAAACAATGTTGCAATAAAATTCATGAAACTGAGCAAGCATATTAATAATCTGAACAGCATAACTTGTACAAACGAAAACATTTTGTGTCATTTGTGATATGTTACACGAAACAAAATTGTGTCACAAAATAGCATTACATCAGAAAATAATCCTAGACTGCTAATGTAGCTTCCTGTTGAGACATGCTTGTTGTGTCTACACTCAAACACCCTAAAATCTAACTTATTTCATGTAATCTGTGATTTATTTATAATAATACATATTTTATAATGTCATTTGTGACGTCAATGTGTCATTTGTGACTAAAAAATAAGTGTGACACCACAAAAAAGACTTACCTTCTCTCCTTCCTGCCATTGAACCAAAGGAAATGGGCTGTTTGACCATGTGCAATTCAACTTTCAGTTACTAGAAATTCAGGATTTAAAAATAAACTGCCTTTTATTATTATAATAACAATACATATGTCATTTGTGACAAATGTGACACCGAAGCTAAAAAGTACTGTATTTTATAGTGTACTTATGCCTACAAACAGTTTTTTGTTTAGAATAGTATTCTATGCCAAACAAAATGAAAACATTGCTTTCTGTTCGATCCAACTTGTATTTAAACCCTTTTTTGATTACTTCAAGTATGAAAGGCTGTGTGACACGAAAGTGTCACAAATAACACGACTTTTTAAAGGGAAGTTTCTTAATTTGTATATTTAAAAAATCCTATTTAAAGCAAATATCCTGTTAAAATGATCCCTTTACTATCCAAACAAACAGAAGTAAACAAATGGATAGCCCCTGTTTTAAGACAGAAGCGATCATTATGAACCATGATGTCTCTCCATCGTTTTGCACATGCTCAGTAAAGCTCTGACTGGATTAAAATCCCAAATCTTCAACTTGGATGTTGCTTTTACCAAATCCAACACTGTATTATCTGCTAAAGCTATGTTTCTTATGTCTATTCAAGCAAATTCATTCACATAATATTTTAAAATAAAATAGTTGGAAGTGTTTGAAGATGTGAGCATGTGATTATGCACCTTTTGACCTCCAGTCATATGCAGTTCCACCCCGGGCAAGTTTGTTGTTCTGCCAGTCTCCAGACATGGGCGGCACGCTCCATTCTGAACTGCTACCACAACACCTCTAGTGTGAGCACCATGAATGATGACTAGGATTTCTCACTCTCAAAGAGCCGGCGAAAGAAAGCCAGTCTCAGCATGCTGAAGATGATCAGAAATGGCCAAGCCCAGGTGCAACACAGCAAGCTACATCCCGTGTCTGCCCACAGCCGCAGAGGTCCCAGATGATCCAGTGCAGGACAGTGTAGTTATCAGGGACTGGTATGACCTCTCCATCGAGGAAACCATCACCCTGATCCACCTGGCAGCACCCTGCTGTCAGTCAGTCCTTAACCAACACAACTACTCACTTGTCTGCCCATACCACCACCTTTCCCCATCCTCTCCTTCCTTATCCAACCCCACTATTATTAGTGCTAGCTTATTAGTATTACCTTTTTATTTAAAAAAAAAATATATATATAACTTATTCTTTCTTTTTTTTAATTTAAATGTGCTGGTGCAGCGATTTGTGGGTCTAGTTTAGCATCAGGCTGTGTTGGGGCTGGTACTCAAGCCTCCGCTTGTTGAGCTGGAATTCATTTGCTAAATCCAGCAGCTCCACATATAGTTGCACCTATAGCAAGTATGCCTAGATTATCCTGAACACAATATACTTTTTTGTTTCACACCACCACGGAGAACACGGCAAGTCCCTAGTAACAACCAATAGCAACAAATAAATCAAAGTACTGATTGTCGCTGCTCAACCTAAGAAGAAGAACAGTCAGCAAAGGACTGGGAATGTATTAATAAAATAATAGTATACTTCCTCAAGTTGGAATTGAACTCCTTCCATGTTTCCCTGTTGTCATCAAAATGCAGACATGCCAGAAGACTTTGTCTTTGAAATATATAGGGATCCTAAATTACCCACACAGTCCTGACAGGAATATTCTAGTAGTTAACTACTATAGTTTGTTTGTATTTGAGAATCAGACTATCAGAATATTCAATAAAACGAAATGTCCGAATTAAAAGCAGCATTCACGGAAACTGAAGACGTACATGGATAAAATCCTGAACTTAAATTGTGGATTCATTATGACTTTATGTACACTCTGCCTAGCACTAGCACGTTGCAAAACTGCCAGGCTAAGAACTTCCAGTCTTTGATCCTGAAGCTGGCCCAGTTTAATTTAAACTGAGTTTAGTCTAGTGGCTCTATAATTAGTAATTAAACTTAAGTACAATACAGCCGTTATAATTGTTCATTATATGGTAGACAATCTCTATGGACTAGGTGTGGTTTAAGAGAGAGATTTCAGATTTCAGATTTTAATGCATTTCACGGCCTTGGGCCCATATGCATACCAAGGAACAGAGGGGAAGGGAGGTCATTCCTTCACCAACTCTCGAGCAATGGTATTTTCTCAATACAACAAATTCAAAATAGAATTCAAGCTATGTCAACACCAAACTGGAGAAAAATTCTTGTAAACATAATATAGTGTAGGATACAAAAGGATTAAGCTATAATAATTTTAAAAGAAACAAAAAAAAAACAAAAAAAAAAAAACACACACTTAAATAATACATATATAAATGACAATAATTATTACATGATCCCATAAAAACATTGATAACGATAACAACTGTATGATACAATAGGGAAAAAAAACTAAACAGTGATGTTATTTATAACTGTATGAAAATGAATTGTTACATGTTTCAGTCTTTATTTGCCATATATTATTTAGGGATTGACGTCTGTAGAATATATGAAAGTATTATATAGAAGAAGGCAAATTATTGATAGTTAATCAGCATTCGTTACATAATAGAGGTTTATGAAATCAACGTTTGGTCGACAAGTTTCTTCCTTCTTCCTACAGCATAATGGATGTATTTGCTAAGAGAACGATATCTGTCAGAGTCATAATTTACAAGCAATTGTGTAACAGACATGAGGTTATTTATGAATCTGCTGCGCAGATCGTTGTACAATGGACAAACAAAAACAAAATGATGTTCATCTTCCAGTTGACTCTTACAGTAATCACACATTTTATTTAATACATTTTCACTATACCTGTGCATATTGTTGTTAATCGGCAGAACTCCAAATCTAAACTGTGTTAAGGCTACGCGAAAACAATAAATATCAATATCTATAATGTACGACTCTTGGTTACATTCTGTTTTAAATGAACGAAACAATGCATATCTGTCTTTCTCATTGATTACTGCTTCCCATTCTTGTCTAAACATATCTTGTAATCTTTCCTTAAACATTCTGAGAAAGGCATTTACGTTACCAACCCCCTGTTGCAACCATACGAAATAAAACCCACTAGTTGACAAAATGTTACGAATATCAGAAGCCCATGTCTGTTTACCATTTCTGTCCAAATTAACTAACATTTCATAAGCTTGCTTTGGTAATCTGTCTTGACCCATTTCTAAAAGTCTAAGCCAATATCTAAGGCTACGGATACAGGAGTTAATGTATAATGGGAATCGACCAAGTTCGCTGTAAACCATTTTGTTTGGGGTGCGAGATGGAACTCCTAGATAATGTTTACAAGCCATAAGATGGACTTTCTCTAACGTATCTAATCTATGAGTACCCCAAATCTCTGATGAATATAATAATATCGATTGAACTTTAGCATCAAATATTTTAAAGAATGTGTCTTTGGTCATTTCTTTCATCTTTTGAAATAAGCGGCATAAACCAAATACAGCTTTTTTTCCTTTGTTAACTAAGTGGTTAGTGCCAGTTTTATAGCTTAACATAGTAGTAAATACAAAACCGAGGTAACAATAATCGTTGACTACTTCTAATTTAATTCCATCAAAATGCCAATGTTCACTTCTTCCAAGGTACCCACCTTTACGAAACACTATTATCTTAGTCTTATCTATGTTAACTTCTAATTTCAGTCTGTCGCAACTTTCTTTCAAACAATTCAGTTGATGTTGTAAGCCACATGGTGTAGATGAAATTAGAGTAATATCATCAGCAAAAAGTAAAATGAATAGTTCCATCAGCCCAGGTAATAGTTGGATCCCATGACGCCCTGAATCATTAACATGCTGTGCTAGCTGGTTAATAAAAAGAGAAAAAAGAGTAGGGCTTAAAACACAACCCTGGCGCACACCTTTTGGACAATCAAAAATATCTGAGAATTCACCCTTAACTCTGACACAAGATTTCAGCTGTTCATACATTGATTTCAAAATGCAAAAGAATTTACCACTGATACCCTGGCTTTGTAAGGTCTCTAGTAACTTAGCATGATTTACATTGTCAAATGCTTTTTTTAAATCAACAAAAGCAACATAAAGTTTCTTTCCCCGTTTACTAAAACACTTTTGTGCAATGGCATGTAGTGTAAAAATGTGATCAATGGTAGAATAGTTTTGACGAAAACCAGCTTGATTCTCGACAATTTTATTTTCTGATTCAAGCCATTTATATAGTCGTTGATTCAAAATAGATGTAAAACATTTACTGATACTGCTTAATAAGGAAATACCTCTGTAATTGTTTGGGTTATCATGTGGACCCTTTTTGTGTATTGGGACAATCATCGCTTTTGCCCACTGAGACGGATATTGACCCGTATTGTAAATAGCATTAAACAAATCAGTTAAAAAAGTGACAGTAATTTTATTTCCCGCCTTAAGCATTTCAGACAGAATATTATCCAAACCCCCTGACTTTCCTACTTTTAACCTCTTAATGGCTCTGGCTACTTCTTCTTCTGTGAATGTACTGTTTAAAGTGTGTTCCGGATTGTCATCAAGGGGTATATGCTGTTCATCAAGTGGTGTGTGCTGTTCATCAGTTTGAGATTCGTCCTCAACTTTGAATACATTTTTAAAGTGGTTCAACCATACATTTATGTCAATATTATCACTATTATTAACTTTCCTATCTCCCAAAAGATTATTGACCCGTTTCCAAAATTCTGAAGGATTTTTTGCATCTGCTGCAAGTGCTTCTGCTCTGTTCTTTTTAAATTCAGTTTTTTTCTGTCTTGCTATCCTCCTGAAACTATTTCTGGCATTTACATATTCAATTCTATCGTTCTCAGAGCGCGATTTCCTAAATACTTTAAGTTTCGTCTTTGTTGTCCGCTTAGCTTCTCTACATTGTGCATCAAACCATAAAGCGCTCTGTTTTCTATTGTTTTTTGAAGTGCATACTTTCTTAAGCATACAATCACTAGCAGAAATTACACTCTGTACAAAAAGATCAAGTGCTCTATCATTATTAACATAAAAATAACCTCTGGCTTCGTTCAATGTTTCCTGAGTGAGTGGACTATTTAGAGATGTAAAAAATTCATTTTCTTTAGTTTTATCCCAGAAAATTTTATCAACATACACACCTTTATTACAAAGTGTGTCTGTCTGGTCTTGTATGTTCACAAGGGATTGCAAGCTACAGTTCATAACAACAGGAAAATGATCTGATTCAATCTTGTTGTCAACAATTAAGGAATCAATGTGTAACAGGGAAAACAAAGTTTTTGACATAATAAAATAATCTACTAAGCTAGATCCTGCCGATGATAGAAAGGTACAGCTATCATCATATCCATAGTCAGTTAATCCATTTAAAATGATACAATCAGTCATGTTACAAATTTCGACTAGCTGTTCTCCGAAGGCATTTATTACTGAAGGATCTTGGGATGAAACGAGGGAAGAGGTTTTCAGCATCTGATGTGTCATCAAAGTCTTCAGAAATATTATTATTGAGTGTACCTGTGCGTGCGTTCAGATCACCACAGATAATCATATGAAAATCATCCAAACAATCATGGATATTTAGAATACATTTTTCTAGAGCCTCTAGTCCAAATCCGTTATTTGAAATTTTCCAAAAGTTTGAGTCATATGGTGGTGTATACATTGCAATAAAAACTATATCCTTATCTGCCTTCAGAAGTTCTTTTTTCAGCTTAACAACTACGACATTTTCTACATCTACAACTACTCTTTCAACAAGAGATGAAATGGACTTTTTAACAAGAACCATAACCCCACCTGCTAGCCTACCGTGTTTCGAAAGTTTGTGGGCATCAGCAGTGTATATATCAAAACCCGAAAAAACATTTACATTATAATTAGATTTAACGTGTGTTTCAGTTAGACATACAATATGAAATAATTCTATGTATTCAATAAAAGCTGTATTGTCAATTACGGACATCAAACCTCTAATATTGTAATTCAAAAATCGGAAGTCTGTTTTAATGGTAACATCATCATCAACATAATCGCCATCTTCGCTTATGACATTATTATTAGTAGTAACATCATCACCATCACCACCACCACCACCTCCACCATCATCATCGACATTACCATCATCATCATCCGGATTTGCAGCCGTATTATTGTTGTTGCCTTCCCCACCAACATCAAAATACTTGGCCCGGCCGGATCCCTATTTATCGCTGGTTTCTCGTGGGTTGACAGTCACTGACTGGTCAGCATTCAAAGCTGGGGAAAAAGTGTCTGTGATACTGGACTGTCGTCCCTTAGCACCAGGTCGCAGTCGACTGGAAATGGACTCCTTCGTTGGTTCAGGTCTGCTGGGAACTGCTTGCGCTCTGGCTGCTTTTTGTTGGTGTTGGCGTTGTTGAACAACACCCCGGACTGCAGCTGGTACGTCTAGTCCTGTGGGCCCTAGTTTGTGATAAAACTGCCGTTGCTGGTCATCTTGTGTGGGAGCTTCCTGCTGGTTGTCTTCTGAGTAATCTTGCTGCTGCTGCTGCTGCTGGTTAACCTCTGTGAGCACTTGCTTCTGTTGTCGCTTGTTGACTTCTGTGTAATTTTGCTGCTGCCGTCGATGGAGTTTTTCTTCTGTATGGACTTGTTGCTGCTTGTCTTCTGTGTGAACTTGCTTTTCTATGTGGTCTTGCTGCTTTTCTGTGTGAACTTGATGTTGCTTTTCAATGTGATCTCGCTGCACGTCTTCTGCCTGATCTTGCTGCTTGTCTTCTGTGTAATCCTGCTGCTTTTCTGTGTAACCTTGCTGATCGTCTTCTATGTGATCCTGCTGTTTGCCTGTGTAATCTTGCTGTTTGTCTTCTGTGCGGATTTTCTGCTTGTCTGTGCAATCTTGCTGCTCGTCTTCTGTGTGGTCTTGCTGTTTACCCGTGTAATCTTGCTGCTGGTCTTCTGTATGATCGGGCTGCCTGTCTGTGTAATCTTGCTGTTTGTCTTCTGTGTAGTCTTGCTGCTTGCCTTCTGTATAATTTTGCTGCTCGTCTTCTGTGTGGTCTTGCTGCTCGTCTTCTGTGTGGTCTTGCTGCTCGTCTTCTGTGTGGTCTTGCTGCTCGTCTTCTGTGTGGTCTTGCTGCTCATCTTCTGTGTGGTCTGGATGTTTGTCCGTGTAATCTTGCTGTTTGTCTTCTGTGTGGTTTTGATGCCGCTGCTGCCGCAGGTGGTGGGGTTCTGTGCGTTCTTGCTGTTTGTCTTCTGTGTGGTTTTGCTGCTGCTGCCGCAGGTGGTGGGGTTCTGTGTGTTCTTGCTGTTGATTGTCTTCGGAGTGATCTGGCTGCTGTCGATTGTCTAGTGAGTTGTCTTGGTTTTCTAGTGTATGATCTCGTAGCTGTAGACGACTGGAGTGTGCAGTATCTTGCTGCTGCCATTGGTGACTTTGGATCACTTGAGGTTCTGCTTGGTACTGATGTTTGTCTTGTGCGAATATTTTCTGTTGCTGTATATCTTCCTTTAGGGTCTGCTGCTGCTTCTGTTTGCTAGCTTGCTGCTCGTGTCTGTCCTGTGTGTTCGCTTGACGCTTCTGCTCCGGATTGTCCGGTATTTTGGTTTGTTGCTGGTGGTCATCTTGTGTGTTAGCTTGCTGTTGTTGCTGCCGTCCTTGGGTGTTAGTTTGCTGCTGTTGTTTGTTGTGCAAGTCGCCTTGCCGCTGCTGTAGCTGCGCTCTTTGTTGTTGAGTAGCGTGCCACTGTTGGTGTATCTGTTTTCCATTTCTTGTTTGCTGCTGTTGCTTCTGAATCTGGTTTTGTAGTGTGTTTTCTTGTTGCTGATGTTGCTGTATCTGTTTTCCTCGTGTGTTGTCTTGCTGCTGCTCTTGCTGCGTCTGTTGTCTTGGCAGAGGTGGCCAGTGAGAGGTTTGGAGAGGGTATAGTGGGTACTGTGGAGAGGGGTGTTGTAAGAATGGCGGAAATGGGGGGGAAAAGGATGATGCATATTGACTTGAGTCGTACATGCCAACTGCTGTTGAAGCTGAGGCCTGGTAATCTCTTGAAGAAGTCCGCTGTAATTGTCTGGCCTGCAGTGGTATCTGTGCATTTTGCATGTTATTCAGTGGGTTGTTGTGTCCTTGGTGTACAGAGCGTTCATTTTTTACAGTATCACTTGCAGGTTTTCCATTGACTCTGACGTGAAGCCTACCACTCTTATAGTAGGCAATCTTTCCTTGTTCTTTGTACGACTGAATCGTTTTTCTCTGACGAACAGTAAGGTCGGCGGCTATCTTGATGTTTTTGCTGTTTAGACTGTCTCTTAGCCCTGTGTCTTTGAGAACGTCGATTTTGTCACAAAGCCTTGCAAATGTCACGATGATTGGTCGACGCCCATGCCCACTTCTGCCCACTCTGTAGACTGTTTCAAAGTCATAATTTTTCCAGTCTGTGAATTTAGAGTGATCATTCAACAGGTCTATTATGGTTTCTAATGGTGATCTTCGATCCTCCATTGATTCAACCAAGCCGAGAAATTTTAAGTTCTTTTTTCTGTCGGCAGCATCAATGCGATCTAAATCTTCTTCAATGGTGTTCAGTCTTGTGTTGGCGTTTGCTAAGTCATTCGAGACTTGCGAAAATTCTGATCGCATCTGCTGAGAGTCCTGGTATAGTTTGTTTACATCTCCTTGAATTTGGTTGACGGATTTCTCCAGTTTCCAAAACGTGTCTTCTAGTTGCTTACTTAGCTGGTTTCCCTGAGAGTGCATTATTTCACAGAGCTGAGAAAACCGGTTTTCCAAGTGGTCATACAGACCACTATTTTCTTTTTGCATAGTTCACGTGCTTTGAGCGAATTCGTTGAGAATGCTTTATCAATACGTTTGTCAGCGCGTTCGAAAAATCACAGCTCGAATTAACGACATACAAAAAGAATGTTCCAATACACTGCAAGCGCAAAACAAGAATTACTTGCCTCTATTTTCTGAAATGTCGATAAAATTGCACCATCAAGCAATCTTCAAACGACGATGTAAGATTTTATAGTCCAATATTTTATAGCGAGGTCGATCCTTGCAGATAGCTATTTGGATTAATCACAACAGTTGGATATAAGACAGTCTTGTAACGTCCGCTTAATTTCCTTTCTTGCTGTATTCTTCCTGTTTTTTTTTCCAATAGTAGACCAAATATATATATACTGGTTATTAGAGTCACTGAGTCAAAAACTACTACTGCAGCGTTTGAAGAAATCTAAGTCCTATATTTCCTTCTCTGTATGAATGGTGTGAGCGGGAGCTCCGTCAGATGCGTCTGCTCGCTACGAAAGCCGGTGAAGGAATGTTTAAGAGAGAGAGAGAGAGAGAGAGAGAGAGAGAGAGAGAGAAAGAGAGAGAGAGAGAGAGAGAGAGAGAGAGAGAGAGAGAGAGAGAGAGAGAGAGAGAGAGAGAGAGAGAGACTTACCCCTTGGTCGATTCTTTGTTGAAGTTGAGCGATTTCTTGACTGACGATGTCCTTCTTCCTAAGTACCTGTGTCTTCTTTCTCTTGCCGCTCAACACACCGCGTCTTTTCTTTTTTAAGTTCCACGACTGACCAAAATTTTTACCGTTCTTTGGCTTCATTTTGTTTATTTTTGCCACAAAGTCTTTACAATCGACACACAAAACACACGTGCAGATGCCACAGGAAATGCCGGAAGTTTCAATAAGGGAGATAACGGAGGATGTGACTTGCAGGTACAGTCACAGACTATGTATGGTACGGTACGTATTATTTAACATCGGCTAGTGTTTTTTTTTTTCTTCAAATTAATATCAAGCCAATTATAATGAAATAAATCATAACAGTTAAAAAAATGTGTTATGTTCCGTGCATATTGCTTATGTTTTATTTTTCTTTCTGATAGCATTTAACTTTTGCTTCTTTTATTTTCGTCTTACTGCACAAAACGTTATTTAAAACAACAAACTTTTTTTTTAAATGTAAACAAAACAAAACAAACAAAAAACCACACACACAAAAATAGTCAAGCTATGTAAAAAAATTTTTAAAAAGTGCCAATCGGCACCCGACAATAATTTTGTATAACACAAGTTACATTACTTTAACCCTCCTGTTTAAAAAGCAAATAGAAAAGAAAGAAACAACTGTGTAAACGCTTTTATACAGCTAGTTGTTTCTTTCTGTCCTATTTGCTTTTTAAACAGGAAGGCTAAGTAATGTATTTATTAGATTGCATAAGTTTGTAGGCGGGCGGGTGGTGTTGGTTAGAGTATAGGTGAAGTGGTTGTGGGTATAGGGGTAGAGCTGAAGGGAATATTCTCAGTGGTTTGTTTGTTTGTTGTTGTTGTTGATTGTTTCTGGCTTTTTTTTAAAACTAGTAGATTAATTTGAGGTAAGGCCGCTGTGCTCCCTTGTCATTTCCATCTTCCTATACGCTAGCAAAACGAGGACCCTCACAGCAGACCTACAATGAAGAATACAAAGCATGGAGATGAGGTGCTACAGAAGACTTCTAGGCATTTCCAATACCCAGCACATCACCAACGAAGAAGTATGAAAGACCATCACACAGTGATGAAGAAACTGGAACTCTGATGGTATGGCCATGTCATCAGAGCATGCAGGCTTTGCCAAGACCATCTTGCAAGGATGCAGAAGAATAGGGAGGTGGGAGGACAACATTCGAGAATGGACTGGCTTGACACTGAACGAAGCCATGAGGGTTGCTGAGGACAGAAAAAGATGGAGTATGCTGGTTAAATGATTAATTGTTTGTTTCTTTCTTTCTTGTTATTTATGTATATTGTTACTTTTATTTATTTCCTCCATTTGTTTTCTTTCAAATAGCAATTGAAGATTGTAAACCAGCTTCAGAATGTTAGCTCAGTGTTTTAAAAACATTTAAATTTGCAGCTTTATATTCTGACCAAGGTACATAAAAATATGTTGAATTTTGAGTGAATATGTCATCTCTTGTGTTAGTTCGTTAGTTATTCATTGCTTACAGGGTCCAGCAGACTGCAAAGAGCGGAATCAGGACCACAAAATCAAGACCACAACTTCACTGAAAGAGGACTCACCCCTGATCCACATAAAAGATCTGCCGAAACAACCCTAGTAGTAGTAACACTGAAGGCACTCCACCGGCCGGTCACTTTACAATAAAGACATCCCACGAAGGGGACGCTGAGGCTATACTCTAATTTATCGAACCCTCGTTTACAAAAACTAAATAAAATACAAACATCAAAATATCAATAAAACACATACATGTATATAAAACTGCCTGCATTGCCAAATAATAACATTATATCATAGATATGAAGCCCAAGTGACCATTTAACAGAAAGTATCCAATATTCCTAAGTTGATCCAACAGACCTCACACACAAATGAGGCGTTTTGTCCCAGAAGAGTTTTCAAGAAAAAAGGTAGGTGCCTGGTCTAGCGAGAACAGATTAGGAATGAGGAAAAAAAAAGGAGATAGACAGCGACAGTGGGAATTTAAAACACTAAATTTCCACAAAGTGGGGATACTATTTATACTGAAACCCCCGACACACCCACATGAGGATCTCTTGTGTGCCTTTTATAAAGCACACTATGTTTATTATTATGACTAATACTAGTACTAGGAGCAATTGTCGTGTTATTGTTGAAATTATATTTGCTTGTATTCCGGTATAAAGATCGATCTTAATAGGATTTGCCTACTGGTAATATCAGCGTAGCAGTAGTTTACTGCTTTTGAATAGAAGAAGAAGAAGAATCAGAAGATGATGATGGAGGAAAAGACATCCAACTGACACAACTTTGCAGTTCAAATGTGGTTTTATTCATTTTGATTTTCTTCAGGTACATTCTAAAACATGATAACTTCTACAAAGTACAATGTGCTTCATAAATTCAACACCTGAAAACAAATAATACATATATATATATATATAATATATATATAAATTCAACAATTCCAACTGCAAGTATTGCTTCAACAACAAAATTATGCACACAACAATGAATAATTTTTATGTACAGTACACA
Organism: Oncomelania hupensis; assembly: GCA_036898135.1. Taxonomy (NCBI): domain Eukaryota; kingdom Metazoa; phylum Mollusca; class Gastropoda; order Littorinimorpha; family Pomatiopsidae; genus Oncomelania; species Oncomelania hupensis. The sequence goes on along the minus strand of CM072515.1, from coordinate 20,151,211 downwards.
CACAAGCACATCACACCTAACCTAGTATAATCAATGTTAACTAAAAACTTTTTTTTCTAAACATTTTACAACAAAATAAATAATCATATTAGATCAAAATATTAATTAGATATGAACAATATCAATATGGCAGGTATGAACAATGGAAATAATAATGGAAGTTGGAGATGGAGACAGAGATTCCCCAAAAGAAAATTCCATGAAATTCAACCTCAACTAGAAAATACTATATTAAATGATGGTGATAGGTTAACAATCTTTGGCACTCATGTACTTGAAACAACAATTATGAACAATCGGACTCACAATGTACAGAATCAACTTTATGTACAAACGCTAATGTGTACATAATAATTTGGATTTATTTAATATCCAAGCAAATTACACAATGCCCAAGAGAAATAAATAAATACTAGTTCTGAGCAATGTGACAGTTCTCAAACTGGAACACAATTACTCAACTCAAGAAATAGTCTTTTTCCCTGCACCACACTTCATGTTCATACTGTGGACAAACTTGCATTTAATGTGTATAAAACACAACAAATGAATTGCACATGTCCCTAACAAAGACCAATAAAACGCTGAATAAAATGGTCATGAATCTGGAGATACCATGTTGAGCTGGGTCGATGGATAAATTAGGTTATTGCATGATCGAGTAACTTTGTATGTTCATGGGTTGAATAAAATTAACTTTTCCTGGTTTAGAATTAGATCATTCTGTCTGGGAAAATGAACACAGTCTAGTATAACTTTCCTTCAGCTTCAAGGTTCACACTCAAAATCCTCGTCATCAACATCCTCAGTCTCAGTATCATTCTCCTCGATATCACTATGGTCACTTTCATCATCATCGTCAGCTTGTGCTTCTTCTTGCAGCAAGAGAAGAATTTCACTGGCCAGTGACTGAATCCTACTGGCCGTCACATTTTCACTGTTGCCAGTGAGACGATGGGTGCCTGATGAGAGGGAAGAGAGAAGAGAAAGCTGAGAGGTAGGTGAGCTTACTCTCTCCCCAGTCACCATTTGCCCTTCCACTGGTAATCCTTCATTGTAACTGGCTTCTGCTGCTGTTTCCACATTTGTGTCCCAATCAGACTGAGATAGAGAATGAGAAGGGGCGCAGTGAAAACTGTCCAACATAAAGTCAAACACTTCATTCTCAACATCATCATCCTCATCCTCAACTTCCACTCCGTCAACTTCATCAGTGAGGTCTAAACTCCCCACTTCACTCAGTCCACTGTCATTAAGACTGTTGTTATGAGCACAAGAGACTCTCCCAGCAGAGTTTGCTGATGGTGTATGTACGTTAGGTCCTGAGGACACAACAGGTGGCTCAACGGAATATTGCAAACATCTGAGAACACCCTGCAGATCATCAGAAGAAATGACATTCTCCTTCAAAACTCGATCAAACCCTCTCACTGATGGACAGGTTACTGCTGCCGACCTGTTGGCTGCTGGATGATGCTGTCTGAGATTAGAATCAGCTACAGAATATGGGGAATACCTGATACTGCCACCGACTGCTTGCGAAGAAGCAACGTAACTGGTTCTACCTTTGCCCACCAGCGACTGGGTTGGAGGAGGGAAGGTGAAGATGGAAGCAGATGATGCTGGTGTTAGCGACGTCAGGCTGGCAGGTGTGAACTGCTGTGAGGACCATAGCAAGTGTTCCTTCAGTCCCACCACCACAGGGTTATCCTTTGGCATCCCTTCCTTCTCTGTAAGAAATCTCAGAGCCTCCTCAGCGCAGTCCACAAATCCGCGCTGGAAGAACAAGCCTGATGCCAGGGTGTTAGGTGTGGGAGGATCCAGGGTTGGACTGGGTGGGACATCTGCATCAATGTTGTCTTCCAAGCCCTTGAAGTTGGTTGCATATGAAGGTGGGATGTTCAGTGGGAGTGGGATTTCCATGGCGGCAATGGTACCTGCAACACACGAACATTGAAACAGTCAGTAATAATGAACTGACACTAATAACACCAATAAATAATAATTATTAACCATACTCATACTGGTTAGTATGCACAGGCACAATAGACCTTTCGGCTTTCCTGCTCAGGCAAAGATGTGGCTGCATACAGATGACTGAAATGTATCTGTGCCCTAATCGAAGTATCAGAGGCTGCTGAATTATTTATGAACACAGCCTATTTTGGATTTGATAAATCTCTGACATTCTGCACAAAATCAAGGGAAAGGTCAACTGGCACGGACATTAGTTTATTAAATAACACTTATTATAATGAATGCTAACAAAATATGTGTGCAACATCATCAGCCCTTTGAAATCATATATTAAACATTGCATAATTAATGCTTACAAAGTAAGATTAATTACTAAACGTCTGTAGAGTATACAGGGTGGAGAACAACTGAATCAAGAAATCTCTGAAATCCGGCCGGGGCCCAGGGGCCAAGCCCCGGTATTCCCTAGAAGAAAATGAATTTAGGCAAGTTTGAAAGTAATTTAGGGCCTCTCCTGAATTCAAAAAGCACAAAGCATCAATAGAAACAACAACCAAAAAAAAAAGAATATTTTATGCACATGTCTTTCAAAAAAGTTAAGAATCTTGATTTGTAGGCCTAACAAAGTTTGAGGTCCACCACTGTTACACACAAACTCCACATTTCCAATTTTACTGGGCACACGTTTGTCTATTTTGTAGCTGTAAACAGGCAAGAATTTTTATAATTTTAGAGATATTTAGGGGTACATTAGTAAAAACACCACATCTTAGGTATTAGTGACTAGTGTATAGATTTAAATGAAATAAAATGCAAAATGAACAGAAATAAATTCTCTTTTGATTATCTACCTTTTTATACTTCTCTTGTCATGTCTTGTTTTTTATTACTCCATGTGTATAAAAAAAAGCTTTAAAAAGTCCAAACAAGCCCCCTCCTCTTCTTCACTTTCATGCCAGTCTGAAAGATCCTATGCATGCACACTACTGACACTAATTGTCTAATGTCAGTACCGATCTCTTCCTCCGACTCCAAGTCCATTTCTCTCACTTTAATGTCTAATAAATGGAAGCCTGTAAACTCCCCTTCATCAGTCGAAGAATCCAAACCATTTTAGACACACACACAAGAAAATTTTGAATAAAAATAAAAAAAACAAACGCATTTCACAACAGAATAAACCGGAAGTCAATTGCCGGAAGTCTCGCAATCTTTCAAACAACGAGAGAATATAACCACATGGTTGATACGGACGCTTTTGGATGTTTTGCCTGTTTAGAACTTCAGCCGCTTTTGGCCGCTATGCCCAATAAAGGGTAGCCCCTCAGCGTCTCACACTCGGAACTCAATATTTTTTTCTCGGAAATGCAAATGCCTTCCGCGGAAATCCGCGGATCCGCGGAAAGTTCTCCACCCTGAGTATAATTAGTGGTTATAATTTATACAGGCTATAAAGAGCACAGATGTGCACACATATGTATTATGTCATTACAGCTGCATCAAAAATGTATCATGTATGTCTAAATTCTAATGATGTCTGTTTAACAACTTCCACAAATACCCTAAGGAATACGCATGTCAGACTAGCAAAGTATGCACAAATCCTTGACTGTTGAATCAGTCACACCAACTCTTGACACACCAGTGAATTGACAAAAGATAGCTTGATTATGTATGTTGTGAATTACCTATACTTCCTTGGGGAAAAACCCCGAATCTGCGCACAAGTCCGTGTGCAGACTTCTAAGTTTGATTCAGATCGTGGCCTTCGTTCAGATACGTCTGTATAGATCATGAACACCTAGGCTTCTTTTTCCTCTACAGCCAGCCAGCCTCTCTCTCTCTCTCTCTCTCTCTCTCTCTCTCTCTCTCTCTCTCAGAGCTAGAGCAAACTGTCTTTCAACAAGTAAAATACGAATGCACAAACAAGGCCTTGACAAGTTCGGCGACATCCATATCGACTTTTCTGACACAATAACAATGCACTCTAGTCTAAGATCAATAAATTGTTAATCAATATAAATTATCAATGCGTCAAATGGACTGATCGAATGCAATCTAACTTACTTAGAAGCTAATTTAACTTAGAATCGTAGCATTACAACATCTCCAGTGTACGCACGTATAAACTGCATAATATATAACTACATTTCAATGCAGAAATCAAGTGAAACCTACCGATGCAACAGCTCATGCTCGCTAATGTAATGTGAAGGAATTTATGCAGCAGACACGCTGCGGACGAGGTATGTACACGAGCACATGCACTAGCCGACTAGGGATGAAACTGCTAATCCGCTCTCAGATAAACAAAGCGTACTGCACAGACCCTTTGGGTCAGACTTCAGCAGAAATTAACCGACGAAAGATTGTACGAAGAATCCACCCAGGAACTGCTGACATGCCGGTCCCACACACAAACTGAGCCGTTGTACCCCTCTCCCGAGGGTGTGTTCTCTCGGCCGTCAATGAACTCATTCGCCGGTAGCCTTGCGCATGCGTGAACCATCCGAGGTAAGCGTTCTCTCGCGGTGTCGTGCAAGTTTTTTCCCCGCTCCACCTAAACTCCTCCCCCATCCCGCGAGTAATTTTATTGAACGACTGAACGTCACCGTTGGTGTGTGGTTGTTTTGCATGTCCTGTGAAAATTATGTCCCATCTTCACTGAATCTTGAAGATTCTGCTGTCGTAATTAAAACAATAATGCTGAAATATAGACAGTTCCACACGATCCATCTAGCCTTTCTTCAAAGTATTTTTTAATCTAGTACTACAGTTCACGGAAAAATCATTTCAACTTTTCAATATACATGTAACAGTGTTATTCTTTATCAAATTAGCCGATTTAAAAAAAAAATCTTAATAAAAAGATAATAGTCTACATAAGATTTTTTTTAAAAATTGTGCACGGATATCATGAGAGAGAGAGAGAGAGAGAGAGAGAGAGAGAGAGAGAGAGAGAGAGAGAGAGAGAGAGAGAGAGAGAGAGAGAGACTTCAGACTTCAGAACTTTATTTTAAAAGGTTTTAAAAGGTTAAGATTTTAGGCATAAGCCTATTCTTACAAGAGAGAGAGAGAGAGAGAGAGAGAGAGAGAGAGAGAGAGAGAGAGAGAGAGAGAGAGAGAGAGACCGACAGACAGACAGACAGACAGACAGAGACAGAGAGAGACAGAGAGACTTATCTGATGTTATAGTTTAGGAAATAAAATCATAGGTTAACTATAAAGTCAGCCTTCTCAAACTACATTTAAAATAATGCTCAGTACAGTCCAGTTTATTCGAATAACATCCCGTGTTTATAGTTGTTTCGTTGCTGTTGACATTGCTTACGTTTTCGTGCACGTTTGTTGTTTAATTTCTTTCACCTTTTTTCTACTTCTTCTCTTTAACTTGTTAGTAGGCTTAGTACAATTTATTTTTTGATTTCTGTTTTATGAAAGTCTCTTTTTTTTTTAAATTTCTTAATATAGTCTCTTCAATCGATTTTTTCCAGTATTACGTATAATTTATTGTGTTATTAATCGGGCCAAGCAGTTCGTTTGTTTCTTTGTTTTAAGAGTCAAGCAAGGTATAAGCACTTGGATGGGTTGCCATACTTGGAAATCAATCACATTAAAATACCACAAAAAGAAGGAAGCAGGAAGCACAAAACATACCCCAGTCCTCTCAGGAGCTGTGAATGGGTGCCTGGCTCTGATTTTGAACTGGCCGAGTAAAGTAAGGCAGCGATGGAGATCTCGAATAGACGGGCAACGCACCGCGCTCATTAAGCTGGCCCAGAGAAAAGAAAGGTCCTATGCTCCTCTCTCTCCGCCGACCGAAATGTTACGTGAACACATTTAGGCTTACCTGTACCTACTCGGCTACTTTGAAAACTAATGCTAGAAAACTTCTTTTAAATAATTGTAATCTGAAGCCTTCACATTTCAATGTATTTACTTTAATTTTTCTTCTTAATTCTTCTTTTCCTCTTCCTTCTACACATGCTCCTCCTCCTCCTTCTTCTTCCTTTTTAATTTGTTTATGTTTTTCCTCTTCTTCTATTTGACCCTCATGAATTATAAGGTATAAGCACTTGGATGGATTAAATTATCCAATTTATTAAATTTAGCTAGGACTTCTTGCATAATTCTCCCATTTCCCCTCCCATTCCACCCTTCCCCTCCCCCACTAGTTTCTGCTCTAATTATATGATTTTAATAGGCTGATTATTAATTCAAAAGTTCACAAAAACTAATTAGCCTGTATCACCATACCGGTGTCACATCCTTCAAGTTCCGGGTCTCCTAGTTTATCCGAGCGCCTTTGCGCATGCGCCAGGTCATGTCGGGCCGGCTTTTTCACGAAGTTTTTAGGCGTCATAACCCTAACCCTAACCCAAACCCTAACCCCAACCCTAAACTCTAACTCTAACCCAAACCCTAACCCTAACCCTTACGAAGACTATGATAGCAGTGTGCGCATGCGTCGAATTTTTGTAACGCGTCGACCAATCAGAATGCTCCCATTCGCTCCCAGCCCAGCTAAGATACTAGGAACTGTGACGTTGTCACACCGGGTAATTATAAAGCGACGGTAATTGCTATCGACGTTAGATAGGACAACGACCAAACAGAATAGTAAGGAATAGTACTATTTTTTAACTAGACTGACCTATTGGTCCTGTGTGACCTACCGGTCTTCCCGGTCAGTGGTTTTGTTACTAGTCTACTGTTGACTCACAATAGTGTCACATTAAAAGGTCGATCACGGTGCCATGAACGTGTATTCACGCGACATTATCTCATCGGGCAAATTATCTATACAGTTTGGGTCGGCTAACGGTTCCTGTCAGCAGCGCGGTGGGTGTGAAGTTATCGAGTTATCACGTCTAACGTCTACCCCCTGCCCTTCTGTTCTTTATCGATGAACGACGGTTCAAGGTTTACGACAAAAGAGGGGTGGGGCTTCAATGACAGAGTTGTGACCCATGCGACTTCTCGCGCTGAACTTTGACACAGCCTCGAGCTGATAACGTAGAGAGGTCCTGTCAAGGATGCAGTGACATTTCAAAATTCCGCGATGTACCGGAAAGAATGAACTGCAGAACTCATTACAACTATAGCAAAACAATCCTTGGATTTATTACAGAAAATGCTACTTACTTGCTAAACTTTTGAGGCATAAAATTTTATCTTTATTTTATCCCTAACTGGGCCCCAAGCATCTCCCGCCAGCTGACGTAGGGTCTCTCTCTTGTCACGAAGGACGCCAGCTGTTTCATTTTTTATTTTTTTAAATTCCCTCCCTTCTTTTTACATGCTTCTTAGATCTCTCTCTCTCTCTCTCTCTCTCTCTCTCTCTCTCTCTCTCTCTCTCTCTCTCTCTCTCTCTCTCTCTCTCTCTCTCTCTCTCTGTTGTGATTTTATTATTAGCTCCGCCTTCCTCCTCTTCCACTTCTAACTTCACAGAGAGCAGAAAAACTAAAGAACTCGCCAGATGCTGATTCGGTTATTGTCTTCGATGAAAATTCGACAAGGGCTTGCAGCAACTTTATCCGCCTTTTTCCCTTACAGAAATGTATCCTTGTTATTCTCTGCCCTTTGATTTCATGTTTACTTCCCCAGCTTTTTTTTTTTTTTTAAACAGAAAATGACACAGAAATAGAAGAAATACGGCAACAACAACAATAACAACAACAAGGAAGAAATAACTTTAGGGAAGGAAACAAAATTATTAGGAAATATCCAATATTTAAATATTTTTACAGGAACGCAATAAATATAATATAATTCAGAATGATGGTGATGATATCCATTTATAATGCGCGTGTTTCCAATGCTCAGTACGCGATGAAGCTAAATATGAATTAACACGTGTACAGGAGGCACTGTGGTCTAATGGTAGTGCTTCGGCTTGCGGATCGGAAGGTCCCGGGTTCGAGCCCTGGCCGGGCCATTGTGTTGTGTCCCTGGGAAAGACACTTTACTCCTGTTTTCCTACTCCTTCGGATGAGAGTATAAACCGAGGTCTAGTCTGTGTCGCATACATTCCATCATAACGGACTTTAAAGATCCTGACGCTCATGTCCTAGACGGGTGAGTGCCGGTGACAAGAAAACACCCAGCATGCACCTAGGTCCTTCTCCCCCATCCCTGGCTGCCCAGGATTGTGCTCAGTTGTCCGGGCGTCAGACCATGCGCCCAAAGGCTGCGGGTGGGCGTCTCGGGCGGCTTGAGTTAGATCCTGTGCTGGAAAAGCGCTATATAAGAACGATTAAATAAATAAATAAAAAATAAAACAAAAACGACAGAAAAGATAAAATCCGGTCGGCGAGGGGAGTGGGGAGAGGGGAATGGACAACAGCTATGATCACAATTATATATATATATGTGTGTGTGTATGTATATATATAATATGTATGTATGTATGTATGTATGTATATTTTATATATACTCGCTTCAACCTACCTTTTAATGAATTTATGTCAGTCGACATATGATTATTATCGGACGTACAAACACGCATTCCCACACATGCAAATTTTCACACACACACACGCACACACACATGCAAACGTACATTCATACACGTGTACAGAAACACAAACACTAATATGCCCAATATACACAGTACACAGTGCAAGATGCGGTGCGAGACCGCTAATGGCAACAGACCAGGGAATGTTTCTAAAAATAGTTTTAACTAAAGCAAAATGCTCACATTCTGCACTTGGTGCGCACTGCGTGGCTGAGACTGGCCAAGGCTTCCGTTCGCCTCACCAATAGTACTAGTGCAGAGGTGAACGTTAAATCTCCTGTACTTGGGGTGTCGGATAGTGCAGTGGTTGGAGCACTCGCTACTGTGTCGAAAGTGAAGCACCGTCCGGTGCGGTTAGCACTTGGATGGGTGACCGCTAAGGTGTGAAGCGACAAACAACAACGCCCCCAGTTGACTCAACTGTGATTGAGTACCTACTCTCTTGAGGGTGGGGAAGGTAAAGCAGCGAGGGAGAGAGTTGGGCATCACCCTCATTACGCTGGCCCAAGATAAGTGTGATCTCCAACATCACGCTCCCCTACGGCCACAAGGCTATGGGACTACCTTTACCTTTTTTTTTTTACTTTCAGCTACGCTGGGAGCACTTGGTTGTGTAGCTCCCTTCAGAGAGAGAGAGAGAGAGAGAGAGAGAGAGAGAGAGAGAGAGAGAGAGAGAGAGAGAGAGAGAGAGAGAGAGAGAGAGAGAGAGAGAGCTATAAACACACACACACGCACACACACATATACAAACATTGGGTATTAGAGACCGGCTGAGGTTTACGTTGCCTCTCCACCAGCTCCGTAATGTTGTTGGTTTGGATCTACAGTTTTTCAGTTGGGGACGGGAAAACGCAATTACGTAATTCTTCAAGAAAAACCTGCAGTTTGCTTGTAGCCAGCGGCAGAGATGGTGGAGGTTGACCGTGAGACCCGGCCATTCTCAGCTAAGCGCTATGTGTGTGGGTGTGTGTGTGTGTGCGTGTGTAGGGGAGTGTGTGAGAGAGAGAGAGGGAGAGAGTGGGTGTTTGTGTGTGTGTGAGTGCGCGCGCCCGCGTGTGTGTTCTTTCGTGCGTGTGTTCTTGCGTGTAAGCGTGCGTTTGTGTGTGTGCGTGTGTGTGTGTGCGTGTGTGTGTGTGTGCTTATCCGTAAGCACGTGCAAGGGAATCCATACAATGACGTCAGACAAAGAAGGCCTCCGGGACAGGTGTGCCGAGACGATCACCCCCTTTCCTCCTTATTTGGGCCAGTCCCCTCAGTCGACCCCTACCTTCCAATACATTGCCCCCTCCTGGGGGTCCCATTTACTACTACTACAACTACTACTACAACTCCTTACTACGACAGCCTCGTAGCCAACAGTAGTAACCTCTTTCTGGAGTTTCTATCCTGGTGCAAGAAAGATGTGAGAGGTCAGGGGTCACCAGGAAAGCGTTGATTGGCTAGCTGTGACCGGTGAGCCTAACGGGACTTCTTATTGCTCTTTAGGAAGTGGACGGAGGGGTGTGGAAAGGAGGAGAAAGTGGGAAGTTTGAGGGTACTAAAAGAAGAAAGGATGAGATAGAAAGAACAATGGAGAAAGGAAATAATAGAATCGACTGGGTGTTGAATACAGAGACAGAGAGAGAGACACAGACAGACAGACAGACAGACAGACAGACAGACAGACAGACAGAGAGAGAGAGAGAGAGAGAGAGAGAGAGAGAGAGAGAGAGAGAGAGAGAGAGAGAGAGAGAGAGACTCGTATTATCTAGTAACCCAAAAAGGTTAGTTATTCATTGCTTACAGGGTCCAGTGGACTGCAAAGAGCCGAATCAGTACCACAAAATCAAGACCACAACTTCGATGAAAGAGGACTCACCCCTGATCCGCATAAAAGATCTGCCGAAACAAACCTAGTGGTAACACTGAATGCACTCCACCAGCCGGTCACTTTACAATAAAGACACCCCACGCAGGGGACGGCTGAGGCTATACTCTAATTTATCGAATCCCCGTTTACAAAAACAAAATAGAATACAAACGTTATTATACAATATCAACAAAACACATACATATAACATGCCTACATTGCCAAATAATAACATCATAGGAAGCCCCAGTGACCATTTGGCAAAAAGCATCCAATATTCCCAAGCTGATCCAACAGACCTCACACAAATGAGGAGATTTATCCGGGAAGAGTTTTAAAGAAAACAGGTAGGTGCTTTTTCTAGCAAAGAAGAAGATAGTATAGTAGATTGAAAGAACAGAGTAGGAATGAGAAAGAACAAAGGAGAAAGACAGCGACAGTGGGAATTTAAAGCACTAAATTTCCAGAAAGGGGGTATACTATTTATGCTGAAACTCCCGGCATCCCCACGGGTGTGAGGGAGATGGGGGGTGGGGAACCAAAGGAAGTGCAAGTATAAATCTATTGAGAAGAAGAAGAAGAAGAAGAAGAAGAAGAAGAAGAAGAAGAAGAAGAAGAAGAAGAAGAAGAAGAAGAAGAAGAAGAAGAAGAAGAAGAAGAAGAAGAAGAAGAAGAAGAAGAAGAAGAAGAAGAGGAGGAAGAAGAAGAAGAAGAAGAGTACATAAAGAATTGGGCAGAGGAGAAGAAGAAGAAGAAGAAGAAGAAGAAGAAGAAGAAGAAGAAGAAGAAGAAGAAGAAGAAGAAGAAGAAGAAGAAGAAGAAGAAGAAGAAGAAGAAGAAGAAGAAGAAGAAGAAGAAGAAGAAGACTGAGGCAGAAGGGAACGAGGAGTTTGTGGAAAGTGGAAGGGGAGAGGGTGCCCGAGTAGGGAGGGAGGAAGGTGATAAATTGTTTTGGAATCCTATCCTATCCGAACCCATAAATCGAAGGTCGTTGGGGCACCTCAGATGATTGTTTAACGAAACCAGCGTACTTCATCTTTTTCTATCCTCGGCAAATCTCATGGCTTCGCTCAGAGTCAAGCCAGTCCATTTTCGAACGTTGTCCTCCCACTTCTTTTTCGGTCTCCCTCGTCTTCTGCCACATTGCACCGTGCCTTGCAGCCGGATCTTTGCAAGGCCTGATGCCCTAGTGACGTGGCCATACCATCGTAGTTTCCGTTTCTTCACCACTGTGAGCATATCATCGTGTTGTCCAATGTCTTGTGTGATGGTCTGTCGGACTTCGTTGGTGATGTGCTGGGTATAGGAAATTCCCAGTAGCCTTACCTTGGGATGTAGACTGATGGTCTTGTCTTTCCAAATGGGCTTCAACCTTGTCAGGTCAGCAGTTGTTTGTGCAAATTGGAGAGGACTTCCTGTCGGGACCCATTGTCTGATACAATGGCTTTTAAATATTTGAAGCTAAGCACTATGTTAAGGGATTGGCCTTGGACTTTGATGTCCGTGTTGATGCCATTGGTGTTGCTGGTCATCATTTTGGTCTTCTCTGCACTTATTTCCATTCCATAGGCTCTGGAGGTGGTGTCAAGCCTCTGCACCAGCTGTTCAAGTTCTTGATACTCTCCAGCCAATCCATCAATGTCATCCGCAAAACGGAGGTTGGAGATTGCTCTACCCCCTATGCTGACTGAGCTTTCGTGATCTGCTAGGGCATCTGACATGATGCGCTCTAGGAAGATGTTGAACAGTGTTGGAGAGAGTAGGCATCCTTGACGCCCACGGATTGTTGTTCTGAAGCAGTTCCCGATGGCACTGTTGTGGAGGACTGCACTGGTGGCCTTGTCATACAGGCTGTTGATGACTTCAATAATTTGAGGCCTGATGTTGTACACTCTCGTGGCTGCCCACAGAGCTGCATGCCAGACGTGGTCAAACGCTTTCTTGAAGTCTACAAACACATGATATAGATGTTGTTGGTGCTGTAGGTATTTCTCGCACATTATTCTGAGGTTGAAAATCAGTTCAGTGGTACTTCGCCCTGCCCTGAATCCTGTTCTTCAGCTATGATTTGTTCAGCTTGGGGTTTCAACATGTTGAGTATTATTTTTAGGAGGACCTTGCTGGGATGGCTGATGATGCTGATGGTGCGGTAATTATTACACTCCTTAAGGTTATCCTTTATTTGGGAAAAGTGATGACAAGCCAATGGGTCCATAGTATAGGCCACTCCCCACTCTGCCAGATCTTGTTACAGATCATGGTGAGTGCGTCAATCATCGCTTCTCCTCCTGTTTTAAGCATTTCTGCTGTATGTTGTCCACTCCCGCTGACTTCACCTTCTTCAGTGATTGCACTGCTGCCTCAATTTCTTTTCGGAGAATTGGGACGATTTCTTCTTCTTCTCTGTTCTGGAGAAATGCAAGAACTGATGGGTCTCCGTTTGGTTTGTGGTTGCAAAGGTCAGAGCAGTACTCTGTCCATCTATCCCAGACTTCTTGTTCTTCGGTAAGGCATATGCCAAACTTGCTTTGGATCGTGGAGACCTTAGGATTTTTAACACAATTTTGAACCAATTCACAGTCTGGTAAGCCTTCTTGCTTTTGTTCTTGTCCAGACTGTTCTCTATTTTCTGGCATTGATCTTCTATCCAGTTCTCCTTTACTGTGCGCATGCCTTTTCGGATGTCATTGTTGATTTTTCAGTCATCAGCTCTCTTTGAGCTGTTCCTTTTCCTTTTCATTTCTCTTCGTTTGTCACACAGGTCCAAACGTTCAGGTGTGATCCACGGTTTTTTCTTTGGGCGGTGCTTGCCAAGGATCTCAATGGCGGCATCTATTACAGCTGAGTTGAAGTTAGTGGTTATGGTGTTGAATCTACTTCACCAGCTGCCAAGATGAGAAGTGGTGCAAATTTCCCTCGATTTGTGCCTTGGAATATATCTGCCACATCCGGGTCTTGCAGTTTGTCCAGGTCGAAATTCAGTCGGCTGCACTCATCATCACGAGATCGTGATCACTTCTGATGTCTGCTCCTGAAAAAGTGAGTGTCCGATCCTGCCAATGTTGATGCTTGATCTGAAGCGTGTCTTGACCATGATGTAGTCAATCCGGTTGTGATGCTCCTCGCTTAGACTGTGCCAAGTCCATCGTCTGGATTTTTTGTGGAGACCAATCGTGTTTGCCAGTATGAGATTATTGTATCTGGCAAACTCCAAGAGTCTCAGACCCCTGTCATTTGTCTCGTTGTTGCAGTGGGTTCCACATGTGTCTCCCCAGTTGTGGTGCGCATGTTGGCCAACCTTGGCATTCCAGTCGCCTTGCGCTATGACTATGTCCTTCTTTGACACTTGGTCAAGGACAGCCTGTAGATGTTCATAGAAATCCTCGACTTCGCTGTCGTCATAGCCTGATGTTGGGGCATAGGCCTGGATGATGGGGCTGCTCTCAGACGGATGATAATGAGTCTACTGAAATAGGGGGTATACAAATGGATGAGTGGGAAGACGAGAACGCCAGAGAAACTCTTGCGCATAGAAGTAACGTGTATTTTCAACACACAAAGAAAAGATGTCACGATTGTCGACCTCTCTATGCTCCTTTTGATCGTTGCCAAAAACAAATCGAACGAAAAGGTTAGGAGTGAGGCAAGCACAGCACTGCGCAGCTGAGATTTACCAAGGCTTACGAAGTTACGTTCGCCTCTCTGCCTAGTCTCAGTTAGGCAGTGTGGAAGAGTGGTTGTCTTGTACACCTATAGCATGGATTCTTCAGTTTGTACTTTCATGACCTTTTAATAGTAATGTTTAGAAGAAAAAAATGAAGAACACCCCTCTCCTAACGCTAGGGCATGAAGGTTTAAAAGAAAATCTGCCGTAATTTCCCATTACTCTTTTATTTCTTGTTGTGAAAAAAATCAGAATGGAGGGTTATTAGTGGCGAGATGGGGGAAAAATTATAACACTAATTGTAGTGCAGGCAAGTGCAGCACAGCGGTAGTGTTTATTTTGTCCCGTTACAATTATACAGGCTCTTTTTCTTCAGACCTCCTCCTGTAAATACGCGAAGCGCACAGCCCCGGAAAGGATGAATAAAAAGGCCTTATTTATTTATTTATTTATTTATTTATATTTAGTTACTTATTTATTTATAGAAATTAACACGAAATTAGTAGGACTCAACAGCATGGTTCTTGTTGTAGCTATTGTTGACGATGTTGTTGTTGTTGTTGTTGTTGCGATTGCCACTTCTACTACTACTACTACTACGCCTTTTTCTTCTCCTCCCCTTCCTCCTTCTCCTCCTCCCAATTACTACTACTACTACTACTACTACTACTACTACTACTACTACTACTACTACTACTACTACTACTACCATCGATGACCCAGGTTCGAATTCCGGGGTCACCGTCGGCCATATCGCCAATGATGGGTATAGACGTTAAACTTCAATGATCATTCATTACTACTACTACTACTACTACTACTACTACTACTACTACTACTACTACTACTACTACTACTACTACTACTATTACTACTACTACTACTACTACTACTACTACTACTATCATGCATTCAATATATACTAGCATAAACTCCCCTAAAATATTTTAAATTATATATTTTATTGCACAATATCGCTCAGCTAACCACCACGGTACACGTCTTAAAAATAGCTGCCACAAAAAACCACCCCATCATGCAGACAATCTGAGCATACAGGGGAATACGCTAGTTCAGCGTATGCATGCCCTCAGCAGACTGAAATACTCTGTATTCCATTCTATTTCGTAGCTGAGACTACCCGTCTGCTGTGGACCGTTGCAAGAACATCCATTCAGCTAGAATTTAGTTTTACGGAGTATTTAGCATACGAATTCACACGGCTGCAGATGTTTTCATAGACAGCCCAGGACTGAAATGACACGTATTTAATAAATGTGAGGTCACGACCTACGAAGCCTATGGAAGAATGCTGGCAGGCCCTGACACTACTGTTTACGCAAGGAGCCTTTTGTTTTGCTGTACCGCAGAAAACAGTAGGCTTGTGGAATACTAAGGGCTGAATATCTCGGTTATGAAATACGCTTGAAACTGAAGTGACGCCTTAAGAATTAATTCACTTCTCCTTCGTTTTCCTTCCTTCCCACCATTCCATCCTACACCAGGTTTTAAGGTTGAAAGACCGGGTCTATCATTTTGGTTGTTAAAATAGGATGGGGGAGGGATGGCAGTGTTTTATATAGGGGAGGTTGGGAGGTTATTAGAGTGTGGGGTGGTGGGTAACCACGTTTATAATAATCCTTTACAACATCTCAAACTAATTCGGCTCTTTTAAATCAGTTTATAGTCCCCTCTCTTCCCGATAAGGATTTTCAGAGAGGAGACTTGATTTCGGCTCTTTGCAGTCCGCTGGACCTTATAAACAATGACTAACTACTTAATCTCAAACAAAAAGGCATACATCGACGACGAGGACGATGTTGATGATGTTGATGATAATAATGATGATGATGCATGCAGATGATGATGATGATGATGATGATGATGATGATGATGACCTTATAAACAATGACTAACTACTTAATCTCAAACAAACAGGCATACATCGACGACGATGACGATGTTGATGATGATGAGGATGATGAGGATGATGATGATGATGATGATGATGATGATGATGATGATGATGATGATGATGATGATGATGATGATGATGATGATGATGATGGAGGAGGAGGAAGGGTGCAGGCGACATCGATGGTGAATTTACGACGTATACAAGGAAATGAAGCTGGCATCGACAACTGCAATAATAACAACATCTATGAATGCCAGTTACATCAACCCATTCAATGGTTTTAAGCTTAATAGCCAAACACTGTAAGCCAAACAACTTGTAATCAAATGGTACCAACAAGAATAAAGCTGGTAGGTCTACCTTTTAAGAAAAGGTTGTTATGATGTAAAACGGTTTGAAGAATGTAGTAGATAAAAACTGGCCCTCAGAAAAAACTCCTTCAGTGAGCCCAAATATTCTCATGCAAAACGTGTGCAGGCAAATCAACAATCATTGCTAACAATTTCGTAAAAAATATAAAACAGCTACTCTTTTGAACAGCATTAACGTCCTCTACATCCAAATAATCCGATGAACTGCATTCTTTTTTTTTCTTTTTTTTTTTAAATCTGAATAGCGTGCGTGTCCCAGAATTTCGGGATGCGTCCCCAGCAAACGTTTAAGGATGCATTGTAGCGGTAGTGTCACTCTTGCATCAGCTGAAATCTGTGCCGTACCGAAAGTGTCAAGGTAGGCGGAGGGCGGGGGGAGAGAGCATCGTTCTCTACCTCTGCAACCGTGTAATTTAATTATCGACCTGTAGCCTGTCAAACCGTGACATCATGATAATAGTGAGTGTGCTAGATTGCACTGTTCGGGACTGCATTGTCCAACGGAATGACACACTGAATATACAGTAGCGTGTGTTTGTGCGTTTTGCCTAAAGATAAATCAGTTCAGATAGTACCTGTATGTCGCAGGAGCCCGTATCGCAATGTGAACGAAGTCTATAGGCCACTACTAGTATTCACATTCCGATTCTGGCCACGCCCAGAAGAGCAGACGACCGAAAAAATGAAAAAGTATTGATTTTTCTAGTTATCTCTCGGGGGTCATGCAGTGCCTAGTTGGATAGTTCGAGGCGTTAGCCCTTTTTCCCCTTTTTCCCTAGGTCAGCAGTCAATATAAACTTTCAAAAATAAAAATTCGATTTTATTCCGTCTTCCAATAGCGATTTCCCTGCCTTTACACCACCTGTTTGAGTGATGGTTGTGTATTTGTTGTGTTCGTGTGTAAGGGTGGATGAGACAGGTGAGCGTGTATGTTGGTACAGATCGCCGCGCTTTGAGTCTGATTGATTTGAGGAAAGGCGCGTATATAGCATCCAGTATTATCTCATCTCGTTCGCTACTTTACCTCCCCCCTCCCCATCGCCTCCTCCCCCACCCCCGTTTCCTCAGGAGAGCTATATGCATAGGAGACGTGTAAAAGACAGGTAATAGTATGAAATTCCCTGTGTAAAATATTTTTTTTCACCACTCTCAGCTAAATAATCTTTATTTAGGAGCATATTTTCTAAATAATCATTTGTTTACAAACAATGTAAGATTTCTATAAGTAAAATATTGTCTCCGTAAAAAAAGTTATTATATAAATAAATCAATATTTAGATAAGTAAGGCATTGTTGCTAAATAATGAATTATTTACGTTAATAATGCATTATTTAGCAGAATTGGTTAAATAATGTTTTATTTAGAAGATGTTGCTAAATAATGCATTACTAATGTAAATATTTCATTAGGGACTGCAATTTTCATTATTTACACCCTACCCAAAACTCCATCCCATTTCCATGTTACCTAAACACACTTGCTGCAAACGTGTGCACTGCAGAGCCATCTCAGTCGGCCAAGGAAGTCGTTAGAGGAAATTTCAATTGAATGTATTATACATATAAATCGCTACAAATAAAAATTGTATTCTAAGCACAATTAATTTAATTATTATTGTTATCTTCTATAGCGCTTTTGGCAGCTCAAAAGCCGCTTATGGCGCTATTCGATACAGGCTCTATTATAGCACACTGCAGAGCTGAGACTGTAGTTGGACCTTCTAATAAGTCTCCCTTTCTTTTTCAGCTCGAGAACGGAGTATGCGATGACCTAATACTTCAACAAGCTTGCAATCTTTTTGTGACTTGGAATGACCAAAAATGTGGCAGAGATTGGAGAGAGTCGACCGTAAACCTCGGCCAGGCTCAGCTACGCAGTGTGCAAATACTATTACTCTGCCCGAATCGCCAACTTGCTGCTTTAGACGTTTACCTCCTAGACAACTGAGCACGCTCCAGGGATGGGAGGGTTAGAGGATAGGGTCCACAGTGCTTGCAGGTAG
Organism: Oncomelania hupensis; assembly: GCA_036898135.1. NCBI lineage: Eukaryota > Metazoa > Mollusca > Gastropoda > Littorinimorpha > Pomatiopsidae > Oncomelania > Oncomelania hupensis. Next base: position 20,132,909 of record CM072515.1, on the reverse strand, counting down.
GTGTGCGGTGGTGTAACTGGAAAGATTTATTTCTTTATTTTAGTCTTAAAAGTTTTCACTCCAAATTGTTACGCCATTATTTTTATCTTTTACAAGGACTCGCCACTTTCAGGTCTTCTCCCCCTCCCCCCCCCACCTCCTTCAATGGCACTGGAGACTTCACCATTGGAGACTAGCGCAGCGCTCGGCCTCTACGGCTACGCTAACAGGTTACCCTAACAGTTCAGATTATATCCTAGAGGACAAATAATTAAACATTGGGTAGGTGCCCTATGAGTGGGCCACAGGCGCTTGTATCTGGACACGCGAGCGCCTATGTCTGTGACGCGTCTATGCCAACCAAAGGGAGACGCGTCACGGGCATAGGCGCTTGTGTGTCCAAACACAAGCGCATGTGGGGTGGGCGTTGTGGGTGGAGAGTAAACTAACTACTAGCGGCGAACGATTCTGTAATCAACCAATTATATTTCTATGTATGCAAGAGCACAACTGTATGACGCGATCCCATCATACAATGAGCGACGTGAACTCTAAGGGAGGGAGAGTAGGGAGGGGAGTAGGGGGAGAGAAGGGCCACAGTAGGCGTGTGACGTCGTAACTGAAGAGGGTGCGTATGGGTTTTAATGACGTCGTAACTGGCGGGAGTTTCATTGGGGAAGGAGTCAAGCGTCGGGCAGGTTTGGTTGTTGTTAGTTTAAGTTTTAATAACTACTTGACAGTGAAGAAATGCTTCAGCTACAAAAGTTATGACAGCCTTGGTTATGGCCTTGCTATTGTTCTAGAACGGTTGGTGGTAAGGAGTGACGCCATCTCTTCTAGACTTTACAAGACAATAGCTGTGAAAGGCTATGTGTTCCGGAATTGTGAAGACAATGATTGATTGATTTATTGTTGCTTTAGGTCCAGCGGACTCTTCAGAGCCAAATCAGGACCGGACAACCCCCGATCCGCATAAAAGATCTGCTGAAACAACCCCAGTGCGTGAAGACAATAGCCTAACTATAACAGACTGTTCCAGAATAGTAAAGACACTGACGTATCCTGCTTACATGGATGTGCTAACACCTGGGAATCTCACTACTTTGACTTGCCTGTTCTCAAACCAGATCCTGTTTGTATGTAGATTATAGTCACACGACACTTTCGCATATAGGTGACTACTGGACCGATTTATACTGACACCAGCGGGCCAGTTGTTGGTAAAGGGGAAAATAATATGATCACACGTTGACCAATCCGGGATTCGAACCAGCGACCTTTCGGTTACTAGCAAGACGCTCTTACCAACTGAGCTACCCGGCCCCTGACCAGATCCTTTAGTGCACTCTCCTACAAATAGTACTTGGTCTAAATGTGTCAGTGTTCTTACTGAAGGAGATGTTAGCATTGTCTAGTCGTCAATTCTAATAAATGAAGCCAGCTGGACGACCTTTAAGTAATAGGCCTACTGAAGAGACGGTAACATGCCAGAACATATAGTGGAAGAGAACGCGGCAAACGACTTAAATGACGCGATTTGCGTGTCGCGGCGCCAAAATAAATGACGCGTTTGTTTATCTTGATCTGACGCCGCAACAGAATAATGGCCCTATTATAGTAGGCATATCAATGCCTTGCTAACGAGCCCGCCAAAAGTCATGTCAAAAAGGCAAGAAATATTAAATCCGTTAATTGAAGACTAAAGGACTGATTGACGTTATAGTTTATTATGTAAAAGGAACGGTTAGACCCTCAAGCAGGTGATATTCCCATGCGCACGTCTGGAGTAGCTGATGGGTAAATCAAGTAGGCTTATCCTTTATCCACTATGAAAGGCTAGTAGGGTTACTATTCAGAATTCAGAAAGTTATTACACATACTTTAGCAAGGGAATGAAATTAAATTATTAAATTAAATTAATAATTTAATTAAAAGGGAAGTAAAGCTAATAACAACCTTAAGTCTTAGTCTTAAATCTGAAAGAATTATATTTAAAATGTAAATTAAAAGATAATAAGAATTTTCTACTGATGACAGCATAAACCGAGATCTAGTCTGTTCACGCACGCATTCCATCGCATGGACTTTATAAAGGTCTTGACGCTCATGTCCTAAACAGGTGAGTGTCGGCTACACAAAACAAAAAGCACGCACTAGGTCCTTTCTCCCCATCCCCGGTCGCCCAGGATTGTGCTCAGTTATGTAAGCGACAGACTATGCGCTCAAAAGATGCAGGTGGGCGCCTCGGGCGGCTTGAGTTAGATCCTGTATCGATCAGCTCCTTGAGTAGCTCTTGAGCTTGAAAAGGGCTCTATAAGAACGATTAAATAAATCAATAAATATTAAGGCGAATAATAACCTCTCTATACACGCGCTCCCTATTATTTGTTCGCATCCAAGTACCACAAATATGGGTTATATTATAAGCTAGTGTCGGAAATTAAACAGAACTTGTCGAAACCTTGAGTAGCTCCTGAGCTGGAAAGGCGCTAGATAAGAACGATTCAATAAATAAATAAACGACGAAACGAAGATACCTTAAAATATTATTAATTATTTCTGAATAGACTTAATTCAGCTGTCTAAAACTAACACTGACACTAAGAAGCAAACCTAGCAATGCTTTGCAATACTGACATTCAGCTGTTGCAATTCCTGTTTTCATTCAATGCATCTTTCTCCATCTTTTACTATCCTCAGCAACCCTCATGGAGAAATATGGAGTACGCTGGTTAAACGATCATCTGTGGTGCCCCAACGACTTTCGAGTTACGAGATATGATAGGATAGAATAGGATTGAATGCATAGTGTAATGTACAGTACACAAGCATGCGAAGGCTGTCATTTGTTCCAGCAGTGTTCGTGTAAATACGGAAAAAAATTATAGCCATAGTCCTGTGTTCATGTCTTGAATAAAAGTAATGTACGGGCCGGCAACCCCTTTTAATTGATTTCCACGCGGTACTTTCAAGACTTAAACCAGCCATGTGACTGATAGATTTTATAAGGCTCTATCGTTTCCAATATACGGCTTCTTGGCTGTTGAATGACAAAATTATTGACAGCTGGAAACGCAGGCTTTGAAAACAATGTTTGCTGAACGACACGAACACGTTTGTAATCAGTTGGAAAATGTTTATTTTACACACGATTGTAAGGGTCTTCATTTAATACTTACGCATGAGTTAGGAATCACATCCTGTATCGCTCAGCGCCTTGAGCAGCTCTTGAGCTGGTAAAGTGCTCTCTCTCTCTATATATATATATAGTACAATAATGATCAACGATGATCCATTATAACAGCGAATAATGTTTTTGAACAATAAATAAGATCAACGACTGTTAAAATTGTGAAGCTTTGCTGTTTCATTTCTCTGCCCAGGAGTTAATTGCACCGCAATAAATGAAGACTAAAGGGAAATCTCGTTTCTCCCTCTCGCTCCTACTAAGTCACATCTCTATGTGCTGGACTCCTGTGATCAAGTCGTTTCGTTGATAGATTAAAGTCCCCAGACACAAAAGCATATAGGGAACTGCATCCAGTTAGTTAGTTAAAATAGATTAACGTCCCCGGACACATAAGCGTATAGGGGACGATTCGTCCTAACTGCATCCAGGTCAAGTCTAAATCTCTTTATACGAAAAGCCAGTGGAGGGCAGGGGGGAGAGGGAGGAGGGGGTGAGGAGGGGACAATCATGGACTTAACGGTGACCGTCCCTCCTTTTCTCGCGTGGACTAAGGGTGAACAACCAACTGTTGTCACAGTGTTTGACAACTTGCTTCTTCCTTCTCCCTCCCGTTCCAACGTATCTCTGACATCCAGACAACTCTTTGGAAGGGAAGACAACACTCTAATAGTTACTACAGAACCTGAAACCGCAAGCTGAACAAATCATAACTGAAGAACAGTGCAGGGTGAAGTACCACTGAACAGATTTGCAAAGACGACGACCTTCGAGTTACGGGACGGGATAGGATAGCATAGAATGGGATAGGATAGAACCTGTAGCGAGTTGCTTTGAAAGACCATCCTGTAAGGCACAGTGCAAGGAGGTAGAAGAAGAGGGAGACAGAAAAAGAGGTGGGAAGACAACATTCGAGAATGGACTGGTTTTGACACTGAGCGAAGCCATCAGGGTTGCTGAGGACAGAAAAAGCTTAAGTACGCTGGTTAAACTGTGGTGCCCCTACGACCTCCGAGTTACGGGATAAGAGGATAGGATAGGACTCCCGAGTACACGAGGGTACACGCGAAAATAGGCGATGGGTTCCGTTGCACAAGACGAAAACAAGAAAACCGTCACGTGACTTTGGCGAGCTGGGGAAAAATAGATACTTTTCTGCGAGTACATCATGGCCGCCAAAATTGTTGACTTATCTTCCTTTCGATTTTAGCCTAGGATCTCTTAATGCGCAGGCGCAGAGCGTCCTATTTTTCCCAACGTTGCTTTGCGAGTACTTGCATACGAAACAACGCGAGTAAGCCACTCGCTGCAAAGCAACTCGATACTGAATAGGACCAAAGAGCTTATGATAATAAGCTCTTTGATAGGACTATCTATGTATAAACCTTCATTGGACTCTGCAAATCTTTTACTCTGCCCACTGAAGGAGATTTCTCCGAAGGCCAGCTTTTCTCTACTACATTCCTCAATCCGTTTTACCTCGTCACAGTCCTTTTGTATGTGTCTTGTTAGCTACATGTTTGATTTCTAATTTTTTTATATTTAGTCTTGAAAGACCAAACAATGAAAAAAGCGCGACCTAGCAGAGACACACATAGGCGCTTATTTATTTATTTATTTATTTATTTATTTTAATCACTTTTATAAAACGCTTTTCCAGCTCACGAGCCGCTTAAATTGTGTTGCTAAGAGGCAACCAAGCACAAAGAAAAAAAAATCAAAATGGCCGTGCGGGGTTGGGGTGAGGGCTGCACATTTATATGGCTTCCACTCACATCAAGGTCTTTCCCGAGCAAGGAAAACAAACAGCAAAGAATAGGAGGAGCGAACAGCGCTTTTAATTGTGTTGCCAGCTACGAGGCAACCATGCACAAAGAATTAGAAAGCAAAATGGACGGAAATGAAAATGCACATTTATATGCCTTCCACTCAAATCAAGGTCTTTCCATATTCTTTGTCGTTTAGGGATTATAGGAAAAGGGCTGGCTCCCTGATGATTTATTTTGCGCACCCGTAGGCTACCTGGCTCATTGTGTTCATGAAACGGGAAGTCCCGTTGAGTCCGAGCAGCAAGGCTGTGTAGCCAGGTGGTTAGACACTTTAGAAAGCCTTTGTGTCCGCAACCTAACAGGACAGTGAGAGTGAGTCAGTGGTATAGGGGGAAGGCGAAGAACAAGGGACTGCGAGGTCACTCACCTGAATTAATCGCAGGTGGGCAGAGGCGGAGGAAACACAACACTCACCAAACACGTACATAAGCAGGCGCGCAAACGCGAACGCACGCACGCACGCACACACACGAACATACACACACATTTACACATACTACCGCGCGTGCGCACACACACACACACACACACACACACAGTCACAACACAGTAACAACACATACATACACACACACACATACACACACACAATTTCGAAGAAGGACAACGCATGTAGACAATTTGCACTCTAAAATAAAATGAAACATTAATACAATAAAAAATGAAGTTTGTTGTACAAGATTCTGTAGGGCAAGTGAACTAGCTCACGTGTATTTTTTACATGAAATTTAAGAGAGAGACAGGCAGAGAGAGAGAATCTTTTTTGAAACTTTTATTATTAGGGATAAAGATTATGGAGTGAGAGAGACAGAGATAAAGAGAGAGGGAGAGAGACAGACAGACATATAGACAGACAAACAGATAGACAGAAAGTCCCATACCTGGGAGAACAGATTGAGATACAGGAACAAACTAATTAATTCATTAATGAAAATAATTAGAGACAGACAGACAGACAGACAGACAGAGACAGAGAAATAATACAATGTACCTGGGAGAACAGACTGTGAGAGACTGGAAAAAAGCTAATTTATTATTGAAAAAAAATAATAAAAAGCTAACGCGAAAAAAGTTATTTAAAAAAACTCGCCCACCTACTTCTTTCTCTCTCTCTCTCTCTCTCTCTCTCTCTCTCTCTCTCTCTCTCTCTCTCTCTCTCTCTCTCTCTCTCTCTCTCTCTCGCTCTTTCGCTCTCTCCATTTCTCACCCAAGCCGCAAACACACATTTCATCATCATCGACTTCATCGTCTATTGTTTCCTCTGTTTCCTCCACCCACCCTTATCCCCCATCCCCTCCCATCTTCTTTAAAGGCATCACTGGGCAAGCTCAAGAGTTCAAGAGAACGTCTGTCTGTCTGTCCCTGTCTGTCTGTCTGTCTGTCTGTCTCTCTCTCTCTCTCTCTCTCTCTCTCTCTCTCTCTCTCTCTCTCTCTCTCTCTCTCACACTTTCTTCTCTCCGCATGACCATTCGTCTTCTGCTTTTGGTGGTGAGCAGAGCTAAATTATCGGCTACATATTATGCGTGTTAGTGGCAGTGAACTGCAGAGAGTGTCGTGGCACTAGTAGCTGGCAATCCGGTTTACTATCTACATACTTTAGGCATCAATCGATATGATGATGATCATGATTGATGTCAAGGTGGCGACGTAGGGATACGTCCTTAAAGCTTACGCAATAGGACGTTAAGTTGGGTTTTCTCCTTAAGTGTTCAAGGTCGTGGTAATTAATTGTGAGCCAACTTACAGTTATAGCAGTGTGCAAGACGCAGTTGCATCATAATACTGCTGCACTGTACAGTTAGACCGTTCATTTTAGGCATGGAACGGTTACACCTCCGCTGTGTAGACTACATTTAAGAAAAGTTACGTTTGACACTAAGATTGCCGATAGCCTACTCCAAGTCCATTTCATCATCATCGTTTTTCCTCTTCTTCCTCCTCCTTCTCCTCCTCCTCCTATTCATCAGCATCAATGAAAGAGTCCTGGTGGTTCAAGGTCACGAAACACCTGGGAACTAAATTACAAGTTACGATATCTAGGAAAATGATGCTAGGCTGAGTCATACTACAGTGCTTATACAGAACATCTTATGCAACAGCTCGCTCTTGCGCACATTTAGTAGTTGGGAAAAGTTCCTTTAACACTAAGATACTCCAAACTTTCCCCCACCCTTCTTTTCTATTGTTCGGCAATCTCGGGGATACAAAGAAGTCTTTAACAACCAAGATACTCCAAACACATCTTTTCCCCACCTCTCCTCAAACCCTTCTTTTCATTGTTCCAGAAAGTGCTAGAACAGTACTAAAACAGATAATCTTGGTGACATAAAAGCTCTTTGACTTCGGGTTTTTTTTTTGAGTTAAATAAAAGCTCCGCTTGGCCTCAAGACACTCCAAACACCTCTCTTCTCTCAATTGTTAGAGAAAGTACTAGACACCCGTCCTGAACAATTTTTTGTCCTCTTCTTTTTCTTTAAAAACAATGTATAACAAAAAAAAAAGTCTCTATTTCCTTGCGACCTTCTTCTCGTTCTTTACCGTTAACCTTGTAGAAAGAAATTGGACGACGTGTTCCGTTACCTGTAATGAAAGGAAAGGAAAGGGACAAAAAAGAAAGGGGGAGGAGAAGAAGATTGAAAGGATAATGAATACACAAAAGAAGAAGAAGAAGAAGAAGAAGAAGAAGAAGAAGAAGAAGAAGAAGAAGAAGAAGAAGAAGAAGAAGAAGAAGAAGAAGGGAGCGATGATGATGATGATGATGATGATGATGATGATGATGATGATGATGATGATGATGATGATGATGATGATGATGATGATGATGATGATGATGAAACAATACCTAATAACAAATAAATAAGAAACAATAATGCAATCACGGATAACACGCAATCACGCACAACAAAAAAAGGAACAAATGAGAAAGAAAAGAAAGAAAGACAAGAAAGAGAGAAAGAAATAAGGAAATAAAGATTAAAAGGAACAAAGAACAAAAGAACCGACTATTTTCTTTCTTTATAGACAGAAGAAAAGAAAGAAAGGAAAAGAAAAGAAAGAAAGAAAACAAAATAAGAAGAACTAAAAACCACTACAAAGGAACGAATTGTTTTAATATAAAGAAGAAAAAAGAAAAAAAACGAACAAAAAAAAGAATAGAATAAAACAGGATAGAACAGAAGTGATGCTTACTCTGACTCTTTAATGAGATGGCTTATAAATTCCGAAAAAGCTTTTAACGAAATACTTATAGAACCTTTTAATCTGCTGTGTAATATTTCCTTTTGGCTTTTATCTGTCTCGTCTTCATAAACTCTGCGCGTCTCTAACGCCAAAGGTTCAAGTCCCGTCAGGAGTGCAAAAGTGGAGAACAGATGGCCATACGGCGATTGTTGTTGCACGGGTAGCAATCGCCCAGTCTTCAAGCAGCGTATCTGAGACTATCGAGGCCGGCTCCATCTATAATGTATGAAGCCCTGTAGCTCATTTTTCTACTATTCTTTTTGAGTTTGCTCCCTAGAACGAGAAAAATGTTAGCATGCTAAAAAGACTTTCTGAGTTTGCTGTTTAGAACGTGCAGGTGAACGAGACGTCTAAAACTTGAAGAGCCAGTACAAGATAGTCAGAACTCAATCGCTCAACGACTTGGTTGGGAAAACCTCCGTTATTTTAAAGACACCAGATTACTACCAGGGTTCATTTTTAAGAAGAGTCCTTTGAAGCAAAGAGGGAAAGGCTGTGTAAGCATTTCATGATATAATAATACTCTTCTTTGGGGAAGTGTGGGGTAGGGGCGGGAGCGGGTGGAGGGCGCAAAGGGGGAAGATAGAGGGGAGGAGGTAAAGAATGAGTGTCAAGATTTCTTAAAGGCGGTGCGATTAAAATAATGTATGTGTGCACAGACTATAGACCTCGGTTTCTACTCTCATCCGAAATGCCGCTTACCACCTCGCCCTCCTAACCCCTCTTCACGCCATTCCCCACGTTGTTCATCCCTACCGCCACACTTCACTAATTTTTTTTTAAACTGAAACCAGGATGTGCACAACAGAGAGACGAAAGGCTAAATAGAAATTTGTCAAACTATCAATGGGTGGAGATGATGCTCTACTAGTGACACGATCGTTGCCAATGCGTTGCTCGCTGTTGCAGAAGAATAAATCAGCAAATCCCTCTGTAATCTCCGTTGGGCGCCAATGTGGCATAAGGTGACATTTGGTGGCATATCGTGCCTTAGTCTTGGGAAGCGCTAGTCTCATTCCCGCGCAATGCCATATTGCGTAGCGACGAACGTTGCTGAGAGAACTCGAGGAAAAGGTCGTGAACCACTGTGATTTAACAACTTTATTTTCTACCAATCCCTCCTCCCGCCTCTACCCCTTCTCTCCCTCTTCCCATTCCCTCCTTCCTGATTCTCATTGTCTCCTCCTTACATCTTCACTTGCACGTCCAACCCACACATCCATCCCAATAAACAGTGATTTTTAAAAAATAAAAACTAATACAAATCAGGAAAAAGTCAAAATTGTTTACATTTACCGGAGAAAATTAGAACGTTTTTTTATGATTCAACACAAAGCGCATGGACATGTATGATTTAACAACTTTTGAATTAAAAACAAATCTACTTGTTACAATTTTTTTTTAAAAACAAGGACCGTACAAGTTAATTAAACCTTATTCAAATGTGATTAATAACTGCATTCAACAAAGATAGGCCAGAGGAAAAAAACAAGTGAAAATTACTCAATCATAAGCTTATAGTATAATATAGAGTTTATTTGCAAATTGATTTAAATGTCTGTTTCCCAGAAATGACTTTAGAATAATGGATGAAGCAATGCTGGAGTTTATGAAGACGAGAAAATGAGGGTAATTACGCTACTTTTGTATTGAAAGCAAAAACATCGAATCAAGAACATCACATCCACACGTATTTTCCCTTTCTCTCGTTTCTCTCTCTCGTCACTCACCATGCATTTTCCGGACCTGTTTCCTCTGGCAAGTTGGTGGGTTTGGAGGAAGAGGAAATGGGTGGTAACATGGAGATCCATACTCACAATCGGTCAGGTAAAACAGGCTGGATTAAACAGACCAAGTACTTTCCCTACTCAACGAGGTTTGTCCTGAATTAATTAGAGATTAACTCTATACTGCGTATATACTTCCCTTCCCCAAGCCTTGTATTTCGTTATCTCAATATCTGCATCCTCCGCCCTAGATTATTACCAAACCTCAACCCCCCCCTGAAATCGGATAGGTCTGCCTTCCTACATAATAGAGTACCGTCTGGATCAGGTCTAAAACTCTATTGTGTGTTATAACAAAAGACAGGCTATCACTATCATATTACGAATTAAGGCTGATTTTTTTAAAGTTTAATAAAAGCATTGATGTTAAGGCAATGAGCGGGTATAACACATTAAAAGTAAAAAGGGTCAATGAGCAACTACCAGACTGTCGCCAAGCTTTTAATTCAAACCAAAAAAGAAATTACTCCAGTCAACCTTGTCATCATCATTATCTACAACGTTTCCATCTTGGTTGAATTTATTAAAATCATCTATTGAAAGCTATAGAGGCCTTTTAACAGCTTCGTGTCATACCGATATTTTACTTGACATTATTGATGGTGCGCGCTAACCAAAGTCATGGTCCTGATTGGGCTCGGAAGAGTCCGCTGGACCTAAAGCAATAACCTTGTATTGTATTGTAACCAAAGTCAACTGCGTGTATGACTACTATACCAGGAGAAAAAGGGGTGGAGCGATTTAATATTATCTTTGCAGACTAAGACAAAAAAGAAACAAGAGAAAATCAGCGTTGTGTGTGGAGAAACAAAGCAGGCTTTTTTGTGGATTTAATACTAAGATTATCTCAGACACAAGGGAAGAAAAACAATAACAATAACAATTGTTCGTTATAATCCATCGACAATTCACACTTTTCTGCTATCCTATGCACCAACGGGAATCCCCTCAATGAAACATACTTCCGGTTTCTTTCTCCGCGTGTTTTAGTGAGTTATTTCCAAATATTCAAGAATAATAACATGTGTCACTGGCCACCAGTATCGTACCCTCTTTTTTTTTTTGCTGCACCTTATTATCCCTTTCTATCGTCAGTGGCGCGCCTAAACCCTACCTACCTAACATTATTTGTGAATTTTTGAAAAATATTCGGAAAAACATAACGCCCAGATGCTGGCTCGAACCCACACCTGTCAGGCGCCATTGGTTTCTGGCTTGTGGACACGGCAAGTTAGTCCCGCCTTAGCCCACTTGGCCACAACGTTCGCCTAACATAGTCAACTACTTCGTGTTTTGTGAAGGTTGCGACGGCGAAGCTATGGAAAACTACAAGTCTTCAGGTCCTGTTTCACTTTCTGTCGATGATCGATGCACCTCCGAAGTCGCCACAAATACAGGCCTCTACGATTGTTTTTTGCATCCTTTCACTGAGCATGTATTTCCTCCACCGTTTTTATACTTATCTCACTCGTTTTCTGGCTCTAACAATCGTCGTTTTCGGCAATTTGCCATATTTAAAAGTCACGCATCAAGCCTTGATAAAAGCAAAACAAGCCAGACCGGAACTTGGTTTCATTCTAACATCGTTTTAATTTATAATGGCGATACCCACGAGTTTTTATGAGAGGTGCCGGAAAGTTGTGATAAACAGAAATATGAAAGAGCAAGAACTATGGTGTGAATGCTAGGAGGGTACTGCAATGAGGTGAGGGGAGGAGTAGTTACATTGGTTTAAACAAATGCTTTATGCAAGGAAAAAAACATATCATTACAAACAATGATTTACAGGATGAACACTGAGGTTTAACGTCTACACCCACCATTGGCGATATGGCAGACGGGGATAACCATCCCAGGGAAAAAGGGGTAGGGACCTGAATCAACCCTGAACCACCAAAGCAATCATATTGCTAAAATGGACAGTAAAAATTGCCACATTTTATATCGCCCACCACGGGGTTCGAACCTGGGTCATCAGTGTGCCAGACTAACCCTCTACCACTTGAGCTACGGCGGTGGATTAGTTACATAGATTAACGTCCCCGGACACATAAGCGTATAGGGGACGATTATTGACCGGCAGTGGATAGGCAACAAGCAAGCTTATATAAGCCCACCCTGTATGACAACATTCTACATAATAATTAAGTGACAGGCAACTGATAGTTGCATATAAATAAGGAAGAATACAACAATTAAAAAAATATAGTATAATAAATTAATTAAATATAATAAGGTTTAGTAAATAATTACACGGACATACACGCATACACATAGATAAATAAAACTAACAAATAAAAACGATGAATCAAATATTTAGCTAGAAATTAAATGCGTAGATAAAGACGAAATGGCCAGTTTTAAACCAATAATTGAGAGAAGGAGATATGTGTGGGTGGGTGTGTGTGTGTGTGTGTGTGAGAGAGAGAGAGAGAGAGAGAGAGAGAGAGAGAGAGAGAGAGAGAGAGAGAGAGAGATGGTTTGAGCTGAACACCGGGACACTTGTGCGAAGAAGCGGGGGAATTTCACTTCACGAAAACGCTTTGACTGATAAACTCTTGAGTGGTGCTAGTAGTTACATTGAATATAGTGAAAAGGAAATTGGATAGCCATTGGTTAAAAACAAGGGCAGGAAAGACGTTTTCGCGAATCCCGTCTGATCCCAGATTTCATGGTCTAACAGACAACTATAATATTAATTTGATCTGCTTCCCTACTCATGTTGCGTTACAGTAAATGATGTCTCCACTATCACCTGCCTATACCGTCTTCGTGTCTTTATTTTTTTTCTCTTTTCTTTCTTTTCTGTGTTTGTTTCTTTCTTTCCATTTTGTTCCTGTTCTATTATTTTCTTCTCTCTCTCTCCCACCTCCCCTTCCCATTTGTTTCGTTCTTTCCCTTGCTTCTTTGTTTATATATCTCTTTATCCCTTTGAGTTTACTGTTCACGAGTCCATTTTGATTGCTTTCTTTCTTTTATTATTCTGTTTCATTCTTGTTTTACAAGTTTATATATCTCTTCGTGTTTATATTATTTATTTAATTAATCTTATATTTCCAGCTCAAAATCTGTTCTTATATTCCTTCAAATGTCTTTCTTTCTTTCTTTCTTTCTTACTTTTTTATTATTTTGTCTTTTTTACCTGTCCATATTCACAACTGAATAAATACTTGTTTTTGTATGTTAATATCTTTTCTATTATTTTCTTTCTTTTTTTCCTTTCCCTTTCTCGTCTTTTTTTTCCCTTTTTCTTCTGAATGTTAACTGGCGTTAGACATAAGATTTGTATCCTCTTTAAATGTTATAGTCTTATACACAGAAGAATTGGCCTCTACTTCTTCATTGCATTCCCGTTGTTGTTTTTTTTAAATTGTTTATTATTATTATTATTATTATTATTATTATTATTATTATTATTATTATTATTATTATTATTATTATTATTATTATTCAGGGATGTTGCTAGGAAATTTTTTCTTCGGCGATTTGGCCGAAACAGTCGTGAAACTTTCGGCTTTTTACAGAAAGTTTCGGCTCTCTCTTCCAAAGCAGTTTCATAAGTTTTTTTTGACTAGATTCACTACGTTAACGTGCACCCTCCACATCCATACATTAAAGGTGTCCTGTGGATGCATATCTTTGTAATAAAACATGATTTTAAGAGTAGAATAAGAACATTGAAAAGAAATTTTCTTTTCTTAAATTTTAGACACACAAAAACAATAAAAAGTTTAGACTGTCCCTTGACAGATCACAATACTGTTAGAGTTTCTGGGTTTAACCTTAGTAATTATCGAATCCTCACCTAAACTGCAAGCGTACAGCACAGGAATATCGCAAAAATGGACAAAACCGAGCCGATTCACCCGTGAAAACTTCGGCTCGGGGAGCCGACATGACGGACAGTTTATCGGCTTTTTTATAAAAATTTCGGCTAAAAGCCGAAGATCCGACCCAAACGACATCCCTGTTATTATTAATATAATATTTTAGACTTTTACTATGTTATCTACGGGAAATGGAATAGCGTTTTAAACGGCAGTGCGGAAACTGTGGACGGACGAAAACCTTTTGCAATGCCGTTTGCAAGTATCGAACCTCGGGTCTTCGGCAACACAAAGCGATCAACCCTCGGAACCAACGCCGTACTCCGGGTACTTTAAGACATAAAATCAGAGACTAACCCAGATATTTTTTAGGTATAAAACAAGACTAAACCCAGTTACCTTTAAGTATAAAACGAAGTGGGTATATAAGACTGAGAAAGTGACATGTACTAATGTTACATGGCTATAGGAGAAACGTCCGCAACAGCTGCATGCTGCATTATCAAGTTTTCACTCTGATAATGTGAAGAAGCAGCTGTTATTTTCACATCGGCCAACTGCATGCCTCTGTTTTGGGTCCTCGCAGTCTGGCTACGAGAGGTAAGTCACTGGCAGACATTTTTGAGACAAAGAAAAAGTGAGAAGTTGACAGCTTGTCGGAGCTTATCTTTATACTTTCCTAATCTGCCATGATTAGCAGAAGAAATGGAAAATAAAGCCAAATAAGTCATCTACAATTTTCCCAAATTTCCCCTTTATGTAACACGGTTTCCTCAGGGTAATATGTTACAGCAGAAAATGAATCACACAAGGTTAAAATTCAATTGCAGATCCATAACTTCTTTGATTTACCTTCAAGGTTCTATAAAAGGTACCCGAGACTCAAGGTGCCCGAGACTCCGACTAGCGTAGTCTAGACTGCTGAGACATACGCCCTAACTTAGTCAATGTACAGGCTCAGACATTCTGTATCTCTGCAAATGTTCTTGAAAAGCTACACTCATTCCTAAAATAATATAAACAGTCAAGAGATGGAGCTGATAAGAGACATCATTCTTTTGAATATCAAATGGCCAAAGTCACGAAATGTCAAGTATAGTTGTGGTTGTTGTTTTTTTCTCCCAGTACAGTACTAGGCGTGAATGATCTCTGTAGAACAGGCGCCCGAATCAGAATATGATTGGTGTCTATACTACTAGCATAATACTACTATTAGCCTACAATTATACACTCTGCTCACATTTCTATTAAGGGCGACTATGCTTCAGGTCTACTTCTTTGTTCTACGTTCTTCCCACTGTTAATTCTTCCACACAATGCATGTCAAACATAAACCTTTCTTCAATACAACAGATGGTCAGTCCATCATTTGGGACACCAGGACGGCGTGAGCCACTGGTGACAGGTATTTAGCACTTCTTCGATAAGCCTCTTTAAAGCGACTTAGCCCCACCACGAGAACGGCGACAGCACTTGCCAAACAACTGCTCATCACAGGCTGGCAGAGTCTGCTCTTACGACTCACTATTGGTTGCTATCTAAGGCATACAGAGTTTATGAGCCCGCTTAGGAATATAGCCGTACCTGCGTAGGGTGTATTCTCTGCCTCCTATCCTATCCTGTCCCATAACCCGAAGGTCGTAGGGGCACCACAGATGATCGCTTAACCAGCATACTCCATCTTTCTCTGTCCTCAGCAGCCCTCATGGCTTCGCTCAGTGTCAAACCAGTCCATTCTCGAATGTTGTCCTCCCACCTCTTTTTCGGTCTCCCCCTTCTTCTACCTCCTTGCACTGTGCCTTGCAGAATGGTCTTTGCAAGGCCTGATGATCTGGTGACGTGGCCATACCATCGGAGTTTCCGTTTCTTCACCACTGTGAGCAGGTCATCGTGTTGTCCAATGGCTTGTGTGATGGTCTGTCGGACTTCAACGTTGGTGATGTGTTGGGTATAGGAAATGCACAGAAGTCTTCTGTAGCACCTCATCTCCATGCTTTGTATTCTTCGTTGGAGATCTGCTGTGAGGGTCCATGCTTCGCAAGCATATAGGAAGATGGAGATGACCAGAGATCGCAGCAGTCTTACTTTGGAATGTAGACTGATGGTTCTGTCTTTCCAAATGGGCTTCAACCTTGTCAGGGCAGCAGTTGTTTGTGCGATCCTGGAGAGGACTTCCTGTCGAGACCCATTGTCTGACACAATGGCTCCTAAATATTTGAAGCTGTGCACTGTGTTGAGGGATTGGCCTTGTACTTTGATGTCCGTGTTGATGCCATTGGTGTTGTTGGTCATCATTTTGGTCTTCTCTGCACTTATTTCCATTCCATAAGCTCTGGAGGTGGTGTCAAGCCTCTGTACAAGCTGTTCAAGTTCTTGTTCCTCTCCAGCCAATCCATCAATATCATCCGCAAAACGAAGATTGGAGATTGCTCTGCCCCCTGTATTCTCTGCAGAAAACGAGATTTAAAAAAAAAAAAAAAAGGTTACACGCAGCAGACTAAAGAAAAAAAATTTTAAAACATGTTCTCAGTACACAAATTTCGTTACAATGCTTCTTCAGGACTTAAAAAGTCAATTGACTATTGTTTGCTACCTTTAAACTATACAGAGTGTCTGAACGTATGTCTTCACTGTTGTAAGCTCTAGAAGAAACGGCTAGCTACGCTGAATGTAAGAAAGGTGGGACATTATTACTCTCGCTAAGAGGATTAAAGATACTCCGCAATGGACAAGCTGCTCACTCCTACACGTTGAAATTTCCTTAACAATAGGCGTCGATGTTGAAGTTCAATAGAAGTCCCGTTAAAATCCTTTGGTTGGATGCGAAGTGTCAACTTTGGTGAGCGGCTTCGAGTTTGAAGGCCTGGGGGCTTTTGTAGGTAAACAGTAGCGTAGTGTTGAATTTAATTGGACCACAAAGAAGTACCATTCGAACTTTTGTGTCACAGCCTGAGTGTAAACAGTAGTCCACTATCCAGTTTAATTGGTTCCTAAAATTGGTTTATTTTACTACTTCAAGCTATAATTGGATGCTTTTATGAGTTAGGGATTTACGACTGTAGCCTTCTGTAAATTGTTCGCGGAACTTATAGAACGTACTGAAAGATCTTTCAAGATTTAATATCTATTTATGTTCTCCATAATTTAGATGTGAGTTTCTGGTGACAGGTATAAAAGATGTCAAATGAGTACAGTTGATCATTTCTATCGCTAAATGGAATTCCACACCTATTAAAAAGATCTTTGACGTAGCATTGCAGGTTGAGTTTCCAACACCCACAAAAGTGGGAGATGTTTTAAGGAATGATGACTGAAAGACATTTTTCATTTCAAGATGCCTCTGTTTCCATAGGCTACAAAACATTCTGGACCAAGAAAGTACCCCACTCACCCACCCCACCCCGAAATCCATCTCTCTCTCTCCTTCCCTCCATCCTTACCTCTTTACTCTTTCCTCCCCTCCCCCTCTTTATATATACATAGCTCTCTCATTATCATTATTATTCTTAAACAGCGTTCTATCTGCTCAAGAGCTGCTCATGGCGGCAGCCAAAACAGGATGTAACTCCAACCGCCCGAGGCGCACACTTTCCCACTCCCATTCCCTCCAATCTATCACAACAACATAATTTCAAAAGCCACCTCACTGTTCAGCCTAGCATTCATTGGTAATTCTTTTAATCCTTCTAAGTCACCACTGCAAGTACCTGGTCCTAAAATCGCCGTAGGCATACCACAACTGGCCCTTGACTTGTGTCGTAAACAAACAGCGAGCTGTCGAGGAGAAGTCGTTCAGAGGCTTTGTGTGGGGTAACAACTGGTCACTGCAGCTCTCGTGCCACAACAATGTGCCTGGAAGGTATGGGGATACAGATTTTTGTATACCTAGCCCTATAGGTCTAACCACCACCCTTCCCTATAGTTTGAGTTTATAGCCTCCTAATAGAAGAACAAGAAATAAAAGCCAAACTAGTCGCACACAAATTTCCAAATTTTTGCCTTTATTTAAAAAAAACAACCAGAGACTTCCTCGGGGGTAAAACGTTACAGCATAAAATCTATAAATGTATGGTTATGACACAATTGTGGGAGTCTCGAAACGCACAGATCGCATTCAAGAGAGAGACACACCTGACTGTGGCCTTCGAGACACATTATCATCTACCGCTTCGAGATGCACACAGACCATCAAACCTGCGAGACATCATTATACCATCGCCTTCAAGACACAGAAAACTACCCTCGAGACATACAGTGATACATACCATCATAACCCTCGTGAGACACATAGTTATTAGAGACTGTCGCCCTCGACACACACTTCGAAACACGTTTATTTCCCTTCAGCCTGTGAGAACGTGTGTGGCTTTCCTTTTACCTGGATGATTTTCAACGCCCAAGCAAGTAGAAAACCGAAGGTTTTCTCCGGGTACTCCGGTTTCCTCCCTCTTTTCAGTATTATTATTATTATTATTATTAAGACCATTCTGCAAGGCACAGTGCAAGGAGGTAGAAGAAGGGGGAGACCGAAAAAGAGGTGGGAGGACAACATTCGAGAATGGACTGGTTTGACACTGAGCGAAGCCATGAGGGCTGCTGAGGACAGAGAAAGATGGAGTATGCTGGTTAAACGATCATCTGTGGTGCCCCTACGACCTTCGGGTTATGGGACAGGATAGGATAGGATAGGATTATTATTATTATTATTATTATTATTATTATTATTATTATTATTATTATTATTATTATTATTATTATTATTATTATTATTATTATTATTATTATTATTAAGTAGGTAAGGAGAGAGATAACAAGAATGAAAAATTTAGAGGTCTTTACAGGTGATCAAGGCTAACAACCAATGAATCTCGCCACGATAACACTATGTCACACTATGGGAAGCAAGAGAGAGAAGAAAGAGAGACAGATACACACAGAGAGAAAGAGACAGAAAGACAAACACACACAGAGAAAAAGACACAGAGAGATGCAGAGAGACAGACCTCACAAAGTTGTGCATGTTCCTGAGAAAAAGGAGGACTACCGCGTTTCTACCCTACGATGGAAAGGTCACGGAACCTTAACTTTACCATACGCTTGAATATTATGGACATCAGTAGGCCTACTGATACTCAAGTGGGGATATTATACGTACTTGCCTCGAGATGGATACTGAGCTGCACCGCGTGAAGAAGGGAAGAGTATTAATAATATTGTGTTATGGGATGGGAAGAGTGGACAATAATTTATTATGAGAAGGGTAGAAATAATAAATTATTATGAGAAGAGTAATAAATAATAGTTTAGTATGGGGAGGGTACAAATAGCAGTGTATTACTTGAAGGGTGAACGAAGCCATCAGGGTTGCTGAGGATAGAAAAATGGGAGTACGCTGGTTAAACGATCATCTGTGGTGCCCCAACGACTTCCGAGTTACGGGATAGGATAGGATAGGATACATGAAGGGTAGAAATAATAATTTATTTTAAAGGAAGGGTAGAATATTATATTATTAGAACGGTATAAATAATAATACAAATGGTAATTTATTATAAGAAGGGTAGAAATAATAATTTATAAATAAAAAGGGTAGAAATAATATTTTTGATAAGAAGGGTAGAAATAATAATGCATTACAACAAGGATAAAAATAATAATGTTTTATGAAAAAGTATATATAATAATTTATTTTAAGAAGGGTAGAAACAATAATTTTTCCTTTCCTGGGTAGAAAAAATTATTTAAAGAACGGTATAAAAATAATAATTTATTATGATAGCCAAGGAGGACTTTTCGGGGAGAGGAGTCTTTAGTTAGGAACATTTCTTTTCCTCAGGTTCAACTTTATTGCGGCGGTAACCATCTTCTTCCCTTCGCTACTAGTTTTACCTTCTCTGGTGCTAAAAGAAAAGCCAGGTAAAAAAAAAAAAAAAAAAACTCACTCACAGCTGCGTGAACACAAATGTTTATTCCAATATTATTCCAATGAATGGTATAATAGTCAGTCATTCATGAGCGCGCCAAAGATTTGGGGAGGGCCTGTAGACTGACTGACCACTCCGCTGACCACTCCTTGGTCAGTGGTGACCACTTACGTCACAAGAGGGGGAGGAGTAAGTGGATCTGAAAGCCCACTCCATGACAATGGTCAACGCCTCTCGTGCGAACCGGCCCAGTGGTCAAAGAAGCCCCAGACCTGGTCTTTAGTACTTTTAACAACACACAGTTAAAAGCGGATTTTGGGTGGGAAGTGACTTTTCGAAGGGCGAAGAACTAGGGCTGAATTATTGTAAAGAGTACTCAGGAAGTAACAATTACAGACAAAACTGAAATGGGAAACAGGGGACAAAATGAAAACAGCAGTTACAATTCAAATGGAGAATTAGGATTAAGAAAACTTTATTATGTCAACAAAGAAATTCATAGATTAATTTGTCGTCAGTTTTTTAACAAAATGTTACAAATACACAGAATCCATATATGCTACGCTTTCTGGGGAAGCGGACTGTTTTCATGTTTACAAAATATAGACAGGTTACAAAAGGAACAAAAATAGTGAAAGTTTGCATTGCACCGCAGGTCACACAATACAAAGAGAATGAAAGAAATGGCAAAACTTTGTTTATGTACAAGGAAACATAACATGATTTTATGAAGAACAAGTTAGACATATAACAAATAAAAAAAGTAACCCATAAAACTATTATCTGAAACTAAAAAAAAAGCAAAATAAATAACAAAAAATAGGAATATCCGGAATTTTGTGGAAACATTCTGAGTGAAAAAATAGATAAGAATCCGGAATTGAAAAGAACAGAATACATTAAGAACAATGATCGCACTGAGCAGCGCACAGAGAACATAAGATATAAGAGCACTTATGAAGCTGTCAGGAATAATTTACCAATACCATCACACATCATTAATCATCCATCATCATCATCATCATCATCATCATCATCATCATCATCATCATCATCATCATCATCATCATCATCATCATCATCACCACCATCAGGAGCAGCAGCATGTCATCATCATCATCATCATCATCATCATCATCATCATCATCATCATCGTCGTCGTCGTCGTTGTCATCATCATCATCATCATCAGGTTATATAACATTTGAGCGCGGGAAAATCTTTCGTTACGTTATGTTGGAAGGTTACTGTGGGAATACGGATTTGTCCTTTGGTGAGAAGAAGGCAGAAGGAAATAATGGGCGGAAGAATGAAATTAAAGAATGAGGAACGGGAAATGAAGAAAATGAGGAGCAACACTTATTAACCCCAGCTGTGCCTGTTTTTGAGAACCATTGACAGCTTCGAAATGACACGACAGTCAAACAGGAGTGTGTTCTGAGTGCGGACATACAGGTAATAGAGCAGGGTATTAGGTGCAATGAAGGGAGTAATCTACTAACCACTACCAGTTCCATGTCCACGACACTCTATTACTAGAAGCACAACGTGTTCTTCTAGTCTCGTTTCTTGCGAGTATGATCTGATGACTCGGAATTCGGAATTGTCTGTCACCCACCTTCACATTGAATGTTCGAGACCCCATCAAGCCTTTCTTTTATCGGGCGTTAAATATGGTCCAGCAGTTTCGGATACTCTGACTCTTTAAACATCCTGACGCTCATGTCCTAGACGGGTGATCGTGAGTATCAGCTACACAAATGTACCCAGCAAGCGTAAGTTCCTTTTCTCCCATCCCGGTCGCCCAAAATGGTGCACAGTGGTCTAGCGTCAGACAATGCGCCTGAGGCAGCCAGTGGGCGCTTTGGTCGCCTTGAGTTAGATCCTA
Organism: Oncomelania hupensis; assembly: GCA_036898135.1. Taxonomy (NCBI): domain Eukaryota; kingdom Metazoa; phylum Mollusca; class Gastropoda; order Littorinimorpha; family Pomatiopsidae; genus Oncomelania; species Oncomelania hupensis. The sequence continues at coordinate 20,111,248 of CM072515.1, read as the reverse complement.
TATCGGCCAGCGCCTTGAGCCGCTCCTGAGCTGGAAAAGCGCTGCATAAGAATGATTAAATAAATAAATTCTCAGTGTGTCACCCGCACTGACTCATACAGAGTATCGGAGGCTGCTAAGGTATTTAATATTCTCCGATACTCCGAGAGGCCGTACATAGACTAAACAGGGCGTATGTTTCAGTATGTGCAATGAAGATATTATTACAATTCTAGCACATTCCGTGTTGAGGTAATAAAGATCTGCTGCATTGTTTTATTGTATTGTAATTGTTCAGAGACCCTCTTCCTACAAAGTTCAATCACAGAGCAACAGAAGTGGTCGGATGTGTCTGGGTGAACGGGTACTGCTAATGGGGCCATGCCATATAACACTAATTATGAGCCTAGGTGATGGTGATGGCCTGGTAGTAACATTGCCAAACCACTCTGCTTAAGTTATTATGATGAAAAGCCCGCGCTCTCGGCTCATACCGGACTTCTGGGCATTCTTGCAGGATGGTCTTTGCAAGGTCTGATGCTTTGGTGACGTGGCCATACCATCGGAGATTCCGCTTTTTCACTACTGTGAGCGTGTCATTGTGTTGTCCAATAGCTCGTGTGATGGTCTGGTCTGTCGGACTTCGCCATTGGTGATGTGCTGAGTATAGGAAATGCCCAGACTGCTTAGATCATGGTCACAACACGCTGCGTAGCTGAGACTGGCCGAGTGGAGCTGATATGAACCCATGCCTCTGTTAGTCTCAGCTACGCATTGTGAAATTTATGGTCCCAACAGACCATCCACAACAGCGTAGCTGGGGATCGCCACAGCTTACAATACGATTGTCTCTTAGGTACACTGCGAGTCTTAGCTTTGCTGGGTGCAAACTATCCTATCATATCCTATCCCGTAACTCGAAGGTCGTTGAGGCACCACAGAGAATCGTTTAACCAGCGTACTCCATCTTTCTCTGTCCTCAGCAACCCTCAAGGCTTTGCTCAGTGTCAAGCCAGTCCATTCTCGAATGTTGTCCTTCCATCTCTTTTTCGGTCTCCTCTTCTTTTGCCTCCTTGCATCGTGTCTTGCCAGGATGGTCTCTGCAAGGTCTGTTGCTCTGGTGACGTGGTCATACCATCGGAGATTCCGTTTTTTCACCACTGTGAGCGTGTCATCGTGTTGTCCAATGGCTCGTGTGATGATCTGTCGGACCTCGCCATTGGTGATGTGCTGAGTATAGGAAATGCCCAGAAATCTTCTGTAACACCTCATCTCCATGCTTTGTATTCTTCGTTGGAGATCTGCTGTGATGGTCCAAGCGTATATGAAGATGGAGATGACAAGGGATCGCAGCAGTCTTACCTTGGAATGTAGACTGATGGTCCTGTCTTTCCAAATGGGTTTCGACCTTGTCAGGGCAGCAGTTGTTTGTGCGATCCTGTCGGGACCCATTGTCTGATACAATGGCTCCTAAATATTTGCAGTTATGAACCCTGTTCCATTTGTCCACAGTGACGCAAGCGATAATTATAATCTTCTATTATAATATAATAAAGGTTTTAAATGTTAATTCTCTATCAGATTTATTTCTACCTAAACAGTAATCTGTTAATATTTATCAAAATCGACAAAATAGTACGACTCGCTGGAAACGTCAAACCAGACTACATTGCTGGTCTCCAGTACTTCTCCTCTTCTCCTCACCTCCTTCCTCCCCCTCCCCACTAAAACCCACCCGACCCCACCACAATTTTTTCGAGGTTATTAGTTCTTATAACTCTTTGTTTTTCTTCTTCACTTCAGGTTATGTTTTATAACATTTCAAACTGAAATAGCTTTCGGCTTATGTCAGAATTAAACGTCAACTTTGACTGAACTCGCCTCTGTTGGCGCTGACTGAACACAATTAAACGTTATTTACTTTAAGTACGCCAAACCGCCTAAACATCACATTTCTCAACTTATGGAAACATTAATAGAACAAACTAATATTTTATTATTAAAAGAAATAAAAATGACAATATACAAGACGAACTATACTCGGATTATGCTGTTGAATGATCATTGTGCACATCGATCATGTAAATTCTGTTAACGCCAACAAATAACATATGGCGTATAATATTGTACAGTACACCGTTTCTGTACACATTTATACATGAAAGGAAATGTTCACCAAAGTGTTCGGGTAAAAGGTAAAAATGTGAGGTGCAAATCCCTTGAATCAAAGGTAGAGACGTGCAACGCAATTATCACAATTGTCAAACACAAATGCACACTCCAAGAAGAAGGGCGCACCTGAATAAAGCTGAGTATCAGCGACAGCTGAATTCGACGCCTCCATACTACCTATCTCATACTTATTGAGCATGCACATCATCTTTAAGCCTTCCCTCTTGATAATGAGTATCAGCCCGTGCCTTGAACCGTGGGGAGAGGGGGGGATGGGGGGGGGGGCTTAGTCCTACTGGTTTACGTGGTGCGAAGCTATGGAATAACTTCGCGTGCTCTGTTGATTATTTATTGCAACTCCAGCCATCGATAATTATTCTGTACCGACACACCTTAACTGGAGGCTAAATCGACACTGCATGCAAGTGCATTTCTTACCGACACCCTTAACTGAGGCTAAATTCTGTACCGACACACTGCAGACACTGCGCATGCAATATAAAGACTATTTATTTCGCATTTGATTATCGCGATAATTGACCTAGGGATGGCGCGGGTAGCGTTGTAGCGTTGTGATTTTGCCACGCTAGAAATTTGAGCGGTAGCGGTGTGAACTTAAGCGACGTGGATGTTAGGACTTAAGCGACGTGGATTTCTTGGATGGGTTAGTTTACATTGAGTTCTTGGATGGGTGACTCCTGCATGTTCAAGTTTGGACGCTTTCACTCCAGGACGCTAATGCAACCTGTCTGTAACCTGTCCTGTAATAATAAATTATTAACAATAAGGGTAGTTTATTGTAGCGCTTTTTTTTTTGGGGGGGCGCTTTTTTGGGTTTAGCGCTTTTTTTTTGGCGGGGGGGGGGGGGGGGTAAAACAGTCAAGAAAAAGATTCGATTCAAAGAGCAATTTTCACTTCTTGCATTCACACCCCAACGAAGAAACACGACAACATTATGTGCTAACTGTTTATTGTTGATCACACGTGAGGTGTGGTTGTAGAAAGAAGTCCTATCAATACAAGATGGCTCTTAGCCTTCACTGCATTCTGATAGGGCCGATCGGCTAAAGTCAGTCAAGGGGTTTTCATACTTTGTGGAGTGGAGGTCTCGAGTAGGTTATCGAGAGATAACCGCGTGCGACGGCTTCAGTCAGTTTGTGTGTGTCCCGTTGGTCCTTTGTCGTATCTCGCCAATAGTTGTCACACAGATAGACGCATACGCGTGTTCAATTCAAAACAACGCGTTCCTCCGATGAGGGGAGGTGGGTGGAGTTGGGGTGGGGTGGGGTGGGGAGTTGTGTGGCGTGTGTGTATGTGGTAAGGGGGTTGAGTTGGGTTTGGTTGGGAGTGAAAAGTGATAAATTTTAAGGAGAACTGTTGGGGAAACTGAAGTGTAGCGAGAGGAAAGGGAGAAGGAGGGGGTTGACGTAGGCTTATTAAGGAGATAAAAGAAAGAGGGTTGTTGTTGTTGTTTTTTATGGATGAGGTGGGAGTGGGGGGAAGAAAGGGTGGGAAAGTGACGGGAGGAGAGAGAGAGAGGAAGAGAGAGAGAGAGAGAGAGGGAGGGGGGGTGGGGAGGGGGTTGGAAAGAAGGGAAAGGGAGTTCAGTTTTTTAAAGTATCTAAAATGAAGTCACCGTTTCCCAGCGTTTTATCGTAAGCGCTACAGGATAAGCGCATACAACTATTGCGGTTGGGGAAAATAATAATAGCGAACAACGGGAAAAGTGAGGCCGAATTATGATCCAGTGTTCTATCTCCTCACTCTCACCACCACCACCACCCCAAGCCAACCCCACCACCATCCCCCACCAATCTTTCCCCTCCCTGTAAATTTTTATTCTCTCCCTTCCCCCACGTTTTTCTTTCTCCATTCTTCGTACTCCCATTCCCCTCTTCACCCCCCCCACACCCACACCCACACCCACATTCATACGGTTCCTACCTATCCCCCATTCAGGGTGATAGGGTTCCTTTACATCTGATCTGACGGAACTCATATGGCAACCAGCTGACGGACACGCATGGAAGATTTCTTTTAACCGTTTCTTGTGTTCACTCACATGGAACCACGGTCAGGCACGCACCCATGAGGTCCTGGCGCCCTACCCACTTCTACCAACCCTTTGCACATTTTATGATAACCCTAATTCCCCATCCCTATATCCTATGCAAATATAACGTACATTTACGTACCTGTTGTTTTGATATTTTGTTGAACAGTTCTGCAATATCTATCTATCTATCTATCTATCTATCTATCTATCTATCTATCTATCTATCTATCTATCTATCTATCTATCTATCTATCTATCTATCTATCTATCTATCTATCTATCTATCTATCTACCTACCTACCTACCTACCTACCTACCTACCTACCTACCTACCTACCTAGCTATCTATCTATCTATCTATCTATCTATCTATCTATCTATCTATCTATCTATCTATCTATCTATCTATCTATCTATCTATCTATCTATCTACCTTCCTACCTACCAATCTATCTATCTATCTATCTATCTATCTATCTATCTATCTATCTATCTATCTATCTATCTATCTATCTATCTATCTATCTATCTATCTATCTATGTAAACACTACACTGAGGTGGATTTTTATTATTTTTTTACAAAATGAATATATCAATATACATCGTTTTTAAAATTAATCTTGCCAGTATCATATTAATAGCAAGTGCATATTTATGTTTCAAATATCATTGGTCTATGCATACAACGTAAAATAAAGTGAACATTTTATCAATACAACTGTCAGGATAAAATAACTTTCAGAAAGGAAGCAATTGAATATGTTGAACATTCCTCAACGTAGACGCCAATGCAAACTTAAAATCAGCCAATGAGTAAATGTAAAATAAATTATAAGAAAATAAATAGAAGTACTGAACAATAAACAGCATAAATCATTAAATGTGAAAGTAATGGACTGATTAAAATTTACGATAGACACATAATTCGAGGCCACTGGATCCCAGCAATTCTTATTAATAAATCACAATAAAATTTCAGCACTTCATATCAATAAAAAACTAAATGTTAAAAGTGGTTACTCTCGAGTCTATAAAACCTCAATAAAATTGTCAGCTCAGTTGAAATCACATAATTTATTTCTTAGTAACAATCTGCACACTGTTGCCTAAAGTTATAGATCAGCCACTGCGAGTGACCTTAAGAAATTTAAATTCATTTATTTGAGTGGGTAGGGGACAGTTACCATGAAACTACCAATAAAAGTTACTGTTCGGTACTTCATAGTTAATCAAATAAATGCCAACATCATGCAAACATGACCATGTACATTAATATTATTTCATTAGTATTAGTGCATGTTTAACTGCCTGTGCTACTGAGACGAGTGACAGTATCTACAAGGCAGCCAAGCAGAATCAAAGTCCCCTGTCCCGGGGAGGGGGAGGCTGGGGTTGGGAGAGAGAGAGAGAGAGAGAGAGAGAGAGAGAGAGAGAGAGAGAGAGAGAGAGAGAGAGAGAGAGAGAAACAGTCGGACAGAGACAGAACAGGGGGACAAAGACGGACAGACAGACCAACAAACAAAACTTCATTTTCTGACATCAACTATTAAAATTCAAATAGATATAATAATAATAATAATAATAATAATAATAATAATAATAATAATAATAATAATAATAATAATAATAATAATAATAATAATAAGGATATTTATATCGCGCTTTTTCCTACTGACATCAGCTCAAAGCGCAGTTCTCAGGCATGTATAGGCTACTAAACGCTAACATCGACACACATAGAAAAGAAGTTAAACAAAAACGAGACACTCATATTTAATATATACCCCATTTAAGGAAATCTAGGGGCACCCTTAAGTAATAAGATATATTATACACACTAAATGTCCTTGTGATTTAAAAAAAAAAAAAGGTAAAGGTAGTCCCATAGCCTTGTGGCCGTAGGGGAGCGTGATGTTGGAGATCACACTTATCTTGGGCCAGCGTAATGAGGGTGATGCCCAACTCTCTCCCTCGCTGCTTTACCTTCCCCACCCTCAAGAGAGTAGGTACTCAATCACAGTTGAGTCAACTGGGGGCGTTGTTATTTGTCGCTTCACGCCTTGGCGGTCACCCATCCAAGTGCTAACCGCACCGGACGGTGCTT
>CM072515.1:20024936-20099936 GCA_036898135.1 Oncomelania hupensis | reverse complement strand
CGTTATTGCCGCACTAATTTGTCACAAGCACAAAATTGTTGAAAATAACCGATTTAAACAAAGTTTTAAAATAACTTTCCGAAGTAAATGAATACATAACATTGAAACTGTGCTGCCTTAATCATTAATCCCATTTAAAATGGGATGATTAGTCATTAGTCTCGTAAAAAGTGAAGAGAACAAAAGGTAACATGAATATTTACCTGGTACTCAACCAAAAATCAACAGCAACTGGAGAACTAAATTATGTAATGTAGAACCTACATAAAGAGAAATAACAGGAAAAAAAGGAGTAATTAATGAAACAAGTAAATTCTACTATAGAAAAAATCTTTCTTAAAAAAAACTTTTATTATTTTTTAGAGAGAGAGAAGTAATGCGGGTGGAACGGAGCGGTTGAGGGGAGGAGGGGGACAAATTAAAGTATCGATTTTTTGCTAATTGCAAATCTAAAGCTAATATAAGCTACTATACCAAACTAAACTAAACAAAAACGAAACTAAAACTAATAAAATTAAAGTGAAGTAAATTACATTAATAGAAAATAAATAATGAAATGTAAAAAAAATTAAATAATACAAAATAAAATAGAATAAAACTAAATAAAACAAAACTAAAATCAATAACCAAAAAAAAAAAACAAAAGAAAAGTCGAATGGTCCTAATACACCGAGTCGTGGCAGATGAAATCGGGTGAAAACTAATGCTTAGTGAAATGTTGCACTGGATGAAAATAATAGAGGGAGGATGCTGAGAGTGGATGGGTGGGGAAGTGGGGCCAATTGGTACTGAGCTGTGTGTTTGGGAAGAGGTGTGTATAGGGGTGGATGGGAAGAGGGGGGGGAGGGTGTTGAAGTTTTGGTGTGGGTGTGTGGGTGGGGGTGGGTGTGTGTGTGTGTGTGTGTGTGTGTGTGTCTGGGTGAGGAGGAAGAGGAGTACGGGGTGTGAAAGAAGTGAGAGTGGAGGGTCAAAGTTGACGTGTGAGGGAGTGTAGATTGGGTTGGGGGGGGGGATGGAGTGTGTGCAAGGGTGATGTTTGGGTTGGGAGTTGGGAAGGCGGTTAGTGAACCGATGGCACGCGCACACCCCAAGTTCCAGCACACCTGGCCTGGGAGAAAGGCTTTGTCGGTCCTCTCAACAAAGAAGGCACCGTCGTGCGTGCGCGTGCGATTTTTTTTATGCGCTGTGTGCGGCTCGCTCGTTTTCTACCCTAGGACTTGCCTAAGCTGTCTCACAAGAGTATCAGAGCCTAGACTAGAGTATCAGAGCCTAGACTGGACTTACTTCAGACTACTGTGGCAGCGCATAGAATTAAAACTTAAATACAGATGAACTCTATGGATAGGGCTACTTTGTTAACGAGTATTAACAAAGATTTGTGCAGACCCAGATAGGCGTATTATGGGTTTCAATGCTGAAGGTGTTGCTGTAGAAAATCTTCAACTTTAATACTCTTCAGTTACTCTGCCCAAAAACGATTTAAAGCCTGGGGTCTATTTAACCCCAGTTGTTCTCTTTTCACACTTATTTATTTATTTATTTATTTAGTTATTTATTTTGATATTAGAAATATTGATTGTCATCTTACACACAGTTTTATTAATCTTTGCTATCGATCGCTGAAAATTAGAATGACTCAATTGAAGTCGGCCAAAAGTTCTGAATATAATTATATATGACAGCCTGCACCAACTATTGTGCAGTTACATTATATTTTTAAAATTTTAATTCTATCGTTTTTATATGGCGTTAAATTACAATATAAGGCAATAACCATAACAAAGAACTTTGAACTTTGAACTTTGACTTGTAAAGTCTATTCTGGAGAACGTAAAATAGTAAATATGGAATAAATCAAAACTATATAGTAAAATATGTTTATACACAAATGAGAGGGGCCGGGTAGCTCAGTTGGTAAGAGCGTCTTGCTAGTAACCGAAAGGTCGCTGGTTCGAATCCCGGATTGGTCAACGTGTGATCATATTATTTTCCCCTTTACCAATAACTGGCCCGCTGGTGTCAGTATAAATCGGTCCAGTAGTCACCTATATGCGAAAGTGTCGTGTGACTATAATCTACATACAAACAACACAAATGAAAGAGAAGAAAATGAGTGTACTTTAGTAATTAATTCACAAAACAAGGAGGGCGGCGTTAGGAGATGGGGAGAGAAGAAGAAGAAGAAGTAGTAATAGTGGTAGTAGTAGTAGTAGTAGTAGTAGTAGTAGTAGTAGTAGTAATGTATTTTATTAACGTCTGCTAAAACCAAAGGTCATTCAAGAGAAGAAGAAGAAGAAAGGAAGGAAGGAGGAGGAGGAGAAGGAGAAGAAGAAGAAGAAGAAGAAGAAAATCCCATGAGTTAAGCCTACTTGAAAGTGAATGTCCTTATGAAGGTTATTTCTTCTAGGCACACCAGACAATCACAAAAAAAGCTTCGCATGTAATTTGTACAAGGAATGTACTACTTTTATTTAATGTGGTTTAAATTGCGCTTTTAATAAATAATTGTGGATTCGCATAAAATTATGGACACTGTACAAAATACATTATTATTATTATTATTATTATTATTATTAGTAGTAGTAGTAGTAGTAGTAGTAGTAGTAGTAGTAGTAGTAGTAAAGCGACTCCTCCAGCTGCGCACATAATCTGCCTACGAAAGCACACTCGGGAAGCCACCGACAATCTGCATGTGAGTGTGCGTGCGCCGTCTGTTGCTATACCGTCGTTAAGGGAAGGCCGACGACGAAATGCCGATACACGCACCAAAAACATCTGTCAAAAATAATGACAATCATGAACATAACCTTAAACAAAAGTTTTCTTTCCAGACAGACAGATAGAAAGTGTTGAAAGCATCTCAGTGAAAATTTACAAAAGTTTTGAAGTTATAAGTGTTAAGGTAAATTGTTGTTGTTGTTGCTGCTGCTGTTGTTGTTGTTGTTGTTGTTGTTGTTGTTGTTGTTATTATTATTATTATTATTATTATTATTATTATTATTATTATTATTATTATTATTATTATTATTATTATTATTATTATTATTATTATTATTATTATGAATTTCGAGTTTTGCATTCGGAAACATGCGGATGGAGATGTGTTCTCAACATTCACAATACATGAAATGAAAAACACTCTTGGTTTTTCTCGAAGATATCATGCAGGAATAATGTGATAAGTTGCAATGTATCTATTCGTATACAGAACAAAAATTGTATCAGCATAATATAAGCCTATGTGTAATTTTTTTTTCAAAATTACTTTTAGTATCCTTTCACCTTGCCATATATTTTTTCCGTACTGATTCTGAAAATAAATTATTACATTAAGTTTCATATTTAATGTGCGAAGTCCTCCCTCTTATCCCTCCCTTCACCCTGAAGTCATGCCTCCTGGTGTATAAGATCTATGCTTAAAGCTTAACTTAAAGGAAACAAAACAAAACAAAAACAAGTAATGAAAGAAAGGAAGAAAGACAGAGTTAAGGTTAATTGTAGATTTCAGTCACACCACACTTGAGCTTATAGGCCACTACTGGTCACATTATTATGACACCAGCAAACCAGTTGATGGTAAGGAGAAAATAATATGGTCACACGTTGGCCAATCCAGGATTCGAACCAGGTACCCAGCCCCTTAGAAAACGCTCCTTAAGACAAATCTTTGAATAATACAAGAGATTTGGAGGGAAGAATTTTAGATTGATGGTGATCGGGCATCTGGTGGGTCCCGGCACAGTCAATCATGTTTCCTGGGGTGTGAGTAAAGAGAGAGATGGGGTGGAGTGACAAGGATGAGGGTGAGGGTGGGGAGAGAGTGAGGCATGAAGAGTGTGGAATAGGGGGACGAAGACAGACGAGAAGAGAAGAAAGGAGAGATAGAGAGAGGGGTGGGAGGTAGAGAGAGGGAGAAAAGTGGATGGGGGGAGGGGGAGAAGCTGGTGAGAAAGAAGGAGAGAGAGACAGACAGAGACATAGACATAGAGAGACAGACACATAGAAAAAATGTGGGGGATGGGGAAGCTGGTGAGAAAGAGGGAGAGAGGGCGAGTGGAGTGAGAGAGAGAGAGAGAGAGAGAGAGAGAGAGAGAGAGAGAGAGAGAGAGAGAGAGAGAGAGAGAGAGAGAGAGAGAACACGAATACGAATACTTATTCAATAATGGGTCAAACCCTCTCTCAGAAGTGGTGTGTGCAGCATATTCACAAAATATTACAATCCAACAGCAGTCAAGTCAAACATACATCGAAACAATACAGTATTTAAAATCCTCAAAACATTCAAAACACATCACGACAAAACATGATCTCTAATCTTGAACGCTCTGTACAAAAACATAATAATCTTCTTACAACATTTGCATTATTTGATGATAATAATAAAGACAGCTTGAATGCATTTGGGGTTATATAGTATTTGGGGGCAATATATTCTCTGCATACATCATCGAAGTAGGGACAACTGAGCAAACAAATGCTGCTCATTTTCTTCGGTTTCCTATCCTATCCTATCCTGTCCCATAACCCGAAGGTCGTAGGGGCACCACAGATGATCGCTTAACCAGCATACTCCATCTTTCTCTGTCCTCAGCAGCCCTCATGGCTTCGCTCAGTGTCAAACCAGTCCATTCTCGAATGTTGTCCTCCCACCTCTTTTTCGGTCTCCCCCTTCTTCTACCTCCTTGCACTGTGCCTTGCAGAATGGTCTTTGCAAGGCCTGATGATCTGGTGACGTGGCCATACCATCGGAGTTTCCGTTTCTTCACCACTGTGAGCAGGTCATCGTGTTGTCCAATGGCTTGTGTGATGGTCTGTCGGACTTCAACGTTGGTGATGTGTTGGGTATAGGAAATGCACAGAAGTCTTCTGTAGCACCTCATCTCCATGCTTTGTATTCTTCGTTGGAGATCTGCTGTGAGGGTCCATGCTTCGCAAGCATATAGGAAGATGGAGATGACCAGAGATCGCAGCAGTCTTACTTTGGAATGTAGACTGATGGTTCTGTCTTTCCAAATGGGCTTCAACCTTGTCAGGGCAGCAGTTGTTTGTGCGATCCTGGAGAGGACTTCCTGTCGAGACCCATTGTCTGACACAATGGCTCCTAAATATTTGAAGCTGTGCACTGTGTTGAGGGATTGGCCTTGTACTTTGATGTCCGTGTTGATGCCATTGGTGTTGTTGGTCATCATTTTGGTCTTCTCTGCACTTATTTCCATTCCATAAGCTCTGGAGGTGGTGTCAAGCCTCTGTACAAGCTGTTCAAGTTCTTGTTCCTCTCCAGCCAATCCATCAATATCATCCGCAAAACGAAGATTGGAGATTGCTCTGCCCCCTATGCTGACTGTGCCTTCGTGATCTGCAAGAGCATCTGACATGATGCGCTCTAGGAAGATGTTGAAGAGTGTTGGAGAGAGTAGGCATCCTTGACGCACACCGATTGTTGTTCTAAACCAGTTCCCGATGACGCTGTTATGGAGGACTGCACTGGTAGCCTTGTCATACAGGCTTTTGATGACTTCTATGATTTTAGGGCTGATGTTGTACACTTTCATGGTTGCCCATAGAGCTGCATGCCAGACTCGGTCAAATGCCTTCTTGAAGTCTATGAACACATGATATAGATGTTTTTGGTGCTGTAGGTATTTCTCACAGATTATTCTGAGGTTGAAAATCTGTTCAGTGGTACTTCGCCCTGCCATGAATCCTGCTTGTTCTTCAGCTATGATTTGTTCAGCTTGTGGTTTCAACCTGTTGAGTATTATTTTCAGGAGGACCTTGCTGGGATGGCTGATGAGGCTGATGGTGCGGTAATTTTCACACTCCTGAAGGTTACCTTTTTTAGGAAGAGTGATGACAAGCGACTGGGTCCATGGTGTAGGCCATTCCCCACTCTGCCAGATCTTGTTACAGATAGTGGTGAGAGCATCAGTCATCGCTTCTCCTCCTGCTTGTAGCAGTTCCGCTGGTATGTTGTCCACTCCCGCTGACTTCCCTTTCTTCAGCGATTGCACTGCTGCCTCAACTTCTTCCCGGAGAATTGGGAGGATTTCTTCTTCTTCTCTGCTCTCGGGGCAGTTTGTTTTCGGGTATGCCACTGCGATATCTATCAAAATGAATAGCCAAATCAGAAATCCCAAATCTGAACTTAGTCAATAAATACTGAAGATGCCCATCTAAAATCAACTGTAAAAATTAATAGCCAAATCAGAAATACCAAATCTGAACTTAATCATTAAATACTGAAGATGCCCATTTAGAATCAATTTAAAAAATAAAGGCACATCATGCGACTTAACTCAAACCGTTCACTCGTATTTACATCAGTGTACAGCATATCAATCGCTCTTTAAAAACACGCAGAAACCATTTTACAGTACCCACGCTATGATTCATCCACCCCTACCCAAATCCATACTGAAACAAACATACCGGTATGTTCAAGGCTCGACACGGTGTAACATGTTTTTGTGATGCTCTTGAGTTGTTTATTATGTTGCTTGCTGATGATGTTATTCTGTTATCTGAAACAGTTGTATGATTACAAAGGCAACTTAATAGCTTACATAGAGCAGCTTCTTCGCTTAGTTTAGAACTGAATATGGATAAAAGTAATTATGTTGTGCTTAGAAAAGGGGATATTTAGGTGCAATGGAAAAGTGTTTTTTGTTAAATTAAAGTGTTATCATATCCTATCCTATCCCGTACCTCGAAAGCCGTTGGGGCACCGCAGATGATAATTTAACCAGCGTACTCCATTTTTCTCTGTCCTCAGCAACCATAATGCCTTCCCTCAGTGTCTGAAGTGTTGTCCTACCACCTCTTTTTCTGTCTCCCTCTTCTTCTGCATCCTTGCACCGTGTCTTGAAGCAGGGTCTTTGCAAGACCTGATGCTCTGATGACGTAGCCATACCATCGGATTTTCTTTTTCTTCACCACTGTGAGCATGTCATCGTATTATCCAACGGATTGTGTGATGGTCTGTCGGACTTCGTTGTTGGTGATATGCCGGAAATGCCCAGAAGTCCTCTGTAGCACCTCATCTTCATGCTTTGTATTCTTCGTTGTAGGTCTGCTGCGAGGGTCCATGTTTTGCAAGCGGATAGGAAGATGGAGATACAAGGGAGCACAGCAACTTTACCTTGGAGTGTAGACTGATGTCTTTCCAAATGGGCTTCAATCTTATCAGGGCAGCAGTTGTTTGTGCGATCCTGGAGAGGACTTCCTGTCGGGACCCATTGTCTGAAACAATGGCTCCTAAATATTTGAAGCAATGCACTGTATTGATGAATTGGCCTTGGACTTTGATGTCCGTGCTAATGACATTAATGTTGCTGGTCATCATTTTAGTCTTCTCTGCACGTATTCCATTCCAGAGGGTCTGGAGGTGGTGTCAATCCTCTGTACCAGCTGGTCAAGTTCTTGTTCCTCTCCAGCCAATCCATCAATGTCATCCGCAAAAAGAAAGGCTGGAGATTGCTCTACCCCCTATGCTGACTGTCTTCGTGATCTGCAAGGGCATCTGACATGATGCGCTCCATGAAGGTGTTGAAGAGTGTTGGAGAGAGTAGGCATCCTTGACGCACGCCGATTGTCGTTCTGAAACAGTTTCCGATGGCGCTGTTGTGGAGAACTGCACTGGTAGCCTTGTCGTACAGGCTTTTGATAACTTCAATAATGTTAGGGTTGATACTGTACACTCTCATGTTTGCCCACAGAGCTGCATGCCAGACTCGGTCAAACGCTTTCTTGAAGTCTACAAACACATGATATAGATGTTGTTGGTGCCATAGGTATTTCTCGCAGATTATTCTGAGGTTGAAAATTTGCTCGTGGTACTTCGCCCTGGCCTGAATCCTGCTTGTTCTTCAGCTATGATTTGTTTAGCTTGGGGTTTCAACCTGCAGAATAGTAGTTTCAGGAGGACTTTGCTGAGATGGCTGATGAGGCTAATGGTGCGGTAATTTTCACACTCCTGAACGTTATCCTTTTTGGGAAGAGTGATGACAAGCGACTGGGTCCATATGGTGTTAGCCACTCCCCACCCTGCCAGATCTTGTTACAGATAATGATGAGGGCGTCAATCATCGCTTGTCCTCCTGCTTGAAGCAATTCTGCGGGTATGTTGTCCACTACCTCTGACTTCCCCTTCTTCAACGATTGCACTGCTGCTTCAACTTCTTCTCGGAGAATTTGGAGGATTTCTTATTCTCCTCTTTTCTGGGGACATGCTAGAACTGATGGGTCTTCGTTTGGTGTGTAGTTGTAAAGGTCTGAGCAGTTCTCTGTCCATCTATCCAAGACTTCTTGTTCTTCTGTAAGGCACATGCCAGACTTGATTTGGATCGTAGAGACCTTGGCCTGTTTAACATTTGTCAGCAGCTTCACAGTCTGGTAGACCTTGCTGTTTTCTTGTTCAGACTGTTATCCATTTCCTGCCATTGATCTGTCCAGTTCTCCTTTGCCGTGCGCATGCCTTTTCGGACGTCATTGTTGATTTTTCGGTAGGCATCAACTCTCTGTGAGGTGTTCTTTTTTCGTCTCTCTTTGTTTACCACATAGATCCAACAGTTCAGGTGTGATCCTCGGTTTCTTCTCTGAGTGCTCGCCAAGGATCTCAGTTGCGGCATCTTTCACAGCTTAATTAAAGATGGTGGTCATAGTGTTGACATGTACTTCACCAGCTCCCAAAATGAGCAGTGGTGAAAATTTCCCTGCAATTGTGGCTTGGAATATTTGTGCCACCTCCGGGTCTTGCAGTTTGTCCAGGTCAACCTTCGGTCTGGTGCATTTTGCTGTGTTTACTCTCTTCAAGCTGCAAGTGGAGCCGGAAAGACATCATCACGAGATCGTGGTCACTTCCAATGTCTGCTCCTGGATTAGTGCATGCCCTGCCATTGTTGACGCTTGATCTGAAGCGTTTCTTGACCATGATTTAATCAATCTTGGAGTGTTATGCCTGTCACGTGGGGTTTATGGGCTCTGCACAATGGAATTATGGACCCTCACGTTTATTCGGTGGGAACTGCTAGTAAGTCACCCTATGAATTACTTTAATAAATTTATTTGTTTAGCTCGTTCTGTGTTAAGGTTGGGGTACAGAAATAGATAGAAAAAAGGTAAAAGAATACTGTCACACTAGCTTTCACACGGCTATGAATCATATGTAGTCCAGCCTTTTGATAACAGTTAAAATCACACATTTATTTCTTCTACTCTATACAAGGTTCTCTAAGTACTAATCTAACTTAAAAAGTCTCTTTCAATGCTAATAGTTCGATCGCTGATAGTCTATGCAGCTGTTCTATCTTCATCGGGCACTCGCTAGTATATCTCATGTAGATTTGGACTACTGTGGTCCGTTTTAGAGTTTCTGAATAGTTGGACTACTGTGGTCCTGTTCTGATCAGTTTAAGTGCACTTGGGATAACACACTTAACTGGCGGGTGGTGCGGTCGAAGTCCTTCTGTGAGGTAGCTTCTGGTCCACCTGTGTCGTTGTGTAGTTGGGTTCCCTTGCCACGCTGTGGGGTCTGACAGGGAGTTTTACCGGGTCGCTCGTTCCGACTTGTGCGGTAGAGGTTCCTCAACCAACTTGTTTCTGTGGAGTGGGGTTCACAGGATAGCTCGGGATAGCTCGGGATAGCTCGGGATAGCTCGCCTGCCCGTCTGTAATATAAGAGACGAAATTCTGCACAACCCTGAATAATCGGTTTGTGCAGAGCGTCTCACTGAAAGCCAAGTAGCCCTCAGTGATAGCTCCACATCTCTATACATAAGCGACGAACATTCTGCTACTTCCGGGTTCCACTGGAATCTCACTCTAAATTCCTATACATACATAAATATCAAACGTGGCTAACTATACACATACAGAATTAATAATATTATAAACATTCAGTGGTACAGCCACTGGTCTGCAAACATACATATAAGTTAAACAACAGTGGTTCCGTATGGTATGCAACATGGCGGCGTAACCGGTCGTGTTTCGCCTCGTGGTAGGCTCTTCCACATGGTCACGCAAATTCGGATTAACAATTCACATTTATGCATAGCAAATTCTTCAAACATAATTTCAACAATACTACACATATATCACGATGAAACAGAAGGGTGTTCATTTACCTGTTTGACAAGTTCAGGCCCGTGTGACTTGATAGAATTCTACGATTCCTAAGTCCTGCTTCCTGGTCTAAGTGTAGAGAGATTTCTCTGCCAGCTTTCTAGCTGTTAACACTTCGGTGTATTACTCCCAACTGACCAAAAATGTGTTAGGCTCGGACCCAGTCAAACTGGCTCGAACCGCTTTGCGTAAGCTCTCATTGGGTAAAATGTTCATATTCAAAACTCAAGTGCTGACGTCACTGCGCTGTGTGTGTGGCTCAGGCTCGCAGTGTGCTGTAATTTAATTGCTACTGTGTACTGTACTAACTCTCTACTGTTACAAAGGCTACACAATGCTAAACAGTCGATAGGCAGAGTTTAAACTAGCCAATTCGTGACAGGCTCCCTCAACTGAAAAAAGGCGATGACTACTGGATTCGACCTTTTTCTACTACAGAGCCTAGTTTAACACTGCACTATCCTAGGGTCCTATTTACAAACTAAGTAAGTTGCTCTACCTGAGCTGCAATGCTGTGCCAGGTAGCTATGGACACTAGTGACAGGGTATTACTGGGCGGGGACGAATTCTGGTGCTGTGGCCCTTAGTTGTGTTGGGTGGGCGACAGCTGCTGTGTCCTCCACGAGATGGCGACTGAGGTAGTCGGCTCCGTGGTTTTCTTTGCCGGGGATGTACTCGATTTGGAATGAGTACGCCTGAAGGGTGAGTGCCCATCGCATCAGGCGAGAGTTCAAAGACTTGGAGGCTGCCAGGAACGATAGTGGTTGGTGGTCCACCTGAACTGTGAAATGGGTCCCATACAGGTAGAGTTGAAACTTCTGTATGGCCCAGACTAGTCCAAGGCATTCTTTCTCCGACGTGGCGTAGTGGGTCTCGGCGGGTCTCAATTTTCTGCTGGCGTAGGCGACAGGGAATAGCGTCTCTGCATTCTTGGGGTCGCGCTGTAGCAGTACTGCTCCGAGTCCTAAGTCGCTTGCGTCGGTGCGAAGAACGAATGGCTGAGTCAAATCGGGTAGGTGGAGTACTGGCGCCGATGTCATTCTGTCCTTGAGTGTTTGGAATGCTGTCTCGCATTCCGCTGTCCATACGACTTTGTCCGGGGCGATTTTCCGGGTTCCATTTGTCAGTGGTACGGCGGTGCTGTTGTAGTTGTGGATGAGCTTCTTCCGCGATGGCGATGGCCATCCATGTGTGTGTGCCGGGGGTCGCTGGTCGGTCCGTGTATTTCTTGAGGCGATTGATGTGGTGGTATCGGGCTCTCCCGTTCACCTCTACTTGGTAGACTGTCTTGGATTTCTTGGCAGTCACCCGGTACGGTCCTCTCCAAGCGATGTCCAGCTTGTTGGTTCCACTTGGAAGTAAGAGTAGCACTTGATCGCCGACTTGCAGTTCTCTGTCCTTCGCGTGGCGGTTGTAGTACTTCGCCTGACGGGCTCTTGCCTTCTTCAGTGCTTCACCAGCTTTCTTCCACGTTGCTTTGAGGGTTTCCTGCAGGTCTGCGACGTACTTGGTGGCACCTCTGGGTGTGTCGTCTATCTTGGCTTCCGTCCAACTTCTGCGTAGGGCTTCTAGCGGTCCTGCTAGAGGTCTGCCGAATAGCAATGTTGACGGGGTGTAGCCTGTGGCTGCATGGGGCGTTTCTCGGTATGCGAACAGTGCCGCATTCACGTAGGTGTCCCACGCTTCTGGATTGTCGTCGGCGACTTTCCTGAGTATGGTGAGAAGGGTTCCATTCAGTCTTTCTACTTGTCCGTTGCTGGCGGGGTGGTATGGTGGTGTGCGAATGTGATGGACTTGTATCAACTCGAACACGTCTTGCATCAGGCGGCCGGTGAACTGAGATCCGTTGTCCGTTCTAATGCTGTCCGGGAATCCGACTCTGGTAAAGATGGCGATGAGTGCATCTGCAATCTTCTTGGTGTCGATCGCTGGCAACGGGACTGCTTCGCACCACATCGTACATGCGTCGACGAGTGTGAGTAGAAATCTGTTCCGCTTCTTGGTCATGGGCAGTGGTCCTACTATGTCTACTGAGACTTGCTGGAATGGCACGCCGACTACTACTGATGGTCCTAAGGTAACTGGTACGGTGTGATGTCGCGGGGAATATCGTTGACATTGGTGGCAAGATTTCACGTAGCGCTTGACATCCTCCGTGATTCCTGGCCAATAGTAGTGTGCGCTGATTCTCTGCACTGTGGCTCCAATTCCCATGTGTCCGCTGAGTGGCATGCTGTGGCCTAATTCTAGTACTTGGGCTCGAAGGGTGGCTGGTAGTACTAGTTGGGTGTGATCTCCATCTCCTTGTCGATGTAGAACTCCCTCTTCCATGTAGAAGTCTCCCTTGTGCGGGGGTGTGTGCGCCTTGGGTAGCTTCTGGAAGCACTTCGCTATCGAGGTGTCTTCTTTCTGTGCTGTTTTGATCTCTTCGAGTCCTGGATTCGGAGCGAACTCGGGCTGGGGTGGTTGGGTTTTAGCTTGGGCCCTGGTTTGCACTGCAGCTATCTCTACAGTTTTTGGGGGCGTGCCTAAGAACACATACCTACAACCTAGCACTAGATCATACAGGGGTTTCTGTAAAACAGCTGCTTGGATTCGTCCTGTGACGTACCTACTCTCTACTTCGATCCAAGCTATTGGGCAAGTAGTCGTCGGTTTCGTCAAGTCTGCTCCTTGTAAGTCGACTGTCTTGTCTGTCAAGTCCGCGCGCGATACAAGAGACTCGCTGACTATCGCGTCGTATGATAGACCTGTGTCATACAGACAGTTCGCTTCTTTTCCGTTGACCTTGACCGTGTCTGTCACCGATGGGTGATCTCCGATCGTGTGTGGCTTATTACCGCTACTTTGAGTTAGAACTCTGTGCGCTGGCCGGCTTTCGCGCTCTTCCCTACGTTGTGCGGCCAACTTGAAACATTCTGCGGTGGAGTGATTGTTTCTGTTGCAGAACGAACAATACCGTCTCTGTTCTGCGGGACCTCTTTTCCCGAATTCCGTGTTGGGTCCTTTATTTTGCCCAGGTCTGGGGTTATTCGGCTTATTCGCGGTGCGCTCTTCTCGGTTAGGGCTTCGTTTCTGTGCCTCTTTCCCGTTAGGCTTTAGGTCTCGCCTGAAGCTCTTGGCTTCTCCGTGTGCGGCCACGTACCTATCTGCGACCTTGACCAGATCTTCTAGTCTTTCCGCGCCCTGCTCTACTGAGAAGGTTCTCAGCTCGGGGGTCATGGTTTCCCGTAGCTGTTCCCATACTAACAGTTCTGTCAGTCCATCATACGTCTTAGCCGTGGCTGACTGGCTAATCCACTTATCCAGCGTTGTGGACAACCGATCCGCGAACTGCGCATAGCTCTCTCCTTTCACTCTCCGATTGGTGCGGAACTTTTGCCGGTAGCATTCTCCTGTCAGTTCGAATCCCGTTAGGAGTGCCTCTTTTACTTTGTGATAGTCAGTCACTCTGTCAGTCGGTAGCTTACTGTAGATGTCATAAGCCTTTCCTCTAAGTCCTTGACTAAGCTTGAAAGACCAATGAGTGGGATCTAGTTTATACTCTGTTGCTAGGCGCTCAAACCTAGTCAGATAGAGATCTAGACCTTCTTCTCTCTCATTGAATGTTCCCAGTGGAAATGACATTCCTTGTACAGGGTTGGATGCTACCTCTAGCTGATCTGAGTGGGAAGGGGTTGAGGAAGAACTTGAAGCTCCTGATCCCAATCTTCTTAGCTCTAACTCATGCTGTCTTTCTTTTTCCTTTTCTTCCCTCTCTTTTTCTTTCTCTGCCCTCTCTTTTTCTTTTTCTGCCCTCTCATACTCCCATCTCCTAACTTCTGCTTCTCTCTCTGCTGCTAATGCTGCCTTCTTCTGTTCTCCTTCTAATTCTAGTTTCTTCTGCTCTGCTTCTAAGGCTAGTTTCTTCGCCTCCCTTTCTGCTGCTCTCTCTGCCTTAGCCTCCTGTTTCTCTACCTCTGCATTTATATACGCAATTAGGTCCGCCCCTGCTAAGTGTAAAGCTTCTCCCAATTCCTTGAAACGCAATCTCAAGGCCACTGGGTCCGACATTGCCAAACGTGTCTATGAACACCCTCTGAATCACGTGGAATACCAAAACACTAGCAATATTGCAAGTCAATAAAAACAATGCAAAGACAATCAAATTCGTAATCAATAATAGAATAAAACAAGAGTCAAATGGCATACAACAGTTACTTAAGCAAAACCTGCAAAAGAACAATGCAACATACAGACACAAAAATAATTGAAGCAAAAAAGTTTTTAACTAAAGAATAGTGCACCCAAACTGAGTCAATGTTACCACTATTCTAAGTTATTCTACTACTCCTACTGTTATCTAATTTTATTGTACTTAGATCCGTTTATACCCAATTCCTATTATACACAGATCCTGGCTAGGCTCGCCAATTAAAGTGTCACGTGGGGTTTATGGGCTCTGCACAATGGAATTATGGACCCTCACGTTTATTCGGTGGGAACTGCTAGTAAGTCACCCTATGAATTACTTTAATAAATTTATTTGTTTAGCTCGTTCTGTGTTAAGGTTGGGGTACAGAAATAGATAGAAAAAAGGTAAAAGAATACTGTCACACTAGCTTTCACACGGCTATGAATCATATGTAGTCCAGCCTTTTGATAACAGTTAAAATCACACATTTATTTCTTCTACTCTATACAAGGTTCTCTAAGTACTAATCTAACTTAAAAAGTCTCTTTCAATGCTAATAGTTCGATCGCTGATAGTCTATGCAGCTGTTCTATCTTCATCGGGCACTCGCTAGTATATCTCATGTAGATTTGGACTACTGTGGTCCGTTTTAGAGTTTCTGAATAGTTGGACTACTGTGGTCCTGTTCTGATCAGTTTAAGTGCACTTGGGATAACACACTTAACTGGCGGGTGGTGCGGTCGAAGTCCTTCTGTGAGGTAGCTTCTGGTCCACCTGTGTCGTTGTGTAGTTGGGTTCCCTTGCCACGCTGTGGGGTCTGACAGGGAGTTTTACCGGGTCGCTCGTTCCGACTTGTGCGGTAGAGGTTCCTCAACCAACTTGTTTCTGTGGAGTGGGGTTCACAGGATAGCTCGGGATAGCTCGGGATAGCTCGGGATAGCTCGCCTGCCCGTCTGTAATATAAGAGACGAAATTCTGCACAACCCTGAATAATCGGTTTGTGCAGAGCGTCTCACTGAAAGCCAAGTAGCCCTCAGTGATAGCTCCACATCTCTATACATAAGCGACGAACATTCTGCTACTTCCGGGTTCCACTGGAATCTCACTCTAAATTCCTATACATACATAAATATCAAACGTGGCTAACTATACACATACAGAATTAATAATATTATAAACATTCAGTGGTACAGCCACTGGTCTGCAAACATACATATAAGTTAAACAACAGTGGTTCCGTATGGTATGCAACATGGCGGCGTAACCGGTCGTGTTTCGCCTCGTGGTAGGCTCTTCCACATGGTCACGCAAATTCGGATTAACAATTCACATTTATGCATAGCAAATTCTTCAAACATAATTTCAACAATACTACACATATATCACGATGAAACAGAAGGGTGTTCATTTACCTGTTTGACAAGTTCAGGCCCGTGTGACTTGATAGAATTCTACGATTCCTAAGTCCTGCTTCCTGGTCTAAGTGTAGAGAGATTTCTCTGCCAGCTTTCTAGCTGTTAACACTTCGGTGTATTACTCCCAACTGACCAAAAATGTGTTAGGCTCGGACCCAGTCAAACTGGCTCGAACCGCTTTGCGTAAGCTCTCATTGGGTAAAATGTTCATATTCAAAACTCAAGTGCTGACGTCACTGCGCTGTGTGTGTGGCTCAGGCTCGCAGTGTGCTGTAATTTAATTGCTACTGTGTACTGTACTAACTCTCTACTGTTACAAAGGCTACACAATGCTAAACAGTCGATAGGCAGAGTTTAAACTAGCCAATTCGTGACAATGCCTGTAGTTAATTCATATAAATATGTAGGTATTTATTTTTCTATGAAGATAAGTTTTGTTGCAGCATGCAGGGATATAACAAGTAAAACTAAAAAGGCATTTCTTTGTATAATGCAGGGGCTTCGTATGTATAATAATAATTCTTTAGAACTTTACTTCAAACTTTTTGATACACAAGTTCAACCAATTATGCAATATGGTTATGAAATTTGGGGTTTGAAAAAAGCAGCTGTTCATTGTGAAAAGTACATTTGTTTGCCCCGTGAAGAAAGTGTTGTATGTGGACATGCGTACGCCAAATGATTTTGTAAATAACGAATTAAATAGATACTTTAAAGCCATTAATTCTGTTGCAAGTTTTATACGCTATTGATTTAAGTTACTACACATAGATGCTTGCAGATAACCTAAGAAAGCTTATAACATGTTCTATGAATTAAATAATAAAGGTAAAAAGAGTGACAGACAGACAGAGTGACAGAGACAAAGACTGAAAAGATGGGTTCGGGGATGGGAAGCTGGTGAGAAAGAAGGAGAGACAGCGAGTGGAGAGACAGACAGACAGATAGACAGAAAGACATATAGACAAACAGAGAGAGACAGAAACAAAGACAGAGAAACAGAGACAGAAAAGGTTAGTTAGTTAGTTATTCATTGCTTACAGGGACCAGCGGACTGCAAAGAGTCGAATCAGGACCACAAAATCAAGACCACAACTTCGCTGAAAGAGGACTCACCCCTGATTTGCATAAAAGATCTGCTTGTAACACTGAAGGCACTCCACCATCCGGTCACTTTACAATAAAGACATCCCAAGCAGGGGACGCTGAGGCTATACTCTAATTTATCGAACCCCCGTTTACAAAAAAAAAAAAGAATACAAACATCATTATCAAATATCAACAAAACACATACATACAAAATGCCTACATTGCCAAATAATAGCATCATAGGAAGCCCCAGTGACCATTTGGCAGAAAGCGTCCAATATTCCCAAGCTGATCCAACAGACCTCACACACAAATAAAAAGTTTTGTCCCGGAAGAGTTTTCAATAAAAAAAAAAGGTAGGTGCCTGGTCTAGCGAAGAAGAAGAACTGATATTATAGTAGATTGATAGAACAGAGTAGGAATGAGAAAGAACAAAGGAGAAAGACAGCAACAGTGGGAATTTAAAGCACTAAATTTCCAGAAAGTGGGGATACTATTTATACAGAAACCCCCGGCACCCCCACGGGAGCAGACAGAAAAGGTGGGTGGGGATGGGGAAGCTGGTGAGAAAAGGGAGAGAGGGCGGCAGAGACGGAGACAGAGACAAAGACAGAGACAAAGACAAAGAGACAGACAGAGAATGACAAAGACAGAAAAGAAGAGAACAAGAAAAAATGATAACGAGTAACAGAGACTGAGAGCGGGAGAGAGAGAGAGGAGGTAGGGAAGGAGGGAAGGACGGAGGGAGGGAGCGCGAGTGGCTGCAGGTGGGAGGAAAGACAATGGTGATGGAGAGGAGGGAGGGAGAGGGAGGTTACAAACAAAACTAAAGTTTTTAGGAGAATGGGCATGAAGATAAAGGGGTAGGTTGAAGTAGAATACTGATGAGAAAAAAAGGAGATTATAAAACCCGGGTGCCTTTCGCTACCCGGGGTAGAATGGAGTTATGTAGATCGTTCGTGACGGTAGGCAATGGGCAGTTGTGAGATCAGCATTGAAAACTAAAACGGCACGGAGACAGCTGCTCTCTGAAGATAACACACACTGAGTATCCGATCATTTTCCATCCTGCCAATCAAGTCGAGAAGATGAGGGCGTCTCGGGCGCCCTGAGATAGATCCTGTATCGGCAAGCGCTTTGAGCAGTTCTTGAGCTGGAGAAGCGCTATTTAAAAACGAAAAAATAAAATAAATAAATAAATAGAAAATATCTCCATATTACAGACTACAAGACAGACGAGACAAAGGGGCTGAAAGCTGAAAGCCTCAGATTAAAGGTCCCCACTTTGACCACACTCCATCCACAGATCTTTTTTTTAAATATATATTTACAATGAGTGTTGCCCACTGAAAATATAAGCTTACTACCACAAAAACAAATACAACAACAACAAATCTTTCGAAAGTTTAGTTATTTTACTCATGAATACATTCCGTAGTTTTTGAGCCTATTAATAGCAATCCCTAGCCAACAATCTTGAGCTAAAAATAGCATCTATCAAAGCCGGTAAGAGACAGAAGCGATTAAAAAAAACAAACATTGCTCATGAATTGATTAAGGGTTATCGTTTTATGCTTATTAAATAGACCTTACCCCAGACATCAAAGACACACTCTTCAAGCTTCGTGGTTCACTCACAAATAAGGTCAAAAGTCGCATGGATATGGTACTGATGTACCGTTAATCAGGGAAAAAAACCCACTGGTTTGAGCAACGAAAGCCTAATTTATCAAATTGTATCAAAACCCAATTTATCAAATTGTATCAAAGCCCAACTTATCAAATTGTATCAAAGCCCAATTTATCAAATTGTATCAAAACCCAATTTATGAAATTGTATCAAAGCCCAATTTATCATTATATTGTATAAGGTGATAACAAAGCGAAAGTAAACAAAGGCTGCGACTTGGGGCCTTTTAAATGGTTCTCAATACATGCCATATTATAGAGAGAATGTAGATCATCTCCCGCATTTACCCCACATATCTTGAATGTTTATTGCGTGTCAGAATATCAGTTTAACCCATGTCATGGGCTAAAAACATCAACGGTGCGGTAAAGCTCTTTAATTTTATTTATTTATTTTTTGTCTAGCCAGCCATCTTTGATGTTAATACACCCACAGGCTTAGACTTCCTGACATTGTATGTTATACACATGACTAATACATTGTGAAAGATTATAATTATTGGAAGTTTACTATAACTTTCTACATTCTGTGTCAAACCCTGTAATAACAAAACGCTAAATATAATAGAAAGACCAGTGATAACAGGTAACAGATTATAAATAAAAGATTATTAAAACTAAAGCGAAAAATAAATAGCCTAATGCAAATAAATATTATTACGAATAAATAAACACATCAATGAATGAAGGAATGAATAAAGTAAATAAATAGGACTAACGCTACTTTAAAAAGCTTGAGGTTAGAAAATGAAAATAAATGTACTTTTTGCAAAGAGGTTAAAGAAACTATTCCACACATATTTTGTGAATGTCCATTGATTCAACAGTTTTGGGAAGATTTAGGCCTATATACAATCATAATAACAAAATGTCCCAATGTGAGCACATTTCATTTCACCCAAAATTTGATCTTGCTTGGCTGTGACTCTCAATTTAAACGCGATGAAATATTTGATCTAGTGCTTATATTAGCTAAAGGTCAAGATAAATATAGTCCCATAGCCTTGTGGCCGTAGGGGAGCGTGATGTTGGAGCTAAATGGTGTTTATACAGATCAAGGACTACTAAATGTATATCTAGTAGTCCTTAAAAGAGACGTAAAATGTCTAAGCAATTATCCTTGTATCACCCTTGTATGCAGTGTTTGTAAATGTTCTTAAAACTAGATATGAAATTGAAAAATACATTGCAAATGTCAATATGTCATCACAAGTTTGAACGAAATTGGTGTATGCGTCGATTGCTGATGCAGTAGATGCTTATCAAAATTCGGTATCACTGAGAAACATTTTGTTGCTAGGGTTGTTTACGCTGTATGGTATATTCTGTCTTAACTTAAAATAACACAAAAATAACACACAAAAAGAAAAGAAATATAAATTCTGCAAAGCACTGATAACGTAATTCGGGAAACGATTTAAGGAATCTTTATTTAATTATGGTAAACTTTTTAAAAAAATTATTATCCATACTTTGTTATCAATTTTTATTCATCAGATTGACATAGGTTGTACTGATGAAATGATGAGGTAATTACTGTCCATATTCGACAAATAAGCTTTATACATTACCATCTTTTTCTAATATTTATGGGTATACTTTCTTTCTCTCTCTCTCTCTCTCTCTCTCTCTCTCTCTCTTTCTCTCTCTCTCTCTCTCTCTCTCTCTCTCTCTTTCCTTTTTCCTTTTCTGGAAAAAAACACCACCAACATGGTTTCTTTAATAACCTCTGTTTATTCTGTACTGTGTTATGCTAATGGTGAATACAAACATTTTTTTAAACAAAAGTAAGTAAGTAATAGACAAAAATATAAATCGCAAAAAATCTCTTTAATTTAATTTGTATTTCCAAAAAAAATCTATTCAGTTTTCCCACAAACTAAAAATGAGCGTGAGAAAACGTCTTCATTTCTCCTTCCTCTTCTCCAAAAAATATTTTATGCTCTTTTTCTTTTCTTCTTAATTCCCTAAACATTCTTTAGCATTTCATTTTAAAAATGTGTCCTCCCTGCTCCTCCCCTAAACTCACACACTAATTATTATTGGGTTCATAGAAGAACTGAGCAAAGTTTATTTCAGTTTACTCAACCTCTTGGCTAACGGGACTCGTCAAAAGTAGGGTGGGAGCAGAAGCCACGCGGACAAGCGGTCGTGTACCGTTGGCAATGGGAAATTAAGGGGGTGGGGATGCTTACGAGTTAAAAACATCAAACGTTGACCGCCAACCCTTAATAGACTCCGCCATTGAATCCTGAAGAGAAAAAGAGCGATTTGGAACATTTTTGTCTACAGCGATATGAATAGAGAAAATGGGCTAAAGAGACGGTGTTACAGATAAACAGGGCTGGAAAACAAAAGGGACTCATCACTTACACCACCTGCGCAACGCACACATCAAAGAGCCGCTAACGTACGCACGCGCAGGTGGGCCTAAGAGTCGGCCAATCGCAGCGCTCCTAGCTGTCCCCAAGCCACGCGCACACTGTGGCTGGAGTGCTGCGCGTGGCCCCCTCGCCCAGAGTCGGCACGCCACGCGAGACGCTCAGATCAAAGGCGCCGGCGTGGGAGTATGGGCCTGCTGGACGGTAGAGGACATCGCTGTAGCGGTGCAGCCTCCCTCACTTCAAAGAGATGGCCGAGGCGTGAGGAAGTGATTCTGTCCCGCTAGGTGGAAGCGGCTTACATCAAAGAGATCCTGGGAAAGGGGAAACAATCTTTTACCCCAACACCGGTTGCTATTTTTGGTCCCAGCCAATCGTAACGCCTGATCGTGGCCTCTGCAGCCACAATAATAAACATTGGTGTAGCCGAGAAGACTGCTTGGGCTTAGTCAGTAAAGTAGGTTACGCTTCTGTCCTCAATGGCGTGAATAAAGTAAATTAGGTTACGTTTACTACCGCGAAGGCCAGTTCTCACGATGTAACGCTGTTTGTCGCCTTAAACTTTAACGCGTGCTACTGATGTAGTCATAGGTTATATATAATTATTATTCGTCAAAGTATTGAAAATTACAAAGCGAAGTACTTCAACCTCATAGGACTGAAGAACAATTTCACTGAATCGTAAACATCTCCCTTAATTAAATTAAGTATAATGTCATTGAATCATACACAACTCCATTGAATCAAATAATCACGAACTCAACTCTTCCACAAAGGTGAGAAATCATCGTCTGTTGCTTTGACTACTACATAGGCTACACTGTGGCCTTTAATATCACAGGGGTATTATAGGCCCTACGTACCTTTATTGTCCCCTATACGCAACGTGTCCGGGGACGTTAATCTACCTACCTACCTACCTACCTTTACGATCGCACTTGAATGACTACGACTTAAAGATTAGTCGGCACTACTACAGGCGAACTCGAATGGAATGTCGTGCATTTCTTTACAAGGAGGATATACATGTAACGTTCACTGATTTATAAACACTTTTATATAAGTGAGTAATTAAATACTTAAACAGAATTGTTAATATCTGGAACAGTTACATGAGGCTGTCAATCAATTTCGACTCAACAAAATATGATCAAGTTGATATAGACTGGAGTCCAAAAGCTTTATCTACTCCAAAATTTGAGTTTTGTTTTTTTTTGCGTTTTTACATACAGTAGCTTAAACCGATACTGATAACTTCAAGTCAATAGGCCACTACAACACGCATATGTCTAGTTTATGTCATACATTTAACGAATCACTTGTCATGGGGGCTAAAGGCTTATATAGTTAGCTAGATATGCCATGTCATGCCATGCTATCATCCTATGCTACATGCTATGCGAATAAATAAAAGCAGTAAATGACTCAATTACTGGTTTATTAATGTTAAATTTTTAAAAATGTTGATTAAAAGTGAAAGGTTAAAAAAATCGATTACAGATATAGAATGTTTTTTAAAATATTCAAAGATACTTAAATTCGAGTGTGCTATATTTTACTTTTATGACTATATTTGTTATTGTATAACTCTTCTCTATACGTGTTTGTGTAGGACGCCGATCAAACTTAAGGGGTTTTTTAGTTGTTTTTCTAAGTGTTGTTTTTGTGTTGTCTATAGTAAATTTCTTCTTCTATTTTGTTATGATTGTTTTTTCTATGATGAGGACACTTTAAAAAAAATCTCTTTCTGTCTCCCCCAAAGTCTTCCTCCCTCCCCACCCTCTCTCTCTCTCTCTCTCCACCACCACCACCACCTATTTATTTATTGGATAGATTAACGTCCCCGGACACTGAAGCATATAGGGGACAGTACCACCACCAATCGCTCTACATCCCTTATATCCACTCTCTCTCCCCTTCCACTGCGCCCTCCATCTCTCTGCATGCAATAAATTCTCTCTCTCCCTCCCTCCCTCTCCCTTTTGTTTTTCTCCGCGCCTTATGTCCCGTTTGCCGGCAGTTCGGAAAGATTAGAGAGGTAGAGGGGGGAGGGGGAGGTAATACTAGTGAAGAAAATACATTCAATTTGCATTTCAATGGGTGGTAATGTCGCGTGCTGTCCCAGAACACCCGAGCACGTGCGTTTTACCAGCGACCAATGAAAACTGTTGTCGCGGGTCACGTGATTCTTTTTTTTTCTTTTTTTTTTTCCCTGAGGTCACCGTCAGCTATTCTCGAGCCTAGCTCTCTCTTCTAATCTCTCGCGTCCCACCAAACTAGTCAGCTGTTCATAGAAGGGTTAACTTGCTGTCTCCAATTCTTAGATTTAAACATAAAGGGTCCCAAGATCGAACATTCCAGCGTCACTGATCCTTTTCAAATTCAAAGTGAGTGTTGCCTCACCTAAAAAAAATAGATTAAACAACAACAATAAAGAAAGAAATTGTTCTTATATAGTTCACTTACAAGCTCAGAGAGTTTCTCCAGGCACTGGCCACTAATATCCAACAATCATACAATAGTTTGATGAAGTCAGGATTCGAACTCACGTCGCCCAAGATGACTTACAACAAAAACTCTTTCAAAAGTACAGTTTTTACAATGTTAACTTGTTTCTGTGTTTGTGTTGTTGTTGTTGTTGTTGTTGTTGTTTTGTTTCTTATGTGCCTATTATTAGCATCAATTCTAAAAATAGCACCGTATGCGCGGCGAAAGTAAATGTATGTATTGTAGCCTGTCTCGGTCAGCGCCTTTAGCTTCTCTTAAGCTGGAAAAGCGCTATTTAAGAACCATTAAATAAATAATATGTATCGTCCCCTATACGCTTATGTGTCCGGGGACGTTAATCTATATAACTAACTAACTAATAATAAATAAATAAAACCTTTGACCGATTGTCCGACACTCTGGGAACAAGAGCAACAGTTGTTGGTGGGATTTGTTTTGACACCTACAGAATCTACTTACAAGGTAGCGGGCGTGTTTTTTTTTTATACTTCAAACAAATAACAAACACAAAGGTCCATTACGTACCTATGCAGCTGGGCATACGAAACAAACAAACAAACAAACGAGACATCTGACATGTAGGCCTATACTTGGTAAAGTAATGTTGTTTTCCCACCAATATTTTAGACAAAAGAACGATGACACGTAGGCCTATTGTCGGAAGCTGGACATTCGGATTAAAACCATAGTTACTTAGTCATTGTTTATAGGGTCCAGCGGATTCCAAAGACTCACCCCCTGATCCGTATAAAAGATCTGCTCAAACAACGATAACGGCAGCACCGAAGGTACTCCCCCGGCCGGTCACTTTACATTAAAGGCATCCCATGCAGAAGACGATGAGGCTTTACTCTAATTTATCGAACTCACGTTTAGTTAGTTAGTTAGCTAGTTAGTCATTGTTTATAGGGTCTAGGGGACTGCAAAGAGCCGAATCAGACCACAACTTGATTGAAAGAGGGCTCACCCGTGACCCGTATAAAAGATCTGCTGAAACAACCCTAATAATAACATTGAAGGTCAATTTATAATAAAGGAATCCCATGCAGGAAACGCGGCGGAGGCATTACTCTAATTTATCGAACCCCCAGTTACAACAAAAAACCAAAATAGAATATAAACATCATTGATTGATTGATTGATTGACTGTTGCTTTAGGTCCAGCGGACTCTTCCGAGCCAAATCAGGACCGGACAACCCCCCGATCCGCATAAAATATCTGCCGAAACAACCCTAGTGGGAAAATTGAACGCCCTCCACCGGCCAGTCACTTTACAATAAAGACATCCCACGCAGGGGACGTCTGAGGCTTTACCCCAACTACTCGAACCCCCGGTTACAAAAACAAACTAGAATAAAAACATCATTATAAATCATCAACAAAACACATACATATAAAATGCCTATAGTGCTAAATAATAACATCATAGGAAGCCCTAGTGACCACCCGGCAGAAAGCGTCCAACACTCCCAAGCTGATCCAACAGACCCCATACACAAACAAGGAGTCTTGTCCCGGAAGAGTTTTCAAGAAAAAAGGTAGGAGACTGGTCTAGCGAAGAAGACGATAGTATAGCAGATTGATAGAACAGAGCAGGAATGAGAATGAGCAAACGAGAAAGACAGCGACAGTGGGAATTTAAAGCACTAAATTTCCATGTTTATCAGTTTATAGTCCCCTCTCTTCCCGTAAGGATTTTCAGAGAGGAGACTCTGATGTAAATTTCCAGAAAGTGGGGATACTATTTATACTGAAACCCCTGGCACCCAAACGGGGGAGCAGGGGACGATGAGGCTTTATTCTAATTTATCGAACTCACGTTTAGTTAGTTAGTTAGCTAGTTAGTCATTGTTTATAGGGTCTAGGGGACTGCAAAGAGCCGAATCAGGACCACAACTTGATTGAAAGAGGGCTCACCCGTGACCCGTATAAAAGATCTGCTGAAACAACCCTAATAGTAACATTGAAGGTCAATCTATAATAAAGGCATCCCATGCAGGGAACGCGGCGGAGGCATTACTCTAATTTATCGAACCCCCAGTTAAAAAAACAAAACAAAATAGAATATAAACATCATTATAAAATATAAACACATACATATAAAATGCCTACATTCCTAAATAATAATAGCATAGAAAGCCCCAACGACCATTTGGCAGAAAGCGTCCAATATTCCCCAGCTGACCCAACAGCCCTCATTCAGAAATAAGTTTTTGGAGAATTTTTTAAGAAAACAAGGTAGGTGACTGGTACAGTGAACAAGATAGATTGATATAACGGAGTAGAAACGAGAAACACCTATAGAAAATGCCTACAATGCTAAATAATAAAACCATAGAAAGCCCTAGTGACCATTTGACAGGAAGCGTCCGATATCTCCAAGCTGACCCACAGACCACATACACAGAAAACCCCGGCAAGGGGTGTGAATAAAACCGTAAAGCCGTATTGTTGTTCTCTTCTTAGAAGAATAAGGTGCCACAGATAGACATACGGGTTTTTTTACAATTCAGACACAAGACGCTAGAACACCTTAGACAATCATTATGGATGTGCTGCTATTCCAGTCACCATCATCATAAAATGTGTGGCAGACAGCAGCATATTTTGGAATTTGGGGGTTGTTCTTCTTGACACGTACATCATCCATTGTTCGCTTGTCAAATTCGCGCAGCATCCCTTTACACATGCCTTCACACTGGTCGAAAATATATATTCTGCACAGATAGAACACGGCCTATTGTGGGCGGTCTCAGTATTTAGCAAAAATATATAAACCGTAAAGGGGAAAATAAAATCAGGCGTTGAAAACATTGACCGGTTTGCATTATTTTGACATTTTGATGTATTTGCCGCTATGCAGTTAGCATACTATGATTGTATACAGAGTGTCTTGAGCACCCACATCCTGCGCATGCGATTGGCCATTCAGTGCGTCTTGCCATTGTTAGTTTGATTGATTGATTTATTGTTGCTTTAGGTCCAGCGGACTCTTCCGAGCCAAATCAGGACCGGACAACCCCCGATCCGCATAAAAGATCTGCTGAAACAACCCTAGTGGGAAAATTGAACGCCCTCCACCGGCCAGTCACTTTACAATAAAGACATCCCACGCGGGGGACGGCTGAGGGTTTACCTCAACTACGCGAACCCCCGGTTACAAAAACAAAATAGAATACAACCATCATTACAAATCATCAACGAAACATATACATATAAAATGCCTATATTGCTAAATACTAACATCATAGGAAGCCCTAGTGACCACCCAGCAGAAAGCGTCCAACACTCCCAAGCTGATCCAACAGACCTCATACCCAAACAAGGAGTCTTGTCCAGGAAGAGTTTTCAAGAAAAAAGGTAGGTCATTGATCTAGCGAAGAAGAAGATAGTATAGCAGAGTGATAGGACAGAGCAGGAATGGGAAAGAGTATATGAGGAAGATAGCAACAGTGGGAATTTAAAGCACTAAATTTCCATAAAGTGGGGATACTATTTATACTGAAACCCCCGGCACTCCAACGGGGGTACTGTTGCCGCAGTGAATCTGTCATGCCTACAAAGGCAAGACAGGTTTTCAACTGGGGCTTTCACTGTTCCCTTTATAGGTTAGAACAATCTACAGTGGCAAGATTGCTCATGACCCCAAGGGGTCCCATTGTTAGTGCCATTGGTTATTTGAGATGGAAAAGCGCTGTATTAGAACAGTTCCTATCCTAATTCATAACATTGTATCACTGATAATGTCCGCAAGCAAAGATAACACACCTTTTTCAAAAGTTTTAGCCTGGCGTTTTCTTGTCACATTTGTCTTTTTTTTTAATTTTTTTTTTTAACATTCATAGCTTATGGGTTTTTATGATAATTGGAACTTATCATAAATTATCAGCAATTGTAAATGCACCCTAATCGTTTTATATTATCATGTTAACTTAATTATCCCTATCCTATTTAGGCCTACATTCATCATTAAATATACTTAATAATTGTGTTCTTTTATTTATTTTATAGCAATGACCATAAATATATTAATATTTTATCAAACTACTATGCATGGTCTGAGCAGCTGTAGAAGAAATTAAAGGGAGACGTTTTTTGAGGGTTGACTTGGGTCGGGGTCCCGGGATGAGGAGAAGAGGCACACTAAGCTTACTTATGATCGTATAAAAGTACCAACGCTATTAGGGGTTGAAAGTTGTTCTGGGTAGGATTAGGAGTATTTTAAACAAGAGGAAGTGGTGCGTAACTATTTTGGAGGTGGAGAAGAACTTTATATTTGCCATTTTAAAAAAATGTTGTCGAATAAATTGCCGCCAATATGTTTTACAAAACGGCTACAGTGTGGTCTCAGTGTGGTCTATCAAGTCTGTTGGTATCGCTTAATATGCCTTTCTTTCTTTCTTTATTTTTATTTTTTATTATTATTTTTTTTGGTCTAAAGTTTGTGATTTGCTAAAATTAGTTAGTTAGTTATTCATTGCTTACAGGGTCCAGCGGACTGCAAAGAGCCGAATCAAGACCTCAAAATCAAGACCACAACTTCGCTAAAATGTTCAAAACTGTCAGGACTCTTGCGATTCATGAGAAATACAAATATAACTAGAAGGGTAAAGCACGTATATGAAAGATCTTTCTATTATTTCTAAATAAAATTTAGACTTTATATCTCTCATAGTTTAGGGTCAAGGTCACTTCAAAGTATCTATACTAACCAACTTTGGACAGCTCCAGTGACCTTGATCTTGGAGTGAGGTTGACCAAATTTGCACATTACGTGTGTCTCATTGATATCTATCATGCCTCAAAGAATAATGGGTTCAATATTAAGAATTTATAAAATATAGAAATTTGTGAAAAATTGTCATTTTGGCTAACATTTGTTGACCTTGTGACCTTGACCTTGAAGTAAAGTCAATCATTCACTGATCATTTTTGAGTACTCATGGATATACACCATCTTACCAAGTTTGGTTATGATAGTTGAAATAATTTCTGAGATATTAAACCACTTGAAAGTTTTGCACAGACTAGGACTCATCTCGTACAGATTTGTAAAAATTTTGATTATTTTTCCTCGGGTGAGTACATACACTCACATTGCTATGCATGTGAATCAAAAAGCAAAGCATATTTCTCCTATTGAAAATATCGAATATTGTGATTTAATTCCACGCTTACCATGGTAAATCCTGTACTATATGGCCTTTCACAGTATTTTGGTTTGATCATGTTACAAGAGAAAGAGAGAGAGAGAGAGAGAGAGAGAGAGAGAGAGAGAGAGAGAGAGAGAGAGAGAGAGAGAGAGAGAGAGAGAGAGAGAGAGAGAGAGATTTAGTTAGTTATTCATTGCTTACAGGGTCCATCGGACTGCAAAGAGCCGAATCAGGATCGCAAAATCAAAACTTCGTTGAAAGAGGACTCCGCCCCTGATCCACATAAAAGATCTGCAGAAACAACCCTAGTGGTAAAACTGAATGCACTCCACCAGCCGGTCACTTTTTAATAAAGACATCCCACGCAGGGGACGCTGAGGCTATACTTTAATTTATCGAAACCCCGTTTACAAAAACAAAATAGAAAATAAACATCATTAAAAAATATCAACAAAACACATACATATAAAATGCCTACATTGCCAAATAATAACATCACAGGAAGCCCCAGTGACCACCTGGCAGAAAGCGTCCAGTATTCCCAAGACCTCACACTCAAATGATGAGTTTTGTTCCAGAAGAGTTTTGAAGAAAAAAGGTAGGTGACTGGTCTAGCGAAGAAGAAGTTATTATAAGGGATTGATAGAACAGAGTAGGAATGAGAAAGAACCAAGGAGAAAGACAGCGACAGTGGGAATTTAAAGCACTACATTTCTAGAAAGTGGGGATACTATTTATACTGAAAGAGAGAGAGGAGAGAGAGAGGAGAGAGAGAGGAGAGAGAGAGAGAGAGAGAAACACACACAGACATACACACACACACGCACACACACACACACACTTACACACGCACAAATCATCTCAAAACTGAGAGAAAAATCATCCCATAACTGAGAGAAAAATCATCCCATAACTGAGAAAATTCAAATTAAAATTGACGTGAATGTGAAGTACATACACGTAGAATCTATTGCAAATATTCGATTTAATAAACTTGGTGAGAGAGAGAATGAATTGCAGTATTGGCCTGTAACACACTTTCAGCAATTTAATGGCGCCTTTCTTTAAAATGCAACTGAAAACATAAATTTAGCACTGAAATCCGCAAGCAAGAAAATGACAGTAAAAATATTTCACACATCTCCAAAACCTTCAACATAAGGACAATTTTCCCCTACACTGATTAATTCAATAAAACAAACAGGGGTGAAAAAAAAATGGTGTTAATCAAAATTTAAATAATACATAAATTATAATTTATAACAATGTTCATTCATTTAAAAAATATCGTTAGAATAATGAAATTGTATCGACCCAAAACTGATGGTGAAAGTTAAAAAGAAAAAGAAAAATGTCATCATGAACAACAACCAGGTTTTGTATCAAAAATAGATTTGTTCTCATATCATCATGAAATCAAAGTAAGATTTGCGCGAAAAGATCATACATTTGGATCATAAGACAACTCGACGAACTACAGAAAGACACTGGCAATACAAAATCACCAATCCAAAATAATTATAAAAAAAAATTAAAATAATCAAGAAGTGCTGTAAAAGATGTGCATAAGTACTCTTGCTGTTGTTGTTTATCACAGATGTAAAAGAGATATGAAAACTGTACCCTTACAAAAATGTATAACACATGCTTAATATAAACTTTGCCTGATGTACTCTAATACACATATTAACCCATAAACATACACATATTAACATACACATTTCTATTGTCCATATTCAACACCATACCATGTGAATAGGAAAACAACATAATCTGATTTGATCATAGCAAAACACAAGTTCTTCATCACACCACATACAATCAGCGAGTTCAAATGAATAATAGGAAATGTTTACAAAATTATATTTATTTGCATAATGGAAAATATTTTCCAAGCTTGGTAATGAGGAATGATAACAATGAAGTTGTCAATAAAGATGATGATAATACCGATGATGTTGTACTGTCGATAGCTCACAAAATTACACAGGAAACAGTGTGAAAAAAGTTGTACATGAGACAATTCTTCAACGTGTTGTAAATCAAACATGAAAACAGTGTCATGGATTTATGAGAATTTTGATATCAGATATGTTCTCTGTGATAAAATTTTGATAAAAGGGGCTTAATATGATTTTGAGCATTCATTCATATATAGCAAATCATATTGTGTATATTATAACATAACAGCTCTGTATTACACACACACCCACACAGCCGAGGTTACACAGTATTATCAAGACTTTCCCAAAACGCCACATACGTTGTGCTGACAATGGGTCATATTTCGTCCCCATTTTAAAGTACTTTGAAGTGTTCGAACCCTAACCCTAACCCAGCATTAACCCTAACGGATCATTGTTCTGACGTCAATGATTGATTTTGATTTATTGTTGCTTTAGGTCCAGCGGACTCTTCCGAGCCAAATCAGGACCGGACAACCCCCGATCCGCATAAAAGATCTGCCAAAACAACCCTAGTGGGAAAATTGAATGCCCTCCACCGGCCAGTCACTTTACAATAAAGACATCCCACGCGGGGGACGGCTGAGGGTTGACCTCAACTACGCGAACACCCCGGTTACAAAAACAAAATAGAATACAACCATCATTATAAATCATCAACAAAACACATACATATAAAATGCCTATAGTGCTAAATAGTACAATCATAGGAAGCCCTAGTGACCACCCGGCAGAAAGCGTCCAACACTCCCAAGCTGATCCAACAGACCTCATACACAAACAAGGAGTCTTGTTCAGGAAGAGTTTTCAAGAAAAAAGGTAGGTCATTGATCTAGCGAAGAAGAAGATAGTATAGCAGAGTGAAGGACAGAGCAGGAATAGGAAAGAGTAAATGAGGAAGACAGCGACAGTGGGAATTTAAAGCACTAAATTTCCATAAAGTGGGGATACTATTTATACTGAAAACCCCCGGCACTCCAACGGGGGTACTGTTGCCGCAGTGAATCTGTCTTGCCTATAAAGGAAAGACAGGTTTTGAACTGTGGCTTTCACTTTTCCCTTTATAGGTTTGAACAATCTACAGTGGCAAGATTGCTCATGACCCCAAGGGGTGTTCTGACGTCAAAACAAGTAGGCATGTCAATAAAAGTTATGTAGAAGTTCACTGATTTGTCCAGATAACACTGTGTAAACAAGGATACACATACACCCACACATACACACACACACACCCACACACAAGGGCGCTTTGTCAAAATCACAACACATGCAATAACATAAATATTTGGAAGCATTTTCAATGGCAGCAATGCATGCACATTAATTAAGTGATTCATTTAAACAGTACACCGTAAGTTTGCATATTGTCAAGCAGATATGTGTACAATTAATTTCACGAAAATCTGTAAGATGAAGCCCTGTTACACGTAAGCAACATAACGTACTCAACAAATTGCAAATATGATTGAGTTACAGAACCACCAGAAAACATAACAAGTCTCAAACCAACCAACCCCAAAATACTTCACACAACGTCAATGGCCCCAAAAAAAAAATTGTAAAAAAAAAAAAGCATTTAATTAATGAACAAAGATACAAACCAACAAACCCACAGATACTCAGACAAAAAAGATGTATAAATACGCAAAGAGACACATCCGTTAAATGTTTTTTGTTTTGCTTATTAAAATCAAGTATTTCAAATGTTGGGGCATTAAATTGAGAAGATAAACAAATTAGTTGCTATTCGAGGTAAACTGCATTGTTTTTTTCTTCTCCTTGATGCACTTTGAACTAAATTTCTGTCACAGAGCTGACTGAATCAAAATGTGAAATCCCATAAACAGATTTTGAATATATACACGAAACCAGCGCTGAGTTAACATATTCCAACAGACACCTCCACAAGCAAATAAAAAGTCTTCTCACAACCAAGTTCAAATGGAGGGCGCCTGCTGGAGCCTTGAAGCAAAATAATAAAATGGCTGAGGTAGTAAACACAACCATCCGATGCCATGCAGTTCAGTGCCCATTTTATTAAGTACTTAACTACTCCCTGACTCTAATCAAAGTTATGTACCAGAATTAAAGCTGTTTGGACTAGTGTTTTTTTTTCTTCTTCAATTGTCAATGTGCATTGAAACCGCATCAAAGAGAGGAGCATATAGAAACTATTTTGTGCAATTATAGGCTATAGAGAAATAAAGGAATGGTGAAAAGTACATTTGCTTTGAGTAAATTGATGGAATTTGGGACAGGTTTATTTATGAAACAAATAAATAAAATTATTTGTTTTAAGTTTAAAAGTAACAGTGGTTATAACTTTATTTTTGCAGTATCTTCCTTTAAAAACAACAACAACAACAACAACAACAAAGAAACATTAACAAATATATTGTCATGTATATATTAAAAAATATGATGTCATGGATACATTACAAAATATGTTGTCATGGAGACATGAAAAAATTTTTTGTCATGTATTTCTTATATCTTATAATGTAAAAACAAAATATATTAATTTTTAGCAGATTTGTTCTTTCTGCAGTTATTGTTTGTAATTTACACATTACATATTGTTTGTAATTTACACATTAAATATTGTTTGTAATTTACACATTACATGTTGTTTGTAATTTACACATTACATATTGTTTGTAATTTACACATTATATATTGCATATTGTTTGTAATTTACACATTACATATTGTTTGTAATTTACACATTATATATTGTTTGTAATTTACACATTACATATTGTTTGTAATGTACACATTATTAGTACATTAATAACCGGGCTGCATTTCACCACACAGGTTTTTGTTTACAGACATACTATTATAATATAAATAAATGCATCTTTCACAAAGTAAATTCTTTGTTCAATCCCTTGAGTATTATTTTGGTGGTATGAAGAGGGGGTGGCTGGGTAGAGGTGGGGAGTGTGTGGGGTGGGATGAGGATGGGGTGATTTGCACACACCTCCATGCATTTTGTCAAGCAATAATAATTTCTTTAAATAATTTAAAAAATCTGTCACACTTTGAGACCTCAGTTCTACGGTTTGCCTATGATTCTGTTTGGACCTAAAGCAATAATCTTGTATCTTGTATCTTGTATGATTCTGTTTGGCGATGTGAGCGTCCCCATCTAAATCTGTAATCTTGGCAAATTATTTTTAACTGAGCTCATCATCAATGTTTACGAGAGGTATAAAACATGAATAACACCAGGCTAACCATCTCAAAACTATTTTTAATGTCTTGTTAGACACGCATGTTGGATTTAGTTAAGTATTATTAACTACTGTTGTATATTTACAAACTGTTTTAAATTTCACAACACACTAAGCCACTATTACAAAAGCTGCACAATTTCTTTGAAGTCTTTCTGTCAACAATTTCTTGAATGGTTACACTTCTGGTTTACTATCCATATTCACTGCAAATCTCAGGGTATGTTTAAATTCAGCTCACCATCCATATTTATCATAGATATAATCTTATCACCACTACATCAGTCAAGTGCACAACTTCTTTAAGTTTTTCTGAATGCCTGTTATGTGATGTGAGGTCTGTTTAAAAACAGCTCATCATCATCACATATGTGAAATACAATTAGACCACAAGTTTGAAAAAGGCTAAATTTGCATGTGCTGCGTTTCTGTCATGTTACGAAGCACACACACATTTTCCAGCCTTTAATATTTGCCTTTCATGTGTTGCACGATATGGATGGAGCCAGCTTTTTGTTGAAGCGTATCACAAACACAAACCATAATACTTGGGCTCACTATGCCCAAATGGATGTTTTTGTCCCATAGGGAATGTTTGGAATGAGCTTACCAACAATGTGTG
This sequence comes from Oncomelania hupensis, assembly GCA_036898135.1. Lineage (NCBI taxonomy): Eukaryota > Metazoa > Mollusca > Gastropoda > Littorinimorpha > Pomatiopsidae > Oncomelania > Oncomelania hupensis. Next base: position 20,065,582 of record CM072515.1, on the reverse strand, counting down.
TTTGTCTCACAGATATAACATGCAGCTAACACACAACAAATCATATCCTATGCCGTGCCACACTAGTATACTTCCACCAGTTTTTCAGTGTGCATTTTGGGTGTCGAATTAAGATTATCATCAATAATATTTTTTTGTTGTTGTATCAATTTTATTCATCAGAGTAACGTAAGTTGTACTGATAATTAATAATAATTATGCAGCTCAATTCCACACCCAACAAAACAAGAAACAAAATCAAACACTAGGCCAACATCACAAAACTACACAAGTTCTGGAATCTTTCTGTGTGCCTTTAGCATCTTGCGAACTTGTCTTTGGCTTCTGTGAAGCTTTGGATTTTTTTAGTTTCATGACGGAGTCCTTCATCACCTCTGTCACCACTGTGGCCAGCTTATTTTCTTTGGCCACTTGGTGCAAGCTTGGATTCCGGGCAATTTCCGACCACCTTGACCTTCTTCGTTCATTGGCCAGAGAAGGAGGGGGCCGAAACAGGCGACCTACGTCAATTTTGAGGTCATGGGGGTCTTCACCCCGTGCGATGGCCTCGTTTTCTAAGGCGATAAGCTCTTTGGTGTCGTTGACGATCAAGTCTACCTCTTCCTTTGAGAAAGGTTGCCGATCCAGATAAGAAGCTGAAAACTCCAGCTGCACTCGGTTTACTGAAAGATAAAATCAAATATGGATACATATTTTATATAACAAGTTCTCTATCACTGTCAGGAACTGTCATGCCAAAATGGCCCTAATCATACTTCTTACTTGAGTCGGCAATCATTTTTTAAAAATCACATCTATACATTTTCACTTTCTACAATACAATACAATTCAATATAATACACTACAATACAACTTCATTGTCTGATAATAACCCGAAATTTGCTTTTGGCCATAAATTAAATGAATAAAATAGCCAATTTATAAACGGAATTGATGGTTACGTTCTAGAATTATGACTGCCTGTCAAGTGATAACTTTTCCTTGTAAAACAAGAAAACAGTACTTTATTTTCTTTCAATTCCAAACAAATCACTTCAAGCAATAGATTAATCATTGAAAAAAATAAAAAAGTTATGTTTAAACAGATCCTGCTCAAATGTGCCAAAATGTACTTAATGTGGTGGTGATGATGATGACGGTGATGACAAAGATGAAAATGTTGATGATGATGATGATAAAGATGATGATGATAATGATGATAAAGATGATGGTGATAATGGAGATGATGATGATAATGATGATGATGATGATGATGATGCTGTCTTGCTTAATATAGCAATTTTCTAACACTAAAAAACCCAAGACTTTTTAACCCAATCTCTTTATAATAAAGTGTTTACCTTTTTGAGGTAGAATGACCAAGGGGTAAAAGCCGCCAGGGGGCTGATAGACCACTCGCACCAGCAAGACAGACCTATTGACTGTCAAGTAGCAGATGATAAGTTGTTCTTCTAGCGGGGGCTTGTCATCCTCGATGTACGAGATGCCCCACCCTACCAGGTCTCCCTTTTTTACAGTACGTGCCGCTGTGGACACACAAACAACACAATACAAACTATTGAACAGAAACACATGAGTCTATGTGGGGGGTACCAAAAGTATGGATGAACGCTTTTCATAGAAAATACTACTATCAACTGTCTGTTCCTACATTCTGTATCAGACCTGAATTTTACTGAGTTCAGGACTCCGACATAGTCACATGCACATAAATAAATGACTGTATTTGAATGGAAAATTAAAACAATATACGCTCCTCTTGTGGTGATGGTGGTTTGTTGTCTTTTGATGATGGTGTATGGTGTCCCGTTCCGCTAGTCCTTTTTCACTGTGTGTGCAGCTAACGATACAATTTGTTGTTGTTGTTGCAACAACGTTTAAGCACAGTTCCACAGCGATTGGCTAAATACAGAAGTAAAGTGTCCCTTATATAGGCAGAAGTGTTGTCTAGACGTTGGGTTTTAAATAAACAAACAGCTATACTATACAAACCCAACAAAACTTTGGCTAGGTTTTCTAGGAAGAAAAAAAGAAGCAAACTGTGATGTTATACACAAAATCCACAAAATTCTGTGAAGTGTCCCCTCGCCCCCTTCCCCTCCTCCCTAACATGTTGAAGTACAGGGGTACTAATGACCTTTACAATTATAGGTCCCAAAAGACCACTGACCTTCATTGATTGCCCAGAAGCGCACAAAATCCAGCTTGAAGTTGGAAATGGGAATGGGATCAAGAGGCGTTGCTGTGCTCAAAACAATGGCAGGCGGTGGAACATCTTCCCCAAAGTCATCAAGAAGACAGATCTCAAAATGGTTATAATCTGTGTAATAGCAGCAGAAAAAAAAAAATCACAAACTAAAATTTTAAAAAATGTAACAAATTAAATCAAATTTTTTATTTTTTTAAAAAACAAAATAAAAAAATATGCATAATATAATCATCACAGACAAATGCAAACAACACAATTTAGCCACTTCTCTTTCATGTGGTGGTACACATGGAATCTATGTTGGAATTTTTCTCTTCTCGCTTGTCATACATTTCTCCACTTTGCTTTCTCTCACCCAGCTGACTCAAGTTTCACACAAATAAAAATCATATTCTCTTGTTTGGATGATCCGATCACACTTTTACTAATACACCCTTTCTTCACTCCTGAATGTTCTTTAGCATACTTTTATTGCCGACATTAATGGTGCGATACAAGGTTTATTCCCACCTATATTTGCTTCGCCCATTTCCACCACTCTTGCTGCAGGTATTGGTGTGACCCAAGTTTTATTCTCTGTCACATGTTTAAATTCATTTTCCCCCAATCCTTCACTATACCTTTGCGCAGGCTGTAGGGAGCTTGGATGGCAGCAGGACCAACATGTTCTGGAACAGTGACAATGCTGTTCTCGTTATCCACCACTGATCCAGGAGGTAGGCACCAGTGTTCAAGACTTTTCTGCAAATAGAATTATAACATTAATTAGTATCATTCATACTGAGAAAAAAAGAAGAAAAAATACCACTGCTTATTTAAAAAACCAATTGTCGTCAAATACTGCTTCTGATGATTTTGGCTGCAGTGAAAATAAGTTGTTTTTAAATCCGCTTATATTAAAATGTTGCTTATTTTCCAGTTCTGATGTAGTACCACTTGTACATTCCATGTGTTGAAACATATGTAATACTTAAAGATAATTAATTTTATTAAAGTCTATCCTAGGTCCCAGGTCCAATCTTCACTACATCGGATAACAACACGCATTATTCAACAAGTGAAATTGAAATTACTAACGCAGTATACTTAGGGTCTTAGGCTGAACATTTGGTCGATATCTATTACAATAGTGATGTTATTACATGGGTGCCTTGATCGGCTTGTGTTAGATCCTGAATTGGCCAGTGCTCTTGAGCAGCTCTTCAGCTAGAAAAGCGCTATGCAAGAATGATGAAATAAAATAACATATAACTATGCTATCCTTAATCATAGTCGGTTCAACATGGCATTAAATCCCTGCAGTTACTCCATTTATGCAGACCCAACAAAAGCTTAGATACACCAGTACAGCATCTGCTGCTCACCACGTTGAAACTCCTGGAGCCCCGGTTCATATTTTGCCAACAGATTTCTATTTCGATGTCATAGCCGTTGCTGCACAGGCCGACAGTGGGAAGAAATTCGTCTTTGTTGGCTTGCGTGTAGTAGCTGGTACCCACTGGATGCCCATTACGTTGGAACAATGCCACAGACATCTCTTGAGCAAACGTTTCAATCTCCATGCCAACAAAGTCACCTGAAAAACAAAATAATAAAACAAGATATACTTAAAACATAAAAATACAATTTAAAAATGGTGCGAATATCTTTTACTTATGAAATCTTTTGACTGCAACCAATCAATCAGCTCATTTATTTCATCATATTAATTCACTTGTTCACACGTAAAAATGTGCAAAGATTACCTCTGCCGAATCGGTGTCCAGCAAGGTTTCCATCAGTGCGATCATTCCGTATGATCTTGCCCAGTCGCGAGTGCCACCCCACTGAAGGGCGAACCTTCCCTGGATGTTTGTTGAGGGGCAGATCACTGCTGGCCACTCCAATGCTAACTGCAGAATCTTCATCTACAAACAGGTATGAGTAGTAGTTGTAAAAAATATCTAGTAAATGTTTGGTAAAACATGTGTGTATGTGTGCATTTTTGAAAGAGCATTTGCTTAAGTAAAGTGCCAATCAATTTCCATAACGAGAATAAAGCAACTCTTACTCAGTTTTCGAATCTGGCAGCAAAAATGGCTGTTGTCTTCAGTCAGGGGAGATAAAAACTGCAAGACGTGGATGCCCTTGGCAGAACCCGGAAGACGATAGCGGCAGAACGGCCAGGATATGAAACACTCAATGCTCGGAGAGTGACGGAACATGGATTTTTCGATCTCTGAAACCACATCACAAAACCTAAACTACAAAACGTAAACTGAACGAAACCGAACTTAGTGGCAGTAATTGTGCTATTTTTAACTCTTTAAATACCCTTAATGTTTGCTGTGTGTGCTCATATCTTACTCATACATACACACACAATCATACACATGCACCAATAAACTACAATGCACATATTTTACATCCTAAAAACATTACAACACACAAAACTTACTGCTAGCCAGCATAGACTCGGCAACTATATTGACGCTTTTCTGGAACAGTTCCTCAAACTTCTGATCCAGCAGACTGATTACTCCTTTAGGCTGAGGGTTGGTCACAATATCTACTGAAGCCTTTGTTGCTGGAATTTAAATGAAATTTTGGAATTTAAAGGCATACATCAGGTCTACTGTGATCAGAGAACATTAGGTACAAAAACGTCATCACCAGTGCATGAACAATACACAATATTCAAACAGTAAGTGAACAGCAACCAATCAACATATTAAACATCACCACAAGAGCTCGGAAATTCAACTGAATTTTTCTGGAAGCCTAATGAGCAATTCTGAGAGCATCATTCTTCCATTCCATGCACAATTCTTTATTAACATCTACAAGGAAAAAGATTCTAAATTCAAGATGGTTTATTGTCCACATTTTACACAAGGACACTGGACATCTACGTGACCTTAATTTTCACAAACTTTTCTCTGGTTTACCCCCAAACGAGAAATAACAGCATAATAACGATAACATAATATGATAATATCTATAAATTTTGGTCTGAAATGCATGCGCACAAAACAGATTGTTTTTATATTGCGGTCCAGATATACCAGTATTGGAACTCATCATTACAAAATACTGAGTTTAGTATTTGTGACTGATGATAGGCTAGGCATATATTTACAAAAATTTGTGTTTTCTATACTAACCATTAGAATTGAGCGACAACACAGGATAAAGACCTCCAACGGGCTGCACCACCACTTGTATGTGTACGATGACTGTTTTGACAGTCAGGTAACATAGCACCAGCTGCTGAGCTAAGGGGTCAAATTTAGGCTGGCTGCGGGCATGCCGGTGGAAATGCACACCCCAACCCATCCGCTCACCCACTTTTATCTTGGAGAGGTTTTCTGTAATCACACACACAAAAACTGTCAGTATAGACAGCAGTGTGCACCCAAGTGCGTCGAAAATACATTGTTCTGCAAACAACGTAAAAAGATTAGTAGCTGTAGGTATTTACACACCGTGAAGGCTTTAGAGCTCTTGTTTTGTACCTCTACCTGGGTGTTACCGTGTTCTTATTTCTTCTCAAGAAATCCTAAATAAAACATAATGTGTGGAACATCAGCTGTTAAAGGGAAGTAACAACATACAGTATGCAGTAGGTTGCTTTCCGTCCAACAGTTGATGACATTAGCATGACAAATTTTGACTAGCGTCATGTTTCTACAACCACGTAGCAAATTTTAGTTCCCCAATTCTTCTACCTATCAGTAATTTGTCTATGTTTCTTTTTTCCTTTGTTTTTGGTAGTGTGGTTTTTTCGAGAATGGACTGGCTTGACATTGAGCAAAGCCATCAGGGTTGCTAAGGACAGAGAAACTTTTGAAACTTTGAAACTTTTTTTATTAGGGATAAAGATTTTAGACTAATAAGAAGTCTAATCTTCCAATCTGTCCCTTAACAAATTAACATAATAAATAACCTTTAACATTAACTTGGAAATCATAGAAATCACACACACATGCACTCACACACATGCACACACAATCACACCAACATCTTCATCATGATCTTTAAACAAAGTTAGGCAACCACCACCCTTCCTATCCCTCACCCTCATAATAATAATACAAATAACAATAATCATAACAACAATGATAATAACAATAATAATAACAACAATAATAATAATTATTATAATTAATATTATTATTATCATCATCATTACTATTACTATCATACTACAATCTCATGAAAAACTGTGTTATCATATAAAAAATATCAGTTTTATAATTAATTTTGCAGATGTTTGCATAGGTTATTTTTGAAAGAAAATATTGTGGTGCAATGTTTACACTCCAGAGGAAGAGAGTTCCATACAGCAGCTCCATTAAATGATAGGCTATTTTTGTATAAATCAATGCGAGGGAGGGGTAGTTTATAATTATAAAGTCTATGCCCAACAATTGGCTTAGTAAAAAATATATCAAGATATGCTGGTGTTTTTCCATGTGTGATTTTGAACATAAGGATAGCTGTATTAAATACAAATTGTTTTTGAAGTGGGAGTATTCGGAGTTCTTTGTATTTCTCAGTAGTTGGAATATCTGTATTTATATTATAAGACTTATAGAGTATCTTGATTGCTCTTTTATGAAGACTGTTTAGCGGTTTAATTTGCGCGTCACTTGCATTACACCAAACAGTTGATGCATAATTAAAATGAGACATACAGTGGGCATAGAAAAAAGATTTCAATGCACCAACCGTAACAAAATGTCTAAGTTTATTTAGAAGGAAAAGGTATTTAGAAATTTTTTTACAGATATGGTTAATGTGTGACCGCCAGGTAAAATCATCATCAATGATTACGCCTAGCACTTTATGTTCACGAACTTGAGCAATACTGTACGACCCTAAGTTTAGATGAAGGCAAAAAGATCCATTTTGACATTTTTGTCTTGTAGTGAGAAGCATACTTTTGCTTTTATTAGGATTTAATTTCATTCTATTGTTGTCACACCAGTTGTCAATTTCATTTATGCTTATTTGAAGACTTAGTTCTACCTGTTGTAGATTTTTATTATGAGTATGAAGGGATGAATCATCCCTTCATACTCATAATAAAAATCTACAACAGGTATGAATCACTGAGAAAGATGGAGTATGCTGGTTAAACGATCAACTGTGGTGCCCCTTCGACCTCCGAGTTACGGGATAGGATAGAAAGGAAGTGTGGTTTTAAACTGTAATCACCAAGAGCTATAAGGCGGTATGGTATAAACTCTTGCTTATCACTTACAAGCCTGTAAAACATTTGACTCACTTTCGCCAAATACATGGAAACAGATGAAGTCGTTCAACAGTGGGATGGGGGAAGATGGAACCAGGGGGCTGCAGGCATTCAAGGAGATGGCTGGGCCACACAGATTGGTCACTTCTTGAAGCACCACCTCAAAATGGTTGATCTCTGAAAATGGACGAATGACTGGGGCGTTTGGTTTACCACTAACATCCAAAGTAAAACATATTTGGTTCAATCTAGCTGACATTCATAAGCTCTCTTTCATATTCATAATATAATGTCCCCTTATATAGTGCACAACAACTCCAAAGCCAGGAAGACATGCTTATGACACATAAATAAACATTCTTTTTTTTGTTTGGTTGGTCAAGCTATAGGTTGTTCTGTGAAAAGTAGTCATTTATACATATAGCAAGGTAGTCAGTTACTTCAGCAGTCAATATAACTCTACAATTCATTCCTAAGCAATTAATATTGTTTTACTTATTTTTTCTAATATCTGATTTATTTGACTGTTGATTTTTTTCCCCCCATAACACCTTCATTGTGAGTACAATTTTTTTCTTCTTCAAAAAGACAACAACAAATTAAATGACAGTGAAAACTAACTCAGCAAGTCGACTGATCTAACTTTGACTTGGTGCATCAGTAAGTCAAGTCAGTATGTTCTTAATTGAACAAAATGTCATCAAACAACCAATAAACCCAATTTCTCAATCAGCCAACTTTTCCCTATATAGTCAAGAAATGCTGACTTTTCATCTCTACGTCCAGTTGATCAACACACTCACCAATGGAAAGTGGGTTTGGACTTTGAATATGGACCTCGGCCTCCTTGCCATTGTAACTGAATATGTTGCGGTCCATGTTGTACATCACACAATGAGGCTTGATCCAGTGAAGCACATTTTTCTGTAAACACAAAAGGATAAACAAAAATTATTTTAAATTCTTTTTAAATGAAATAGATTAAAACAAAATTTAAAGTCGAATAATGTGAAATTACATTAAATAAAATATGAAGCAAATATCTGAACAATGGATTACACTCACTAAGAAACAACAACGAGTGCTAAACTAAAAATCTTTAAAATAAATGAAAGAAAGAAAGACAATTAAAAAGAAAAAGAAAGAAAAAAAGAGAAAAAGAACGAAAGAAAGAAAGTGAATTAAAAAAAAGAAAGAAAATTAACAAACAAAAAATAAAGAAAGAAGGCATAATAATTAATAATAAAATTAATTAATTAATTAATTAATAACTAACTAATTGAATAAATAAATACCTCACTATATTTGGGGATACCTATGGCAGCTTCTGGCCACATCAGTCCAAGCTCAACAGGACCATTATGCAAAGAGATGGTGGGCAAGAAACGATTGTGGTCAGATTCAAACAGAAGCCTGTGGTCAACACAAATTGAAAATATATAATACTTTATGCAAATTGTTAAACTGGCAGTATAGAGAATCTTTTAATCTGGCGCGTTTTATATCCTTCAACCATTTTATTTGTCTTCCTGTTTAAACATTGAAACAAAACACAATATCAAACTGCTGTTGCAATGCCACAATCTGTGTACCCAGGAATGAAATTCCGCTGGGATATATATGAATTGTTTTAGGGTTATAGGCTGAATGTTGGTTTTAACCTCATACAGATTTTAAAAAACCAAATTGTTGCATCATTTATACCATAGTTGTTTTTAAAGTTTTATTACTTGTGTGTATCAGAGTGTAAGTTGTGTTGAATGTTTTTGATATAACTGAAAGTTTGAGCATGACTGCAAGTGCATGTGCGCAGAGAGCAGATCAAGAGTCTGGTTTGTGTGCTGTACAAATGAAATTAATAATAATATTATTATTGTGTAATTTTAAAGCCATATTATACAACTATTGTTCAGCTAAACCTTAATGAATAGTATGTTCAAAATAATTCATGTGTTCATTGTGCTGTCACAGTAAGCATAGCTGTCAGGAGTTGCATTTATTATTGTTAAAAACTGCATATATTACACATTCTTTATATCCATAATTTTGTAACAGTGGCCACAATTATCCAACATGCATGTCTGCCGAGATGCAAACCTTCGAAGTATATTGGTACAGATCGCCTCACTACGAGCCTGATGATTTGGGGAAAAGCGCGTATATATAGCATCCAGCATTATTATTAACGCATTGAAGTCGTGCCGCAAACGGTTTGACGACAATCGCGGTGCCGCAGAGGAGCGTGCTGTAGTTATGTTTGCGTAGCGTGTTTACATTTTTTTTTATAACAGAAAATGAGTACCAAGGGAACTAAGCAATACACATACTTGAAAGGGGTCTTTTTAGAGTAGATTGCTTCCCTTTGACCATATTTTTGACAAAGTTTCTCTTGAAATCTCGCAATTTTTCTAAACCTAGTAACATTCTTTGTTTACAAAATGGCTTCCCGTTTTTAACGCCGATTGTTCGGAAAATTTTGTTTTAGTTATGTGACAAATGCCTCTTCAGATTGTGCTTTCATGATTATTTTTGTGTAAAATTCATTTCTACAGTGCTTTTTACATCATAAAAACAAGAGAATCAAAAATTTTCATAACAAAAATGGGTGCAACATATAGGTATTTGCTTCTTATAAAAAACAGGTTTTTTTTGCAAAAGTGATGTGTTCTTGGTGCAAAATATGTTTTTTCTGGAGGATTATAGCAGATTGGTGGTAAGTGAAATAAAAAATACATACTTTAAGCTTTCATTTGCAATTTATTTTATGTTTCTATGTTGTCTAGTACATTTGGTGTGATTTTTAAAAAATAACCTAAAATCTTGCGACTCTGGAATGATGCCGAGTCTGGCACTCTGCGACTTGAATGAGTTAATATTATTATTATTATGGTCTAGCAATATAACAATAACACTAACAATTCCAGAATCAAAGTAGATTCAAAATCGAAATCAGCCCATGCATCCATCCATACCTTGTGGCTACTGGATAGCTATTCTTCAGAAACATAACTGATGAGGCAAGCTCCCCAAAGTAGGTCACCAGCACACCAAACACATCGCCTGAACAAAAGAAAACAAATGACTAAATTTTGTTTTCTTCACACGAAACATGCTTCTTCCTGTCTCGGAAGAGTCCGCTGGACCTAAAGCAACAATAAATCAATCAAATCAATCAAGTATAATTTAGAAAACAAAGAATGAATGAAATAAAGAAAGAAACAAACAAACAAACAAACAAACAAAAAGTATTTAACTCATAATGTGCGAAGTTTTTCTCTCTTCCATCAATCCATAAAAAATCAGTAAACCAGATGCTGCGCTCTACACTCTTTAGATTAAAAATTCTCACAATACCAGCCTGGTCAAATCAGTATGTCCTGTTCATTTCATTTTTTTCTTCTTCAAAATACAACAAGGCATATCTCACATAATTGTGATGATAAAAATTTATAACATCCTGATTCTATACAACAGGTCTTCCTAAAACTAAACAACACAATCACTGATTTTTTTTTTTCTCATGAGGGAAAGTCAATTTTAGAATGAAATATATATTATCCTATCAGTTAACACTTCAAATTAGGTAGCCTCAGGCCATGAGGAATCTACATACAGAGATGTCCAGAAAGGGTTTTATGAGACAATTTAGCGAAAAGTGACTCGGAAGTTACATTTCTATCCAGACACTATAAACTCACTCCTCTCACTGTTATAGTGTTCAGGTTTATTTCAGTACAGTGCTGTCATACACTTATAGTGAAGGTTGATTAAGGATAAGCAGCTTGGGAGATAACCTTGGTTTGAATTATAAGATTTTGAAATATGCTGAGCAGGGCTTGTGATGGTCTGGAGTTAAAAAAGAGGAAATTGGCCAGGGTCCAGGGGCTGCTTAGATGCTGGTAGAGAATTCAGGGGAATGCCCCCCTCCCCACAACCCCAGCGAATGCGAATTGTTGCATTTTAATTGTGCATTTTTGATGACCAAAAAACATAACATAGTGAAGGAAAGACTTATTGCTTGCTGACACACAGCTGAACTCTTGAGGTAGCCTGTCTTTCTCGATGCATAGCATTACAGTTATTATTTGCCAACAAAGTCCAACTACAAATGTAAGTTTAAACACATACTGGTGCCCAGCTGACAGCCCATATTCACAAATAAAGTCGAAATTTTGTAAAAAAATTCTGAAGCACAACCCAAGTCTTGAAATGGTGTTTTCACTAGCAATGGTTTAGTTGGTATGTTTAAAGAATTTGGAGAGATTGGTTTGTTTGTGACTGTAGTTTCTCAAAACATGTTTTTGAGGTGCTTTACCAAACTGAGTGAATGCTTGGTGCAGCACACTGGCTTCACATTGAGCATCAGCAACGCTGACTGAAAGGTGAAATATGTTCACTGACCTCACAGATTGTGCATCAGCAACACTGACTGAAGGTTGAGTGCTGCACACTTGCCTCACAGTTGCATGAGATTGCTTAGCTTTTTTTAGCATCAGACAGCAAATTCTCCATTGCTCGTATTTGATTTCCGACTGGCACACTACAAAATGCTGTTTCATTTCTTGAGTTCTCACTCAAATGTTATCCTAGTCGTTCATCAACCACTTCTTTTCCATCCCTTCCCACCTCCATGCGCTTTCCACACCTTTATCATCAACTGCCTCACTATGCTAAACAATGTGTCGCATCCATTTTACCGCCTATGATTCGGACACGCACATGTGCAGTTCCGTGTTTCCGTTTGACTTCATGACACGCACAAAACACCTTTTCATTGGAAGAAAATAGTTGTCACTCTTTTATGTTCCGCGGAAAACCATACTGTTCTCGGTTGAAATATCTTTTACAATAGCGGAAATCCGCTGAACCATGGATGATTACAAGCCCTGGGGAGACACATGTAGACCCCACTGCAACAATGAGACAAATGACAGAGGTCTGAGACTCTCGGAGTTTGCCAGATACAACAATCTGATACTGGTAAACATGCTTGGTGCCCACAAAAAATCCAGATGATGGACCTGGCACAGTCTCAGAGGGAGCATCACAACCAGATTGACAATATCATGGTCAAGAAACGCTTCAGGTCAAGCAACAACATTGGCACTTTTCCAGGAGCAGACATCGGAAGTGACCACGATCTCGTGATGATGTATTTACGGCTCCACTTGAAGAGAGTAAAAAAGGCAAAGTGACCAGACCGAAGTTCGACCTGGACAAACTGCAAGACCCGGAGGTGGCAGAAATATTCCAAGCCATAATTGGAGGGAAATTTGCACCACTGCTCTTGTTGTGAGCTGGTGAAGTAGATGTCAACACCATGACCACCACCTTCAACTCAGCTGTGAAAGATACTGCCACCGAGATCCTTGGCAAGCACTGGCAAAAGAAGAAACCATGGATCACACCTGAACTTTTGGACCTGTGTGACAAATGAAGAGAGATGAAAAAGAAAAAGAACACTTCACAGGGAGCCAATGCCTACCAAAAAATCCACAAAGTCATCCGAAAAGAAATGCGCACAGCAAAGGAGAACTGGATAGAAGATTAACACCAGGAAACAGAGAACAGTCTGAACAAGAACAACAGTAAAAAGGCCTACCAGACTGTGAAACGGCTGACAAGTGCTAAACAGCCCAGATTCTCCACGATCCAAAGCAAGTCTGGCATGTGACTTACAGAAGAACAAGAAGTCTTGGATAGATGGACAGAGTACTGCTCTGACCTTTACAACCACACACCAAACGAAGACTGGTTCCAGCATGTCCCCATAACATAGAAGAAGAAGAAATCCTCCCGCACACCAGCTCAATGCCTATGTGAGTAGCACTCTTAGGCTCTCCCACATTTTGCTGGCTGCGGGCTATTTATAGCTTGCCTACACCCTCCCTTTCAGTGAAAGGAAAGGAAAGAAGAGCACTGGCGAAGCTATTTATAGCTAGCCTGGCTGAACTAGCTTCAAAACCTAAAAGCTTTGGTTGAGTCGATGTGCCCGATTCTCCGAGAAGAAATTGAGACAACAGTGCAATCGCTGTAGAAGGGGAAGTCAGCGGGAGTGGACAACATACCCGCAGAATTGCTTCAAGCAGCAGGAGAAGCGATGATTGACGCCCTCACCATCATTTGTAACAAGATCTAGTAGAGTGGGGAGTGGCCTTCACCATGTCATCACTCTCCCCAAAAAGGGTAACATACAGGAGTGTGAAAACTAACGCACCACCAGCCTCATCAGCCATCCCAGCAAAGTCCACCTGATAATAATACTCAACAGGTTGAAACCCCAAGCTGAATAAATCATAGCTGAGGAACAAGGAGGATTCATGGCGGTTCGAAGTACCACTGAGCAGATTTTCTATCTCAGAATAATCTGCGAGAAATACCTACAGCACCAACAACATCTATATCATGTGTTTGTAGACTTCAAGAAAACGTTTGACCAAGTCTGGCATGCAGCTTTGTGAGTAACCATAAGAGTGTACAACATCAGCCCTAACATTATTGAAGTCATCAAAAGCCTGTATGACAAGGCTACCAGTGCAATCCTAAACAACAGCGCCATCGGGAACTGGTTCAGAACAACAACTGTGGTGTGTCAAGGATGCCTACTCTCTCCAACACTCTTCAACATCTTCATGGAGCTCATCATGTCAGAGTCCCTTGCGGATCATGAAGGCACAGTCAGCATAAGGAGGTAGAGCAATCTCCAACCTATATTTTGCGGATGACATTGATGGATTGGCTGGAGAAGAACAAGAACTTGAACAGCTAGTACAGAGGCTTGACACCACCTACTGAGCCTTTGTAATGGAAATAAGTGCAGATAAGACCAAAATGATGACCAAGAACACCAATGGCATCAACACAGACATCAAAGTCCAATCCCTCCACACGGTGCATAGCTTTAAATATTTAGTAGTCTTTGTATCAGACAATTGGTCCCAACAGGAAGTCCTCTCCAGGATCACCCAAACAAATGCTGCCCTGACAAGGTTGAAGCCCATTTGGAAAGACAGGACCCATCAGTCTACAATCCAAGGTAAGGCTGCGGCGCTCCCTTGTCATCTCCATCTTCCTATATGCATGGACCCTCACACCCCTACAATGAAGAATACAAAGCATGGTGATGAGATGCTACAGAAGACTTCTGGGCATTTCCAGAGTTGCCAACCCCCCAAAAAGTTTTCAGTAGTAAAAATTCAGAATTTCGGTAGTTTTATGACATTTTCCGTAGCCATACGTCCTCGCTTTTTTTTTTAACGAAGACATGCATACACAGTCTGCAACAAAGGTCGTGAAGAGTGTTTCCGCACGAATTATTGAGAGATCCATATCGGGCTTGAAGAAGGTGGCTACCGACTGAACAGGGACTAACTTTTCTGGATCAGGGCAACGACTTTTGTGACGATTGCCATTCACGTGTCGCGTCACATTGTGGAAGCCGCCATGTTGAATGCTAAAATCTGCCAAGCAGCTGTACAATACACGCTGTGTTTTGATCTCGATGACGCAGTGATGCACGGAAATTTTTCAGAATACCCTTTCCTGTACTCTTGATTTTCTGTCCTCTTCTTTTTTTCTGGGCTTTCATCGCTAGTTTTCTTTCTTTTTGGCATTATGGATTCAAAATTAGCCGCACACAAACTTTTCTTCTCGCGCTGTAGAACGTGACCCGCAAACGAAAGTGTCACAGAAAGGTTGAGGTTTTGTGCACCGATTGGCCGTTTGCAAAACCACTTCACGGTGATTGGTCGAATTTCCTAACATGCACTGGGAGCGTGATCTATTACACCGTGCACGTAAACCGAATGACCGTGACCTTGAGGTGCTACGGGAGGCACAGGCGCTCAATAAAACTCGTTAAAACTGTAATACTATCGTCGAAATTTGACTTTCCGTAGTAATTTTTCGATTTGCGTAGCTCCGTAGCCGCGTATTCATTTCCGGAGTAAACTACGGAAATTCCGTAGTGGTTGGCAACCCTGCATTTCCAATACCCAGCACATCATCAATGACAAAGTCTGGCAGACAATCAAACAAGCCATTGGACAGCACGATGACATGCTGACAGGGGTGAAGAAACTGAAACTCCAATGACATAGCCACGTCACCAGAGCATCATATCTTGCAAAGAACCATCCTGCAAGGCATGGTGCAAGGAGGCAGAAGAAGAGGGAGAAAGAAATAGAGGTGGGAGGACAAAATTCGAGAATGGACTGTCTTGACACTGAACGGAGCCATGAGGGTTGCTGAGGACAGAGAAAGATGGAGTATGCTGGTTAAACGATCATATGTAGTGCCCCAACGACTTTTTGAGTTGCAGGATAGGATAGAAAAGACATACATGACCATGGTAAAGTTCCAAAATGACACGGAAAAGAACTGAAAAGTTATTACCATTTCAGCCTGTATGGCTATTTAACACAATCATATAGAAAAATAATTGTTAAAAAAACAGTAGCTTGTTGGACACTATAAAGCACATAATAATGAATTAATTTATATCAAACAGAGTTTCTTATTTGGAAACAATCATAAACAATGCTGCACAGTTTCTCCATGTCTTCTAAGCAGTAAATGAATAAGTGGACGTAATAGTTAATATTAAATCTGATATATGCGCAATCTCAACATGTAATGAAAGGAACTACCAGGATTTACCAATGCCAAGCTGCTCCCCTCGGGTGTTGCCAGAGTTGCTGTGAGAGCTGAAACAGTTGCCAGTATCACTCTGGTAGCCCACTGAATTGACCCAGCTGCCTGGATGGGCATCTTCTGCAATATCTGGTCCTGCTATCCCAATAGTGATGCGACTTCTGGGCGCTGCAGGTGTCAACGAAAGAATTTTAATAATATGACTTTTTTGTGTGTGTGCAAAACACAATAACAACATAGTTTAAATGATACACAAAATATATGGCAAAATAAAATTATCTTAATGATAGAAAACTATACACAATTCTGGCAAAAACTACTTGTATCTGGAATAAAACTGGTACACTGGTATCTGTATTTAAACTTTGACTGGGTACTATTCTCGCTTTACGTCAATGCCTATATACTCATATATATACATATTGGACTGGCTATATCTACAAATAATAATTAGATTTGTCTTAAGTACTCAGTGATTCTTGTGTAAATGAGCATGTATCATTGTATGTATATATTATATATATGCATATAGACATGCTCGCTCCCACTAGAGTCCCTGAGAACTTAAGACATACCTACACATAATAATGTATTTTATGTTTATATATATATAAAATACATTATTATTTGTAGGTTTGTCTTAAGTACTCAGTGACTTAGTTAGTTTTTCATTGTTTATAGAGTCCAGCGGACTGCAAAGAGCCAAATCAGGACCACAAAATCAGGACTTAGTTGAAAGATCTGCGGAAACAACTTTTAACGGTAACACTCAAGGCACTCCACCAACCGGTCATTTTACAAGAAAGGCATCCCATTCAGCAGACGCTGAGGGAGTGAGGCTGTACTCTAATTTATCGAACCCCCATTTACAAAAACCAAATAGCATATAAACATCATTATAAAATAATAACAAAACACATTCATAAAAAATGCCTACAATGCTAAGTAATACCATGGACCATTAGGCAGAAAGCGTTCAATATCCCCAAGCTGACCCCACAGACCCCATACACAGATGAGAAGATTTTGGAGAGTATTCCAAAAAAAAAAAAAAAAAGAAGGTGACTGGTCTGGCAAAGAAGACAGATGATAGTAGATTGATAGAACAGATTACGAACAAGAAATAACAAATTGGAATGACAGAAATTGTGGTAATTTAAAGCACTGAATTTCCACAAAGTGGGGATACTATTTATACAGAAACCCACACCCCTCCCCCCCCTTTCCTTCTCCCATACTCACACACACACACTCCCTCCCCCCCAAAAAAAAACAACCAAAAAACAAACAAACTAATAATTAAAACAAATACATACATTCAAATGCCAACTTAATTTCAATACAGAAATTGATATCACCACATACACCAAAGCAAATGCTGAAAACTCACCTATAGCATGGATCTGTGCAAAGAAGTATGGATGCTGGGGTGTCAAGGGGCTGAGGTGTTGCAAAAAATTGCATGTCTCCGAGAACTGCTTCAAACGAACATTGCAAATTTGCCCTGGTAGGGGCTCAATGTGGTCAAAGATAATGTCCCCAGCACAGCGAAACAGAGACATCTTGAACTAGTTTGAATGGGGAATCTGTAAGAGAAAAGAAGACAGAATTGTTTTAACCATTGCCAACAACTACTTTTATGAGTCAACAAAATCATAACTTTAAATTAAATGTGTACTATATAATCTATATACTCCTGCTTGAGTGCAATTACTTTGATTAGATGACAAAGTAAAAACACATTTTCAATTGCCAATGATTTGAATGAGCAAATCTCTATAATTGTTATATCTTAACACATCATAGGCTCTTATGTTATATTATTAACACCTTACTAAATTAAAAATTGATATTGACCTGATTTAAAATGAGACATCTGAATTGATACTCTCAAAGTAACAAAACCACAAAAAAAATGCCCATCAACTCTTCTTCTTCACTACACTGCCACAAAATAATTTGAGTATAAAACCCCATAAGTTTGTACAAACTAAACTTCATCCAGTTGACTTAAAATTTGCAACAGCCTTACTTTCAGTCCAGATCTAGTAAGGGGAGAAATCGCCAAAATTGTGACGCATATAAACAAATTGTGTAAAAGATCTTATGTGTTTCAACTTAATAGTATCTGTATAGTGCCCACAGATCTCCAAAGTTTAATTAGAATGTTTACGAGTACTACAAGTATATGATGGCCACTTGTTGCCTAATAATACATCGCAACCACAAGCGTTCCTCTACTTTTCATTTTGGAGGCTTGTAATCATAAATCAGACTGACAATGGTACACAGCAGTATTACGTACGTAGTTCACAATTCTCCGGTTTCAAGTTTTCTCTTGAACATCTTTGATGATTTTTCATTCAAAACGTGCCAAAGAAATATGGATTCATCGTCCACAGCCATCCTACACCCAAATTGTACGTTCATCGCAATATGTCGTCAATATCACTTGCATACGAATGACGTGGGGCGCCAAAATGCCGTAACTTCAGTGCTCTCGGCCATGTTGCGTTGTCAAAACATTGTTCAAAGGGGAGACAGTCCAATATTCCAAGGGAAATAAGTTATCTGAGAAACCTCAAATAGAGAAACATGTGATTACCTCCCATGGCACTATTTTAAAAAAAAAAAAAGGTGTTTTACTTTATTAGTTTATTGATGTGTGGCTCACTATGGCTCACAAGTTGTTGGCATTTGGCAAATAAGATACAACTACATCAAGGTAAAAAACATACATTTCCCATGATTTGAAGTAGTCTATTTATACCAAAACTCAACCAATAACACTATGTAACAAATTTTCACTTTTGTTCTGTTCCTGGGTTGAAAGTGTGTTTTCCTATCCCGTTAGGTCTAGAACAGAAAGGAAATCGCTGTTATTCCAGAAAAACTTTGCTTCTGTGCCCGGGACAATGAAATTTGGAAAATCGCGTGTGTTCGAGAAAATTATCGATTTGCTTTCAATGCCGAGCTTCCTCCCTGAACTGCTAGAGTTGTCCACATGTTTCTACAATTCTCCTGAACACTCTAGAACGTTCAAGAAACTTCCAGAACTTTCGAGAAACTCTCAGAACTTTCTAGAACGTTCTTGAACGTTCCAAAAGTAGCTGTACAAGTATAAAAGCACACGACCACTGTGTCCTTGAGTGTCTGGCCCTGGAGCCTGACTTCTCCGCGGTTAGGATTGCCTGCCGCGACGTGCATCTGGACTCCATGGCCGATCTGGTAGCCTACTCCTTGTCGACTAACTTTGGACTGCTGTTCATGACCGCGGTGTGCACCTACCGCTCACGAGTGTCTGTACACCTTTAGACCCAACCGCCTGGCCGGTTCTCTCCCCGGAACTCGTCTTGGGTTCCTTTGTCTTACAACTACTAATGATGACTATCCCCACTCAGTTACCTGTTTGTAACCTATTACCCCACCTGGCCCATGGGCCTTGGGTTCGACTCTACCTTCTTGGGTCCTGGGTATGCTCTACTTAAGTGACATGTTCCCACTCAGCTACTACTACACGGATTGTACCCTCAGCTGACCCATTGGGTCCTGGGTATTACTACCACGTCCTGACTTATACCGCTCAGCTACCTTGCTCTCATACCACATGGCTCATACCTCCAGTCGACCCCATGGGTTCTGGGTATCCGTTTCCATGACTGACCACTCCCCTCACATGACTCATACCTTCAGTTGATCCTTTTGTCCTGGGTATTAGATACCACTACTGACATTTCTCACCACATGACTTATACCTCAGTTGATCCCTTGGATCCTGGGTATTCGTTTTCATGATTGACATCCCATACCACATGGCTCATACCTTCAGTCGACCCCACGGGGCCTAGGTATCCGTTTCCATGACTGACCATCCCCTCCACATGACCCATACCTTCAGTCGACCCCACGGGGCCTGGGTATCCGTTTCCATGATTGACCATCCCCTCCACATGACTCATACCTTCAGTTGACCCCTGTGTCCTGGGTATCCGTTTTCATGAATCACTTTCCCTATCTCACTGTACCATTTTTTCCCCTCCTTGTTTTATGGGTCCATTCTTGATTGTTTATAGCTTTTACCCGGCCCTCCTCGACTTTTAATGTGGTCCTGAAGGATTTTTATCTACTTAGGTACGTTCCCCTCCCCCCGCCCTCCTGGTCACTGCTAGGCCCTCCACCCTTCCCCCTCTGTGCTTGCCCTCCCTTGGCCTTGGCGGCCTCCCTGGCACCCCGGTCCTACCCCTGCCGCCGTTCGTTCGTACTCCTTCCCCTCATGCCTGCCATTGATCCATCTCCGTCTTTTTCCGGACGTCGTAGCAGCGTCCCGCACTCCCTCTTCATATGACCTCTTACTGCAGCACGACCTCTTATATCAATGGACATCATAATACCAAAGTCTCCTATACGCATACTGTGTTGGGGACTATAACTGTATAAACTGAACTGAGAGAGTGATTCACAGTACAATCGTAAATCTAGAAAATCTACACATTTCTGAACCTTGTTGAGTGGTTTCCGACTGTGTTTGTCTATTCCTTGTGCAATTTTTGTTTTTACCTGATCATAATGACGAAAAATTAAAAAAAATCGTTCTATTTTCACAAAAACTAGTTTTCTTCGTGCTGTTGTCGTGTAAGCAAAGTTTGTGCTTAATGAAGTCATTTTTTCACGTACTTTAGACATAAGCAATTGAAATATAACACTTAGAAGCCAGGAACAAAAATTGTGTTACATAGTGTAATCATCCCCGGCCGTTGGGGTGCGGGGGTTTCAGTATAAATAGTATCCCCACTTTATGGAAATTTAGTGCTTAAAATTCCCACTGTCGCTGTCTTTCTCATTTGTTCTTTCTCATTCCTGCTCTGTTCTATCAATTATATTCTTCTTCGCTAGCCCAATCACCTACCTTTTTTCTTGAAAACTCTTTCGGGACAAAACTCCTTATTTGTGTGTGAGGTCTGTTGGATCAGCTTGGGAATATTGGACGCTTTCTGCCAGGTGGTCACTAAGGCTTCCAATGATGTTATTATTTAGCAATGTAGGCATTTTATATGTATGTGTTTTGTTGATATTTTATAATGATGTTTGCATTCTATTTTGTTTTTGTAAACGGGGGTTCGAAATTAGCGTCAGCGTCCCCTGCGTGGGATGTCTTTATTGTAAAGTGACTGGCTGGTGGAGTGCCTTCAGTTTTACCACTAGGATTGTTTCAGCAGATCTTTTATGCGGATCAGGGGTTGTCTGTTCCTGATTTGGCTCGGAAGAGTCCGCTGGACCTAAAGCAACAATCATGTAATGTAATGTAACCAATAATCGCTTCAACCGTTTTTTAGATATTGAGCAAAACGTGTTTAGCAACAAAATGACTCCAGTGACCTTGACATTTGCGGTAGATGGCACGGGATGCAGGTTTCTAAACTGATGGCCTTCAATAATATGGTATTGGATGCAGTCAATATAAAAATTTTAAAAATAAAAGTTTGAGTTCCTTTCCGTCTTCTAATAGCGATCTCTATGCCTTTACACCACATGTTTGAGTGATAGATGTGTGTTTGTTCAGTTGTTGTGTGTGTGAGAGTGGGGGAAACATGCAGGCGTGTAATCTACGTGTATGTTGGTACAGATCGCTGCGTTTTGAGCCTGTTTGGTGATTTGGGGAAATGCGCGTATATAGCATTTATTATTATTATTATTATTATTATTATTATTATTATTATTATTATTATTATTATTATTATTATTATTATTACAAACTTATAGACAATGTTAGTAAGAAGTTTAGTTAAAATCCGTTCAGTAGTTTTTTATGTGACTTCCAAACAATTTTGTTCGTTCTGTTACGCGAAGAGAAAGATGGAGTACGCTGGTTAAATGATCATCTGTGGTGCCCCAACGACCTTCGAGTAACGGGATAGGATAGGATAGGATAGGATAGGATAGGATAGGATAGGATAGGATAGGATAGGATAGGATAGGATAGGACAGCGTACCTATGTATCATAGATAGAAAGGGCGGGTATACAGACTGTGTCTGTGGCGAAACGGATCCGCCGATCAAACGGTTTATTTTCAAACCGCGTAAGAACAATCGAACATGTTATCTTCCCTTAGATGGAAACAACATGGGCATAGGACAGATGAAATTTCGACATACAATAAAATAGATCTATAACAATGTTTTCCTATTTTTCGATCAAAATGAGGATTATTATAGGTTCGTTCTTACGCGGTTTGGAAATAATCCGTTTGAGCGGCGGATTCGTTTCGCCAAAGACAAAGTCTAATCCCACCCTTGCTATTGAAGATACATAGGTACTCACTCTATTTACCGCTTTGCAGTCGAGGATCCATTTAAAGCTTGTAATGCCCCCTGCGCCAAACATTAACAGTAAATAGTGTACCTACGAGCGCCTATGCCTATGACGCGTTACCCTTCTCTTGAAGAGAAAGAAGAAGAAAAAAAAACAGAATAGGAGAGGATATCAAGTGATAGCCTACCCAAGAACATGGAGAGGATATTAAGTATTGTTTTGGCATCTGTATTACCAAATCCCACTCACCATGCACTGAAACAACCTCTATCAAACGCGTAAGAACGAACCTATAATATCTTGATTTAGATTTTATTTTGTAAATTTTAAATACTTTCATATAACGGGGAAGATATTGATATAGGCCTATTGTATTATATGCAGAACTTTCACCTATCATTTGGGTATATCATGTGTGTGTGTGTGTTGTTGTTGTTGTTGTTGTTGTTGATGTTGTTACTGTAAAGCGCTATGAACTCTAGTGAGGAGGTGCTAACAAATGTTTATTATTATTATTATTATTATTATTATTATTATTATTATTATTATTATTATTATTATTATTATTATTATTATTATTATTATTATTACAGTAAAACCTCCGTTTTGAGACCCTCTCTTAAACGACTTCCTCCAACATACGACCGGAAAAAAAATTCACCGATGCTTTGTACTATATAAACGACCTCTCTTAAACGACTACCTCTAAAACGCGACTTGCGACCTTCAAATAATTATATTTTACGACCTAGCATCTGAAAAATTCAGATTCCAAAGCAATACTATATTTGTGCGCTTGAAGAAAACAGTTTCGTCAAAGATCTTTGGTTTCGTTTAAAACTTTTAACAGCAGACGATGCATTAAAGCAGCTTGAAATACTCTAAGGAGCTGACCAGATTTGCCCTGAGCAGGGGCCTGTCAGATCTTGCCGACAACATGTCTGGTGTGAACGAACATTGAGGTTAAACGTCTACACCCACCATTGGCGATATGGCAGACGGGGATAACCATCCCAGGGAAAGAGGGGTAGGGACCTGAATCAATACTGAACCACCAAAGCAATCATACTGCTAAAATGGACAGTGGACATCGCCCACTACGGGATTCGAACCTGGGTCATCGGTGTGCCAGGCGAACTCTCTCTACTAATTGAACTACGGCGGTGGGACTGTGTCTGGTGTTCAAAATGACATACTAATAGAACATGCACGGGTGGGGGGATCATGCAAACAAACAGAAATAACCGATTTCTTTCAAAAACAAACTAACAAACAAACTATTCAATTATTGAATAAAAATAATTACAACAATATTAATAAGGTTATCTTATAAATAGTTATAACTCCAAACATGCACTCAGCATTTGCATACACTTTTAAACAACTATCATACCAACATTGATTTTTTTTTAGTTTGTAAATAAGGAGGAACAGGTAGATATTGACTGTATTGGTTGTAAGACAGAGTTTAATCTATATCTATGAAAGATGGTAAATGTTCCCTATACTTAATGGTATGTGTACTTCTTGTACATATATTTATTTTACTTAATTAATTTTCTAAATGTCTTGTTCCAAAATGTCCGACCTCCTTTTAAGACCTCGTTTTATTGGCAATTTAAAGGTCATAAAACGGAGGTTTTACTGTATTATTATTATTATTATTGCTCCATATCTATATATGTATCAAAAAGAAGATGACGTGTTCGTCCTTATGCGGTTTGAGAATAAACCGTTTCAGCGGCGGATTCGTTTTTCTAAAACAATCTAATCCTACCATTCTGCCGTGAACTGACAAAACCGAGCAAGTCCACAAAACCTACTTTCGAGAAAATCGACGTTTTGTGTTGCGCTATATTACGCGATCGTTTCTGGAAGTTTAAGGGCATATTATAATGCAATTCCTCGATTTAAGAGTGCATACCTTGAATGTTAAAGAAATGTTTGATAGATTTGATGTTTTAAGACTATTTGTGGACTTGCTTTGTTTTGTCAGATTATTCTTGAGATAGATCTTGGTTGAGAACATGACAAAACCAAGCAAGTCACCCGCTTGGTTTTGTCAGTTTATTATTGAATTAAATCCTTGTTAAAAAAATTCACAAAACCAAGTAAGTCAAATCCGCTTGGTTTTCTCAGTTTATTATTAAGTAAATCCTTGTTTTCAAAATTCACCAAACCAAGTAAGTCCCATAGGCCGTTTCGTTTCTTTGTTAAAAAGTCTGACGAGATGAGTCACATAAGTTGGGTTTTGTAAGATGTGGGTGCGGCAGTTACAGTGAGTGTATATGTGTGCCTGTTTATTGTTTTTAGCCATTCTTCACTTAATATTCCTGGGTTGGTATGCAGGAGTCATGGGTTTTTTTGCTCTATCTTCAAAATAATACTAGATGCAGCCAATTTAATTTTAAAAATACAAAACTATTTTCCTTTCAGTTTCCTATTGTAGCGATCTTCCTGCCTTTACACCACGTGTATGTCTTGTATTTTGTTGCCCTTGTTGTGTGTCTGTAATATATTTGTTGCTGTTTGTTTGTGGGCTCGGGCACTGAATAGAATAGGCCCAACGTTTCCCGGCGTGTCGTAAGAGGCGACTTACAGGGGTAATGTTAGCACGGCATCACTGGGCGAAAGTCTTCTACACAGAAGTCACCGGCCAGCCCTGGGCGAGGAACCTCACGTTGCTACAGGTTCAACGACCACGTGCTCGGGGCCAAGGCGAGCCACACTGTATTCGTGGATTTCGGCTGTGCCCAACAGCCTGGAGAGGATTGGGCACCGCCAGGTCCTTTTTTGCCCAAGACACACTACATGCATGATGACACTATCCACTAATTCCATACCGGATAGGTCGTCGCCCGGCTCAAGGACCGCGCCTTCCGTTGGCCACCAGGACGGAGGTGTTAAGTATGCTACTGATGGACAATTTAGCAAGATCCGCACGAGAAACAACATCGTCATAGGAACCTGGAATGTCAGGACCCTAACTGCGGAAGGAAAATTAGAAGAACTGGCCCACGAGTTGGACCGCTATCGATGGAACGTTCTAGGCATTAGCGAACTGCGCTGGAAAGGCCTAGGTGAAACAACGACAGACAAAGGCCACAAGCTCTATTTCAGCGGTAGAGATGACAGGCACGAACACGGCGTTGGATTCTTGGTCCACAAGAACATTCTAGCCACTGTCATGGGTTGCCGCCCAGTAGACTCATTACCATCCGCCTGAGAGCAGCCCCTTTCAACATCACCATCATCCAGACCTATGCCCCAACATCAGACTATGACGACAGCGAAGTGGAGGATTTTTATGAAAATCTACAGGCGGTCCTTGACCAAGTGCCGAAGAAGGACATAGTCATAGTGCAAGGCGACTGGAATGCCAAGGTTGGCCAAGATGCGCACCACAACTGGGGAGACACATGTGGACCCCACTGCAACAGCGAGACAAATGACAGGGGTCTGAGATTCTTGGAGTTTGCCAGATACAACAATCTGGTACTGGCAAACACGCTTGGTCTCCACAAAAACTCCAGACGATGGACATGGCACAGTCCCAGGGGGGAGCATCACAACCAAATAGACTACATCATGGTCAAGAAACGCTTCAGATCAAGCATCAACATTGGCAGGACACGCACTTTTCCAGGAGCAGACATCGGAAGTGACCACAATCTCTTGATGATGTCTTTCCGGCTCCACTTGAAGAGAGTAAATACTGCACTAGACTGAAGTTCGACCTGGACAAACTGCAAGACCCGGAGGTGGCAGAACTATTTCAGGCCACAATTGAAGGGAAATTTGCACCACTGCTCATTTTGGGGGCTGGTGAAGTAGATGTCAACACCATGACCACCACCTTCAACTCAGCTGTGACAGATGCCGCCACTGAGATCCTTGGCAAGCACCGACCAAAGAAGAAGCCGTGGATCACACCTGAACTTTTGGATCTGTGTGATAAACGAAGAGAGATTAAAAAAAAGAAAGAAAAAGAACACCTCAAAGGAAGCTGATGTCTACGGAACAATTAACAATGACATCCGAAAAGGCATGCGCACAGCAAAGGAGAACTGGATAGAAGATCAATGCCAGGAAATTGAGAACAGTCTGAACAAGAACAACAGCAAGAAGGCCTACCATACTGTAAAGCGGCTGACAAGTTTCAAACAGCCCAATGTCTCCACGATCCAAAGCAAGTCTGGCATATGCCTTACAGAAGAACAAGAAGTCTTGGACAGATGGACAGAGTACTGCTCTGACCTTTACAACCATACATCAAATGGAGACCCATCAGTTCTAGCATGTCCCGAGAACAGAGAAGAAGAAATCCTCCCAATTCTCCGGGAAGAAGTTGAGGCACCAGTGCAATCGCTAAAGAAAGAGAAGTCAGCGGGAGTGGACAACATACCCGCGGAACTGCTACAAGCAGGAGGAGAAGCGATGATTGATGCCCTCACCATTATTTGTAACAAGATCTGGCAGAGTGGAGAGTGGCCTATACCATGGGCCCAGTCGCTTGTCATCACTCTTCCCAAAAAAGGTAACCTTCAGGAGTGTGAAAATTACCGCACCGTCAGCCTCATCATCCATCCCAGCAAGGTCCTCCTGAAAATATTACTCAACAGGTTGAAACCCCAAGCTGAACAAATCATAGCTGAAGAACAAGCAGGATTCAGGGCAGGGCGAAGTACCACTGAACAGATTTTCAACCTCAGAACAATCTGTGAGAAATACCTACAGCACCAATAACATCTATATCATGTGTTCATAGACTTCAAGAAAACGTTTGACCGAGTCTGGCATGCAGCTCTATGGGCAACAATGAAAGCGTACAACATCAGTCCTAAAATTATTGAAGTCATCAAAAACCTGTATGACAAGGCTACCAGTGCAGTCCTCCACAACAGCGCTATCGGGAACTGGTTCAGAACAACAATCGGTGTGCGTCAAGGATGCCTACTCTCTCCAACACCCTTCAACATCTTCCTAGAGCTTATCATGTCAGATGCTCTTGCAGATCACGAAGGCACAGTCAGCATAGGGGGTAGAGCAATCTCCAATCTTCGTTTTGCGGATGACATTGATGGATTGGCTGGAGAGGAACAAGAACTTGAACAGCTGGTACAGAGGCTTGACACCACCTCCAAAGCTTGTGGAATTGAAATAAGTGCAGAGAAGACCGAAATGATGACCAACAACACCAATGACATCAACACGGACATCAAAGTCCAAGGCCAATCCCTCAACACAGTGCATAGCTTCAAATATTTAGGAGCCATTGTATCAGACAATGGGTCCCGACAGGAAGTCCTCTCCAGGATCGCACAAACAACTGCTGCCTTGACAAGGTTGAAGCCATTTGGAAAGACAGGACCATCATTTTACATTCCAAAGTAAGACTGCTGCGCTCCCTTGTCATCTCCATCTTCCTATATGCTTGCGAAGCATGGACCCTCACAGCAGATCTACAACGAAGAATACAAAGCATGGAGATGAGGTGCTACAGAAGACTTCTGGGCATTTCCTATACCCAACACATCACCAACGACGAAGTCCGACAGACCATCACACAAGCCATTTGACAACACGATGACCTGCTCACAGTGGTGAAGAAACGGAAACTCCGATGGTATGGCCACGTCACCAGATCATCAGGCCTTGCAAAGACTATTCTGCAAGGCACAGTGCAAGGAGGTAGAAGAAGAGGGAGACCGAAAAAGAGGTGGGAGGACAACATTCGAGAATGGACTGGTTTGACACTGAGCGAAGCCATCATGGCTGCTGAGGACAGAGAGAGATGGAGTATGCTGGTTAAACGATCATCTGTGGTGCCCCTACGACCTCAGGGTTACGGGACAGGATAGGATAGGATAGGATAGGATAGTTTGTTTGTTTATTTCCACACCTCGTGGAAGTTGCCGCGTAGGCGGAAGATCTACAGAATCCTTCATGGTGGCCAGGAAAGTACATGAAGAAAACTCTTTTTCAAAAAGCCGAACACGTCCTTTGCTGACCGAAATTTCGTCATCATTTTCCACAGCAGCAATAACATGGATTCTCACTGGTCCACTTCATCTTAAGGCTCTTTCTCATTGGTCGGGAGGACTTACTTTTCTTTGTCAGGTTATTGTAGAAAATTACGTCATCATGCCAACTCGAGCATCAGCCAGAGGATCGCCGAAACAAAATCGCAGGGGACTTGCTTGGTTTTATCAGTTTATTCCCCCACTTAAAATTTTTTTAACAAGGACTTACTCTATCTCCAAATCTAAGCATAGTTCGGATTTGATTTTTACAGGTAAGATGCGTCATTCTCTTGCAAGTTTGATGGCGCAAAAAACTCATTTTCGACCTTAGGTGGACTTACTCGGTTTTGTCAAATCACGGCAGAGTTTTTCTAGCTCAAATTCGTTCACTCACTAAATTCAGTTTCTCATGCAAAATCACACACGTCGCATTGCGAATTATAACAAAATCACACATGGACACAGACGGTCGGATTAAGGGATTTATTTATCGATAAAGTAATGATTGTCTTTTGGGCCTGCATATGAACGAGTAGTTCAGCGAAGATTTCATGAGACATTAGCTTTACAGAGCATAGCAGAATATAACAATAATTACTACAATGCCAAATGGAACACATAATTAGCAGCATTTTCGTAAATTCCAAAATTCAGTCATTCCAACACCTAAAACCCAAAATGTTGGAACATTTTAAAATAAAAGGAAATAAATGCAATGCATAAGCTTACTAAAATTAACAAGTCTTCTCTCTATTCATAGGTACGCTGTCTACCGCTTTGCTAGCAAAGACCAACATTCTGCTTTTATAAGAGCGATCTATGTCCGACACAGTGCTGCACGCTATATGTATCGCTTTCCTTTCAACTCGAGGATCCTTCTGCATGTAAATTTGCTATAAACCTCGCTGTCCACAATCGATATTACACGGAGTTCGTGTTTTCAAGGATTGCGTGTATTGCTCTTTTATGACCCTGTTGGCGATCAGTAAACATTGCAAACAATGGCAATATCGGCTTTCAAACTGCACTTCAAATCAGTAACAAACCATGAAATAGGTTAGATTTAGAATTGCCAGGCCTATGGATCAAGTTTCGATCATAGATAAACATACATTCTAACAAAGATTATGAAGATCAATGTGGACCAGTGGCATAAAATAAAATAGATATGGCTACTGTCTTTTTTTGTGTTTTTTCAGATAATACTTTGAAATAGTCGGGAATCAGAACGAACCAAATGTTGGTCTGTCCGTCGGTCAATCTGTCTGTCTGCCGGTCGGTCAGTCATTCCGTTGCACGCCATATCTCAAAAACTACTTCCACACATTGTGTTCGAACTTCATAAAAATATTATCAGGAGTAGTAACATTGTATTTACGGTACTACATCAAAAATCAAATTCGCCGAGGTCAATGCTTTTTCTAAATACATTTTGCTCTATATCTCAACATCGGCTGTACCGATTTTAATGATATTTGGTGTACAGGTAAGCTTACTTCAACTCATGGTCAATCATGTAATACATACTTTCATTAATATTAATAAATAACATTTGTTAAATTGAATTGAAGCTACATGTTGATTGGTCAGTCGGTCAGTCGAAGCGTATGTCGGGATTTCATGGTGTGTGTGTGTGTGTGTGTGTGTGTGTGTGTGTGTGTGTGTGGGTTTGTGTGTGTGGGTTTGTGTGTGTAGGTGTGTGTGTGTGTGCGTGCGTTTATGTGGTTACCACTAGATCTATCCACAAGCTTCGATCGACAGTAAACAAGCAACCCTAGAAAATTCTCCAACAATATCGACCAACGAAAATTATCAACGTTATACAAAGCTTCTTCTAACAACAATGCAAAATCAAATCAAAGGTAAATACACTCTGTTAATGAATGCTTTGTGAAACAAAACGATAAGATTTATCGTGCGCCCCTCACGTACTATCGTGCGCGTCGCAAACGTAACATAACCCCCTACACAAGAAGAAATGTACTTAATTTATTTCAACAACGTTGAGACGCAATGCGCAAACAAGGTCCTGAATTAAAACTTATTTCAGTCTGACTGGATACTGTCAATGTTCACAGTTCACCCAAACACAGAGTCAATGCTTTTTCATCCGCAAGGAAACGACGCCCTCGTCCGTTACGGATGTCATCGGCCCAGGGTCAAAGACAGTGATCTGATGGGCTTTCCTGGAGTCAGTGCATCCTCCGTTGTCTCCTTCTTCCATCAAATGTCCGACGAAATCGATGTTGTCGGTTTCCAGAATGCAATTGCTTGGTCTCACGGTCAAGTTGGCTTCTGTGAGACGGTGAAACAGCTCCCTCAAGGTCATCAGATGTTCCTTCCAGGTCTGGGTATGGACTAGCAGGTCGTCCCAGTAACACAGGACGTTGTCCATCCCTTTGAGCATTTTCCTAATTCCTCTATTCAGGGTAGCACCGCTGTTGACTATGCCAAAGGGCATCCTTAGGCACTCGTACGTCCCATCAGAAGTTATAAAAGCAGTCTTTGGTATGTCTTGTTGACGCACGGGGACTTGCCAATAACCCTTGCTGAGGTCAATCTTTGAGAAGATTTTACTCCCCGATAATTGGCGGAAGAGTTCTGCTGCAGAAGGCATCGGCTCAGGGTCGAAGACGGTGATTTTATTAATCTTTCTGTAGTCGATGCATACTCTATTGCTTCCGTCCTTCTTCTTCACAGCCACGACAGGGGACGAGTAGGGGGAACTAGACTACTTGATGATGCCCATCTTCAACATCTCATCGATGTCTTTTTTCAAGGATTCACGGGCCTTGAAAGAGATCGGGAAGGGTTTGGATCGAACGGGAATATTTGAAGTGACGTGGACTTCATGTTCGGCCAAAGCCGTAGAGCCTGGGACAGCGCTGAAGTTATGGGGAAACTCGCCCATAAGGTCCTTGAGCTCAATCTTTTGACCTTCCGTCAAGCTTGGTCCTAGCTTAACATCATCGATCCCTTCTTTGCTGTGGAAGTCTCCAAGTTCCAACAATTCCTCGCTGTCAAAGCTGTTGTTGATCTCAGCTGCTGTTGCTGCGTGTACAGTCTCCGATGGCCTTTCCACGTACAGCTTAAGGAGGTTGGCGTGGTATATCTTGGAACGCTGGCCGATTTTCACCTTAAAGTCGTTGATCCCCACCACGGTCTCTACTTCGTACGGGCCTTTCCACTGCATCAGCAACTTATTGTGATCGGTAGGTAGCAGCACCAGCACTTTGTTGCCAGGTTTGAACTTCCTGTTCACAGCCCCACGATCGTAATAGTGCTTTCCACAGTCCTGGGACTTCTTCAGGTTTTCTCTGGCTATCTCGAGAGTCTGCTCCAGCTTCTCCCGTAGCTCAAACACGTACTGGTAACTGTTCTTCACCTCTGGGGTCTCTACTTCTTTCGTCCACAGTTCTTTTAGGATGTGCATCGACCCTCTGATGGTTCTTCCGTACAGCAGCTCAAACGGAGAAAAGCCGGTGGACTCCTGCAGCACTTCTCTGTAGGCGAGCAGTAAGGCGTTGATGTAGCGATGCCATTGTCTGGGCTGCTCGCTGCACAGTTTTTTCAGGGTGGACTTAGCGTAGCATTGAACTTTTCGACGAGCCCGTTGCACATTAGATGTTAGGGTGTCGTAGTCAAATGCCGGATGCTCAGCAGTCTGTTGACCTCCTTCATGCAGTCAGAGACGAACTGCGTCCCGAGATCTGTCAGAATTTCTACAGGCACCCCAAGTCTGCTGAACATGTCCACAAGCACCTCTGCCACAGTTTCAGTGTCAATCTTCTTCAGAGGCACTGCTTCTGGGTACCGAGTCGCATAGTCCACTAAAGTCAGTACCCACCGATGACCTTCTTCACTCGGAGGCATCTTCTGCATAGGCACTTTAGGGACCCTTCCTCGAGGTATGGTCTTCTGGCAAATGTCACATGATCGGCAAAAACGGCTGACGTCCGCATGAAGTCCTGGCCAGTAGAACACTGCCTGGATTCTGTCCGACGTCTTCTTGATGCCTAGATGACTTCCCATGATGTAGTCGTGAGCTACTTCCATCACTTGGCGCCTTAGGTGTAACGGTACCAAGACTTGACGTAGTGGTTTACCTCCGTTGACCCTCGGGTGCTGGAAAATTCTGTACAGGATCTTGGCCTTCACCTCAAAATAAACCGTGCCACTGCCTTTGGTCACGTGGTCTTTGCGATTCCTGTACCTGTTTGAAGTACCATCAGCTTCCTGGAGCTGGATCAGTTTATCTTTGTCCACGATGGCGGCTTTGGAGCTGTCGGCGACCTTCATTGTCTCTCTTGGCCTGGGCCCTAGTAGTAACAGCACCGACGATCTCGGGTAGGCAGGGCTGAGCCGGCGAAGCCACATTATCCCGTAGCAGCTCTGTAAGGTCTCCATCTGGAAACGGCAATGGATCCTCCTCCGCAACCTCGACGTGTTGAATTGAGGCAGGACTCCACTCTGGATCGGGGTCGTCGGGTCGTCTCGCGCCGTCGATATTCCCGATCATCAAATCATACAGCGGCTTCTTCAGGCAAACCGCTTCTACATCGCCAATGTAAAAGGTGGTGCTGATTTGACTCTCCGCAAACTGGCGCTTTCACACATTTGCTGTCGGCCATAAGTGTCCATTTTGAATCGCCAGTGAACTGTTCTTTAGCGATTAGATCTTCTCTGACGAGTCTCTTAGGACAGTTACTTCATGATTTCCGACGCGTCCCTTGGAAACAGGCATGTTTTGGACGGTCACAGCTGCGCTGGCGACGACGGGGATGGATTTTCTGTTGGCAAGGAGAAGTTGGCCATCGGTCATGCACTCTTGCACGTCCGCAGGAGTAGCTGTGCGCTCGGTCTCACTCGGAAGAATGACGCTCCCGCCGCACACTTGATGGTCAGAGCTACTAGTTTGCCGTCGATTGAGGAAACGCCTCTGTCGGTTGCCCGCCGCTGCATTGTCCGCATTGCTCTGCTGTCCGCTACTTCTGTTTTGAGGACATTTAGCAGCTCTGTGGTCTGTGGCGTTGCAGGTGAAACAGCCTCTTGAACGCCCTTCCCTGGAAGGTGGCGTGAAGTCCGTCTGTCTCTGGCTCGTCTGGGTCCCCTGGATCTCGTTCCCATGGTTTCTAGTCTTCTGAAATGGTTTCGTCGACTTGGGTAGCCCCAGCGTCTTCCCGTGAACGATGAGATATTTTTTAGCAGCCTCAGTCACACCTTAAGTGTCTGAAGCTTTTGTAATTCTAAGTGGGTCGCCAGGTCCTTGTGACAGGCATTGAGAAATTGTTCCTTCACGATCAGGTCATGGAGACTGTCGTAAGACTTCCTTTCGCCTGATAATTCCACCCACTTGTGTAGATAATGTCAAGTCAAGTCAAGTCAATATATTCTTTATTCCATCAAAGAGGAAAATTTGTTTTGCCACCAGGATACGCACTGTATAAAAACACATAATTATGCCAACCACATGCTCATCGTCATCCTATCATAACTTACAACCACAAAACCATATGACATGTGTACTAATACACTAATACAGTTTAGCACAAATTAAAATAACACTATTCAATTTCTACAGCTATCATAACTAAGAGACAAAGTTAATAAATTGTATTAACACTACATATATATATATATATATATATATATATATATATATATATATATATATATATATATATATATATATATATATATATATATATATATATACACATACACACATACACATACACACATATACACGCACACACACACATATATAAACATACCCACCCACATACACCTATACATACATATATACATACACATATATACACACATACACGCACACCCACCCAAATACACACACATACACACACACGTACAAATATGCATATACATATAATTATGCAAGTTAGCAGCACATTACATTGACAATTTAATTAGCGTAGACATAATTATTGTAATTGCTTGACTGTATAGTTGACTCTAGCTAGACTCTAATGACGACAGGCGCTCAACAAACTGCTTTGGCGTCTCGTCTGACAAAGGCCGGCATTCGCGGAAGCGTTTACGGTAGCCCTTCTCTGTGAAGCTGTAACAATGCAATAGGACCTCTTTGAAGACTTAAGTTTTTTGGTATCATCGTTCGACAGTCTGGTGTAAACTTCGAGTTCTTGCCCAGTCAGAAGTGCACTGAGTCGAATTGCCCAGTCTTGAGGTCGCCAGTTAAAGCTTTCAGCGAACCTTTCGAATCTCGCCAGATAACTGTCGATCTGGTCCTTCCCGTCGACGAACGCTGGTAATTTTGGAGCCATGTGGTCGCTGATGACTTGTGGCGCATGCTGATTGTTTTGGATACGCGCCAACTCTAGCTGGTACTGACGCTCGGCTTCTAGTCGTCCCTGTTCCATCTCGTCACGCCGACGCTGTTCTACTCTTTCTTTAAGCCTGCGTTGTTCTTCTTTTTCTTGCCGCTGCTGTTCAATTTCTCTTTCTTCACGGCGTCTCTGTTCTTCTCTTTCTAGACGCTGCTCTTCTTTTTCTAGACGCTTCTGTTCCAATTCTATTTCTTTTTCTAGACGCTTCTGTTCCAAATCCTGAACTGCTAAAAAACTACAGACCTGTTTCCAATCTCTCCTTCTTTTCTAAATTAATTGAAAAAGTTGTGCTCTCTCAGCTTCTTGACCACCTTTCAGCCAACAACCTTACTTACATTTTTCAGTCTGCCTATAAGTCTGGTCACAGCACTGAGACGGCTCTACTCAAAATCATTAATGACCTTCTCTTTACTCTGGACAATAATGACATTTCTCTTCTTTCTCTTTTGGATCTTTCGGCCGCCTTTGATACCATCGGTCACCAAATTCTTTTGAACAGACTTAAAATTTCTTTTGGTATCTCTGACTCTGCCCTCGCATGATTTCACTCCTATCTCTTTGATCGCTCTTGCTCCGTTTCGGTCTGTGGCCTGTCTTCCGATCCTTCTCCACTACGTTTTGGTGTGCCCCAAGGCTCTGTCCTGGGGCCGATCCTTTTCGTTCTCTATACTCAACCCATTGCTTCTATTGTACAACGTCATTCTCTCTCCCATCACAGTTTCTCGGATGACAACCAGCTGTATGCTTCTGGATCCCTCACCAATCTTCCTGTTCTTATTTTTTCCACTCAGGCCTGCGTCTCTGAGCTTAAGGTTTGGATGATGCAGAACAAGCTCAAACTTAACGAGGATAAAACTGAACTTATCATCATTGCTCCTCAAAAAATCTTTTCATCTTCTTCCTTACCTTTTGTTCTGTTTCACTCTGCGACACCGACATTTCTCTATCAACCTCTGTCCGCAATCTCGGTGTCACCATTGATCAAACTCTCTCTTTTCAGACGCATGTAGCTAATATTTGTAAAACCTGCTTCTACGAAATTCGTAGAATCTCATCCATCCGCCAATTACTTACTGAAGATTCAACTAAGACTCTTTTCTGTGCCTTCGTACTGTCTCGTTTAGATTACTGCAATGCTATTCTTTAAGGCTGTCCTAACTATCTTATTTCTAAGCTCCAAAGGGTCCAGAACCATGCTGCTAAGCTTGTGTTTCGCTCTTCTAAATTTGACCACATCTCCCCTCTCCTGCACTCTCTCCACTGGCTTCCAGTTCAACAGAGAATTTCTCACAAGACTGCCACACTCTGCTATAAGTCCCTTGATACTTCTGGCCCACAATATATATCTGACCTACTCCATCTCTATACCCCATCCCGTCAGCTTCGCTCTTCTGCAGACTCTCGTATCTTTACGATCCCCACTGTCAGGACAAAAACCTTTGGCCAAAGGTCTTTTTCTTTTCAAGCCCCTGTTACCTGGAACCAGCTCCCCCACTCCATCCGTCATTCACCCTCCCTGCCAACCTTCAAAAAATATCTCAAAACTTATTTATTTCCATCATAGTCTTTAATCTTGAATGTTTTTTAGTATGTTTGGTGTGCTTAAGCTTCTCGCAGTGACTAATTTAATTGATTTTTTTGTTTTCTTTATTATAGAAGTGATTATGTGTGCGTGCGTGTGTGTGTGTGTCTGCGTGTGTTTTGCAGATGGTGGTTATAAGTGAAAAAATTATCCTATTTTCTTGTTTTGTATGTTTTCTTTTTGATTCCTATCCTATCCTATCCTGTCCCGTAACCCGAAGGTCGTAGGGGCACCACAGATGATCGTTTAACCAGCATACTCCATCTTTCTCTGTCCTCAGCAGCCCTGATGGCTTCGCTCAGTGTCAAACCAGTCCATTCTCGAATGTTGTCCTCCCACCTCTTTTTCGGTCTCCCTCTTCTTGTACCTCCTTGCACTGTGCCTTGCAGAATAGTCTTTGCAAGGCCTGATGATCTGGTTACGTGGCCATACCATCGGAGTTTCCGTTTCTTCACCACTGTAAGCAGGTCATCGTGTTGTCCAATGGCTTGTGTGATGGTCTGTCGGACTTCGTCGTTGGTGATGTGTTGGGTATAGGAAATGCCCAGAAGTCTTCTGTAGCACCTCATCTCCATGCTTTGTATTCTTCGTTGGAGATCTGCTGTGAGGGTCCATGCTTCGCAAGCATATAGGAAGATGGAGATGACAAGTGAGCGCAGCAGTCTTACTTTGGAATGTAGACTGATGTCCTGTCTTTCCAAATGGGCTTCAACCTTGTCAAAGCAGCAGTTGTTTGTGCGATCCTGGAGAGGACTTCCTGTCGGGACCCATTGTCTGATACAATGGCTCCTAAGTATTTGAAGCTATGCACTGTGTTGAGGGATTGGCCTTGGACTTTGATGTCCGTGTTGATGCCATTGGTGTTGTTGGTCATCAGTTTGGTCTTCTCTGCACTTATTTCCATTCCATAGGCTCTGGAGGTGGTGTCAAGCCTCTATACCAGCTGTTCAAGTTCTTGTTCCTCTCCAGCCAATCCATCAATGTCATCTGCAAAACGAAGATTGGAGATTGCTCTACCCCCTATGCTGACTGTGCCTTCATGGTCTGCAAGAGCATCTGACATTATGCGCTCTAGGAAGATGTTGAAGAGTGTTGGAGAGAGTAGGCTTCCTTGACGCACACCGATTGTTGTTCTGAACCAGTTTCCGATGGCGCTGTTGTGGAGGACTGCACTGGTAGCCTTGTCATACAGGCTTTTGATGACTTCAATAATTTTAGGGCTGATGTTGTACACTTTCATTGTTGCCCATAGAGCTGCATGCCAGACTCGGTCAAACGCCTTCTTGAAGTCTATGAACACATGATATAGATGTTGTTGGTGCTGTAGGTATTTCTCACAGATTATTCTGAGGTTGAAAATCTGCTCAGTGGTACTTCGCCCTGCCCTGAATCCTGCTTGTTCTTCAGCTATGATTTGTTGAGCTTGGGGTTTCAACCTGTTGAGTATTATTTTCAGGAGGACCTTGCTGGGATGGCTGATGAGGCTGATGGTGCGGTAATTTTCACACTCCTGAAGGTTACCTTTTTTGGGAAGAGTGATGACAAGCGACTGGGTCCATGGTATAGGCCACTCCCCACTCTGCCAGATCTTGTTACAGATAATGGTGAGGGCATCAATCATCGCTTCTCCTCCTGCTTGTAGCAGTTCCGCGGGTATGTTGTCCACTCCCGCTGACTTCCCTTTCTTTAGTGATTGCACTGTTGCCTCAACTTCTTCCCGGAGAATTGGGAGGATTTTTTCTTCTTCTCTGTTCTCGGGACATGCTAGAACTGATGGGTCTCCATTTGGTGTATGGTTGTAAAGGTCAGAGCAGTACTCTGTCCATCTGTCCAAGACTTCTTGTTCTTCTGTAAGGCATATGCCAGACTTGCTTTGGATCGTGGAGACTTTGGGCTGTTTAACACTTGTCAGCCGCTTAACAGTCTGGTAGGCCTTCTTGCTGTTGTTCTTGTTCAGACTGTTCTCTATTTCCTAGCATTGATCTTCTATCCAGTTCTCCTTTGCTGTGCGCATGCCTTTTCGGATGTCATTGTTGATTTTTCGGTAGACGTCAGCTCCCTGTGAGGTGTTCTTTTTCTTTTTTATCTCTCTTCGTTTATCACACAGATCCAAAAGTTCAGGTGTGATCCACGGCTTCTTCTTTGGTCGGTGCTTGCCAAGGATGTCAGTGGCGGCATCTGTCACAGCTGAGTTGAAGGTGGTGGTCATGGTGTTGACATCTACTTCACCAACCCCCAAAATGAGCAGTGGTGCAAATTTCCCTCCAATTGTGGCCTGAAATAGTTCTGCCACCTCCGGGTCTTGCAGTTTGTCCAGGTCGAACTTCAGTCTAGTGCACTTTGCTGTATTTACTCTCTTCAAGTGGAGCCGGAAAGACATCATCACGAGATCGTGGTCACTTCCGATGTCTGCTCCTGGAAAAGTGCGTGTCCTGCCAATGTTGATGCTTGATCTGAAGCGTTTCTTGACCATGATGTAATCTATTTGGTTGTAATGCTCCCCGCCGGGACTGTGATGTTGAAAGGGGCTGCTCTCAGGCGGATGGTAATGAGTCTACTGGAGACTGGGCGGCAAGCCATGACAGTGGCTAGAATGTTCTTGTGGACCAAGAATCCAACGCCGTGTTCGTGCCTGTCATCTCTACCGCTGAAATAGAGCTTGTGGCCTTTGTCGTTTGTTGTTTCACCTAGGCCTTTCCAGCGCAGTTCGCTGATGCCTAGAACGTTCCATCGATAGTGGTCCAACTCGTGGGCCAGTTCTTCTAATTTTCTTTCCGCAGTTAGGGTCCTGACATTCCAGGTTCCTATGACGATGTTGTTTCTCGTGCGGATCTTGCTAAATTGTCCATCAGTAGCATACTTAACACCTCCGTCCTGGTGGCCAACGGAAGGCGCGGTCCTTGTGCCGGGCGACGACCGATCCGGTATGGAATTAGTGGATTGTGTCATCATGTATGTAGTGTGTCTTGGGCAAAAAAAGACCTGGCGGTGCCCAATCCTCTCCAGGCTGTTGGCCACAGCCGAAATCCACGAGTACAGTGTGGCTTGTCTTGACCCCGAGCTTTAGTAACGTGAGGTTCCTCCGTTCTTGCCGGTGACTTCTGTGTAGAAGACTTTCGCGCAGTGGACACCACTCCACTCGTCGCCTCTTACGACACGCCGGGAAAGGTTAGGTCTATTCTATTCAGTGCCCGAACCCACAGGGCAACTGTTACTAGATTCTTCATAAATAGAGATGATGCTTTCACAGCCTATTTGAACAAAATACTCTTCACAATTCAGAATAGGTTATGACGGTTATGAATAATACTCGGAACACAGGGTTTTTAGTTGACTGGTAAAACAGGCGTGAAAAACCCCGTCAGCTTGGCCAGCGCCAGTCCTCCAGAGCTTTTCGCAGACTGACTAAACAGTTAAAAATTCCTTAGCAATTGTGTATATATACTACTTCTGCAATCGATTGGTTCTCAAGGCTAAGGAAGAAAGTTTTAAAAAAAATGTGACGAAAGACCTGGAGATGTACATGCTACGTCATTCAAGTTGCCACGTGTTTGTCTCGGTGACTTTTACAAAACAAAATATATATATATATTTTTTGCAACAGCATCATAATTAAAACAACGTATAAATGTATCTCAATGGAGCTTGTATCAGTGACGCTTTGATTATTTATTGTCTATAACTGTACACGTTTAAGAGAGAGAGAGAGAGAGAGAGAGAGAGAGAGAGAGAGAGAGAGAGAGAGAGAGAGAGAGAGAGAGAGAGAGAGAGAGAGAGAGAGAGAGAGAGAGAGAGAGCTATCCTGTAAAAATGTATTAATTTTACATTCACTGTATTGCATATTGAACCATTATGCAAAAAAAAAACAAAAAAAAAAAACACGTTCGTAAACAGAAAAATAAATGCCGCGGCAGACATTCGTATACTCGGGAAATTATTATAATTATGTTCT
The DNA here is from genome assembly GCA_036898135.1 of Oncomelania hupensis. Classification (NCBI taxonomy): domain Eukaryota; kingdom Metazoa; phylum Mollusca; class Gastropoda; order Littorinimorpha; family Pomatiopsidae; genus Oncomelania; species Oncomelania hupensis. Next base: position 20,025,252 of record CM072515.1, on the reverse strand, counting down.
TTCATAATTGACCAAGCGCTTAATTTACCGCGTAGAAATTAAAAATTTCGTAGGACAAATAATGAAACATCCAAGATAAAGAACAAAGAATGAAATTCACCAAGACGAATACGGACAACTTACAATTTACGATACATGAAAAATCTACAAAAGTTTGTTGCAGCCAGCAATGCATAGTTAATAACATAGTTCTTTACATAAAGCCATTATTTGACAACTCCTACCGTGTGCTTTTGCGATGCGGAAGGGAGTAAACAAGCGCGTAAAGGCGAATGTTGAGAATACATTTGAATGGCTCTATATCTTTTCTTTTTTT
>CM072515.1:19847436-20019936 GCA_036898135.1 Oncomelania hupensis | reverse complement strand
GACAGTACATGCTTAATTAATATTATTAGTTTTTTAAATTAATTAAATAATGTATTATTATTATTATTATTATTATTATTATTATTATTATTATTATTATTATTATTATTATTATTATTATTATTATTATTGTTATAAATGTGACTGGGTGTATTCTCTCTCTCTCTCCTTCTCCCTCAATCTCTCTCTCTCGCCCTCTCTCCGTCTCTCTATGTGTACCAAGCTTTCTTCATTCAAACATTCACAAAGGCATCATTGCCTTAATTTGATGTAACCACTGATTTTGTCAACTTTTTCACCACCGATGTGCGACTTGATTATTTGATCTTCATTTGATTGTGTCTTAACTGTATGTGTAATTGTAACACCTGATTATTTGATATTGTGATGATATCCTGCAGAAGGTACGATTATTTTAAAAGGGGATTAAAATTTATGAATTGATGAGGTGTTTAGCTATCTCTATCAGTCATTCTTTACCCAGATTCCTAAGCGATGTGAGAGACTATAGCACGGTGCTGGGGTCACTTATAATTTATATTTGTTCTCGGGTTTAAAAGTGTCAATGACTCAAATAAGAATTGATTTTTGCAAGTCAGTCGACTCGCTTAATTGGTCTCAAGAGAAGATCTAGTGGTCACAAAATAATACAAATAGAATGACACCAGTCGTATTTATGTGATTTCAACTTTTAAATATTCAACACAAATTATAAAGTAACTTTAATTAAAAGTAATCAATAATTATAAGCTGTTTATCGAGCTTGGAAAGTTATTTAGCAAGACTTCTTCATCATGTGCTACAGTACATAGTTTCTATTGGTCTATGATTCTTGTTCCGATAGGTATTGACATCAGTTTGAGTTGGGAGGAGACTTAGCTCTCGATTTCGGTTTTCATTCTGAGGGAGTCGAGTCACTCTCAGGATGATCGGGCTAGTCTTGTAGCTTCAAGGCCGGACATGGTGAGGTAGATTCTGGTAGATTCTTTCCACGGGAGCAAGCGTTCGGGCTTTGACTCCGCAGAGCTGAGTGGAAAATCCAGAACTCTGGTTACAATATTCTATTCAGATATACTGCTATGGTGTGACATCTGCAAGAATTCTACTGCCTCGGACACCTGCCGAGTTTCCCATAAGCAACACTACGATATCGGATTCTCAATGCGAATCTATGTCGAATAATATGCATAGCATATCAGAAACAATAATCGGTTTCTGTAAATACCTACAACATAAAAATAAAAATACATGGTAAACGATATAATACGTAAACATAAAAGTAGTACTACTAGAAAACTACTAGAGGTAACTTAATCCTAATCTCTGGAAAATGTGAAGCTGTCTCTAGTCTATCACCACTTTGGTGATGGCTGAGGGCTTTCCACTTCAGTCTGTTCCTTGACCCTCGTGGTATTACGATTCGTGTGTGACTGCGTCTTTTCTCATGTGATGAAAAGAACCACTCACTCCATACCGATTCGGTCGTCGCGCGGGTTACCAAGGACCCCAACAGCAGACTATGACGATAGCGAAGTCGAGGATTTCTATAAACATCTACAGGCTGTCCTTGACCAAGTGCCGAAGAAGGACATAGTCATAGTGCCAGGCGACTGGAATGCCAAGGTTGGCCAAGATGCGCACCATAACTAAGGAGACACATGTAAACCCCACTGCAACAACGAGACAAATGACAGGGGTCTGAGACATTTGGAGTTTGCCAGATACAACAATCTGATACTGGCAAACACGCTTGGTCTCCACAAAAAAAACAGTAGAAGTTATTATAGTTTTTTATTTTGTCGTTGGCATGTATGACTGAATACGGAGGAACGATTGTAAGATTAGGCCTAAAATCTCTTATTCTTATTGTGAATTAAATCTCTCTCTTTCTCTCGCTCTCTCTCTCTCACTGTCTGTCTCTCTCTCTGTCTGCCTCTCTCTGTTGTCTGTCACACATAAACACACACACACACACACATACAAAGGGAGAGAAAGAAAGAGAAAACAACTACAGCAACAACAACACATAGGCATATACACACACGCGCGCGTACAAACCAACAGCGAGAGAGAGAGAGAGAGAGAGAGAGAGGGGGGGGGGGAAGGAGAGAGAGAGATTTATGTGAGCTCTTCTCTCCTTCTCTTCGATTGTCTTAATAATAATAATAATAATAATAATAATAATAATAATAATAATAATAATAATAATAATAATAATAATAATAATAATAATAATGATGATAATAATAATAATAATAATAATAATAATAATAATAATAATAATAATAATAATAATAATAATAATAATAATAATAATAATAATAATAATAAACGCACTTTAAGATCTGCTGACACTCGCACACTCAAGGTTCCCGTCACCCGCACTAAGACATACGGCCAACGTGCATTCGCTTACTCCGCACCCAAGCAGTGGAATTCCCTTCCCTCTCATGTCCGCAACATAGCCTACAATCAACACAAGCATTCAAAAAGGCCCTCAAAACCCACCTCTTCAAACTGCATTATTCAGACTGATTTGTATCCCGCTGCCATTCTCTCCTCTTTTGTCTCTGTCTGATCCTTAAGTGTATACACGGCTGTAAATATTTATACTGTTTTTCTTCCTGGGTCTAACCGGGCATATAAATAGCTGTGAATAGGTTTTTGCTATTCTATTTCTGTCTTTTTTGTCATTTATGTACATAGTTGTAAATAGTCTATTTCTGTCTTTTTTGTCATTTGTGTACATAGTTGTAAATAGTTTTTACCTTTACTGTTCCGTCTTTTGGTGTATCGTAGCAAAAGTGATGTTTGATCGAGTGCATGTATTTTTATGTAATGACTATGTAAAGCGTGGTGAGTCTGGTCATAGGCTGGAGTACCCGCTATATAAAAATCCGTTATTATTGTTATTATTATTATTATTATTATTATTATTATTATTATTATTATTATTATTATTATTATTATTATTATTATTATTATTATTATTAATAATACTGGATGCTATATTCGCGCTTTCCCCCAAATCCCCAATCAAGCTCAAAGATGGGCGATCTGTACCAACATCATCGATATCGTTCATCGATATGTTTCATCCACTCTCTCTCACACAGCAAACACACATCTATCACTCAAACATGTGGTGTAAAGGCATTAAAAACGCTATTAAAAGAAGGAAAGGAAATCGAATTTTTAGTTTTAACATTTTAGATTGACTGCATCCAATATCATTAATGAAGGGAGGGAGGAAACTGGAGTACCCTGAGAAAACCCTCGGTGACCTCAATGGTCTTGTACCTTAGTTACATACTTTTTCCCATTAAATCTAATTAATTTCAAAGTGTATCTTTTGTGTATATGATAATTGGTTTTCTAGTTTAGTTGTGAGATTCTTGTGTTATGGAAGCTATCTTAAATAATCGATTGTCATTTCTTTCTACAGGTCAAAATTCTCCATGAGCAATAGTCCTGGACGCGTTGCTTACCAATGCCGCGACATCTGGGCTCCTTTTGATCTGATCTTCTTCATTCCTAAACTCATGTTGTTGGACATCATTGGACTGATTTAAAGATTAAACTGTAAATGGCTCTACACCATGCTGAAAGAATTGATGGAGGGGGGGGAGGGGAAGGAGGAGGGGAGAAGGTAGAGGATGTATTTGTAGGCCTACTCAACCTAGTTAAAAAAAATCATACAAAGTTATTATGTGACAGGGTGTACTTGACACTGTTAATGCGCAGAAATTCACACTTGCATGGCCATGTTTAGATTCAGTTTCAGAAAACTTTATTATCTCACAAGAGAAATGTTAAATTTAATTTATTGGCATGGTAGATCAGGGTCGCATTACATTCATTGTTTGCACCTTGCTTTCATCAATCAATAAAACTCACTAAATAAACACATTATTTTGTTCGTTTAGTGATCTCTCTCTCTCTCTCTCTCTCTCTCTCTCTCTCTCTCTCTCTCTCTCTCTCTCTCTCTCTCTCTCTCTCTCTCTCTCTCTCTCTCTCTCTCTGAGAATTGGAATTTAGATGGGAACAAATTGGAAGTTGTAAATGAATACAATTACCTACATGTAGGTTGTATGTTCACGACAAAAATGAGCATCAGTAAAGGTGTACATGCACTAGCGTTAAAGTGAAGAAATCTTGTTTTGAATGCGTGAAAATGATCTCCAAAGTAAGAGGTATCTCCAGAAACTGATACTTTAAATTTTTGATACCCAAGTTCAGCCAGTATTGTTGTATGCCTCTGAGGTTTGGGGTCTCCACAGACTAGACAACACTGAAAAGGTCCATACTTTTGCTTGTAAACGTTTTTTGAATATTCCAAAAAATAAACTTGTGTATGAAGAAACAGGGAGATATCCATTATATATAAACAGTGCTGTGCGATGCATACGTTATTGGCTTAAACTTCTGAAGTTAGATTCATCTAGATTACCAAGGCTGGTCTATACTATGCTCTTCAACCTACATAAGAAGGGAAGGAAATGTTGGGTGACGAGGTTGGAAAATACTTTGTTCACTCTGGGCTTTTGTTACGCATGGTTACAGCAGGGGAGTGGGTTGTGAAAACACCTTTATTGCTGTGCACAAAGAAAGGATGAAAGATGTTTATATCCAGGAATGGGACAGTTCAGTTCTGATAAAAGACACATACCAACGATATCGAATATTCAAGAATGTTTTTGAAACAGAAGCGTACTTTGAAAGCGTTCATGTAAAATGTTTTAGAGACTGTCTGATTAAGCTACGGCTTGGTGTTTTGCCTGTGAGAGCTTCATTTTTTAGACTGACCTTTGATACAACAGGAGATATTATGTGTAAATGTTGCAAAGTACGAGAAGACGAAGATCATTTATACAATGATTTAAAAGCTAAGTATATAACTTTCCATGCTCAATCATGTGTACATCTACTAAAATACGAAACAAAATTTCATCTTTGAAGAATTTGTTTGTTTATGTTCCATGCCCTAAAATTACGAACAGAATTCTACGAGCATGTTACTTCATATAAATTCAATTGAAATTATATTAAGTTTACAGAACTATGCAATGTTTATGAAGCACGTGATCCGCAACTCTACCTTTCTATGGGCTGGTGGCCCGAAGATTGTGTGAACTGTTTGAATGTAATATTTTTTGGGGAAGTAAAAGGACGATGTCCAAATGTCAAATGTCTCTTCCTACCTCTACCTCTCTCTCTGTCACACACACACACACACACACACACCCACACACACACACACACACACACACTCCTACACACACAGCAACCCACCCACCCACAAATCCCAGATAAACACAGAGAGAAGGCGAGAAAGCAACATTTATATTTAATGTTTTTTTTTTTTAAAGCGCTTCTCCAGCTTAATACTTGCTCAAGAAAAAAGAACAGCAACACATATTGATCTTTCCATTCACTTCCTCAACTAAAAAGGGTTTGCTTCTACTACTACTACTACTACTACTACTACTACTACTACTACTACTACTACTACTACTACTACTACTACTACTATGTCTTCGGTTAGTCATCCGTTCATGTCATTAAATTGTTCCTGTTGTTGTTGGACACCTCTGGACGAGAATGTGAGATTAAACTTTACATATTTTTTTCACCATAATCAAAGAACTGAGATGGGATGGGTGTGTTATGTATTTGTTCTCATCCTTTTAAAAATCATACAGAGAAATAACAGTTAACATGTCTAAAATCACGCATAAATTGTAGGCATCACAAACCAGCAACAGCGGCCCTGAAATCTTTCGAGATTGCAAAAATATGCAGTTTCACGATTTGGTATTATTTGATTCTCTGATGCATATTTTCACTTGTACTTGAGGGATATTACTTAAAATTAATGTTAAATGTCTTAAGTTTGGAATTTGTTTATTACGGAAAGTATATTTAAAATAAGCCTATTTATCGTAATCTTTAAACCAGTTTATCAAAATGGAGTTCCACATGCACTTAAGCCTTACTTCAACTGTGCATAGGTCTACTTCCAGTGATTTTGAGAGTATGAATGTAAAACTTATATTACTGTAAACTGCACTGTTTCTGGTTTCAGAAAACGTAAGCATGTCAGAAGTAACGTGTGCGTAGTTGAGTACTTTTGATAATCAGGTCGCATATTATATTTCTAAAACCTATAGCAAATCAAAATAGTGATAAACCAAGGGAGATAATTTATGTCCATTTCAACCTCATGCATGTCGTTATGGCTTTACAATAGGAGATGACAAGATTATTCAAACTGAGTGCATTTTCTTTTACTATCAAAATGTTCTGTCACTGAGTGTTTTCGCTGCTTTTGAGAAGAATTTGCAAGACGTTGATCTATTCTTTTGACAGGTTGTAAGTAAGTTAGTAAGATAGTTATTCATTGCTTACAGGATCCAGCGGACTGCTAAGAGCCGAATCAGGACCACAAAATCAATACCACAACTTGGCTGAAAGAGGACTCACCCCTGATCCGCATAAAAGATCTGCTGAAACAACCCCAGTGATAACACTGAAGGCACTTCACCAGCCGGTCACTGTACAATAAAGGCATCCCACGCAGGGGACGCTGAGGCTTTACTCTAAATTATCGAACCACCGTTTACAAAAACAAAATAGAATACAAACATCATTATAAAATATCAACAAAACACATACATATAAAATGCCTACATTGCTAAATAATAATATCATAGGAAGCCCTAGTGACCATTTGGCAGAAAACGTCAATATTCATAAGCTGATACAACAGATTTCATACACAAATGAGGAGTTTTGTCCCGAAAGAGTTTTCAAGAAAAAAGGTAGGGGTCTGGTCTAGTATAGTAGATTGATAGAACAGAGTAGAAATGAGAAAGAAAAAATGAGAAAGATAGCGACAGTGCGAATTTAAAGCACTAAATTTTCATAAAGTGGGGACACTATTTATACACAAACCTCCGGCACCCCCACGAGGGGAGGGGACAAGTTGTAAGCATATTTGTTTTACTGAACGATTTATGTTCTCTGTAGTTGTGTTCTCTTTTGTTGATATTTTCCATTTTTACTTTGTCTCATTGTTTCAATCCTGAAGAAGCTATCAGCAAACTTTTAAAAATAAAAAGGACTGTAGAATGCAATACTGATAGGGAGCGGGGAGCTTAATTCTGGCTAAGGCGTCTTACTAGCGCCAAAACTTGCATTTACAGGTATCAGTAATAATGGTAATTAACACGTGTTCTGTGTAATTAAATTAACATAAATGATGGCCTAATAGCGCCAAAACTTGATAATTACATAATATACCATCGGATGATTACAAATACCAATGACACATTTACAATTAACACGTAAAATTTGTAATTATCAAGTGTAAATGACAATTTTCGGGTTTTGCCCATTTCAAGACGGATTGCTAGAGCTAAAACTGAAAATTAAATATGCAAGTGGATTAATATCTTAGAACCTATTCCAACGATCACAATCAAACTTAGTAAGGTGGATTATTTATATGAGACCTCATAAATGATCAGTGAATGAATGACTTCACTTCACAGTCAAGGTCACATTGTCAACAAATGTTAATAACAAATTACAATTTTGGTTTTCACAAAATTTCACTTCTTTTCATTCTAAATTATTAATATTGAACTATATCAATAAGACACCCATACTTTGCACATTTGGTTAACCTCACTCCAAGGAAAAGGTCATTGGAGCTGTCCAAAGTCGGTTAGTATAGGTATTTTGAAGTTACCTTGACCATAAACTATGACAGATAGAAAGTCCAAACTTGTCATAGGCTTATATGATAGATTAATCTTTCATATCTGTTCCATTTTTGCATTGATCTTGAAGGTCAATGTCATTTTAGGCCTTGCAAAAACATACAAAAAATAGGTCATCGCACTGTGAAATGGCTGTATATTTAACCCACATGCAACAACATTGGGTTATTTGATAAGACATGTATGAGAGATCAAGTGAGGGTAAAGGCCATCCCAAGGTCACCGTTTTTTCCATAATACATCTTTTGCTGTAGTTTATTTGATAGTACATGAGTACATTGAAGCCGAGGTAAAGGTCATTTTAAGGTCAAGAGCATAGAAAGATTAAAGTAGGTATTACTTTGCATTTTAATGTCACCGTTTCTTTCTTTCTTTCTTTCTTTTTTTTTTTGGGCACTCATTTTCAGGTTAAATATGCGAGTTTTATAAGGAGCATGTGAGTCATATGGGCTTTGCCCTTCTAGTTTGTTTTAATACGTTGTTTGTTCGATAACATTCAAAACTGCATGAAAGGTTTCAGAATGTAGTGGACTTTGTAATCCTCATAGAGTTCTAAGGATTATGTGCGTTTTCAAAACGTGTTTTTATTACCTTTAAGAAAGCACGTTCAGCTGGTTGAGAGACGCTTCACTAAGAAAATAGCAAGAATGTATGGTCTTGACTATCATGAGCGATTGATGTTTCTAGGACTTCCTCGTATGGAATACCGACACAGGGTTAAGGTGGGAGGGGGCGGATATGATTGAATTTTGTTTAAGATTGTCCTATCCTATTCCCTTCCTCCGTGTCTTTCTCCTTTTTCTTTCTCATTCCTACTCTGTTCTTTCAATCTACTGTGCTGTCTTCTTCTTCGCTAGACCAGTCATCTATCTGTTTTCTTAAAAACTCTTCCAAAACTCCTCCAAAACTCCTCATTTGTGCATGAGGTCTGTTGGGTCAGCTTGGGAATATTGGACGCTTTCTGCCAAATGGTCACTAGGGCTTCCTATGATATTATTAATTAGCAATGTCGGCATTTTATATGCATGTGTTTTGTTAATATTTTATAATTATGTTTATATTCTATTTTGTTTTTGTAAATGGGGGTTCAATAAATTAGAGCATAGCCTCAGCGTCCCCTGCGTGGGATGCCTTTATTGTAAAATGACCGCATTGTGGAGGGCCTTCAGTGTTACCACTGGGGTTGTTTCAGCAGATCTTTTATGCGGATCAGTGGGGAATCCTCTTTCAACAAAGTTGTGGTATTGATTTTGTGGTCCTGATTCGGCTCCTGCAGTCCGCTGGACCCTGTAAGCAATGACTAAATAACTAACTAATTAACTATTCCTATCTTATACGATCCCATAACTCGGAAGTCGTTGGGGCACCACAGATCGTTCAACCAGCATACTCCATATTTCTCTGTCCTCAGCAGTCCTCAGGCTTCACTCAATGTCAAGCCAGTCCATCCTCAAAAGTTGTTTTCCCATATCTTTTTCTCTCTCCCTCTTGTTCTGCCTCCTTGCAATATGCATGGTCTTTGCAAAGTCTGGTGCTCTGTTGAAGTAACTATATATACCCTCGGAGCAAGTCATCGTGTTGTCCAATGGCTTTTGTGACGGGCTGTCGGACTTCGTTGTTGATTTAGGAAATGCTCAGAAGTCTTCTGTAGCACCTCATCTCCATGCTTTGTATTCTTCGTTGTGGGTCTGCTGTGAGGGTCCACATTGGACTGATTGAGGGGGTTCAGAGATGCTTCACTTAGAAAATAGCAGGAATGCCTATCCTATCATATCCTGTCCCGTAACCCGAAGGTCGTAGGGGCACCACAGATGATCGTTTAACCAGCATACTCCATCTTTCTCTGCCCTCAGCAGCCCTGATGGCTTCGCTCAGTGTCAAACCAGTCCATTCACGAATGTTGTCCTCCCACCTCTTTTTCGGTCCCCCTCTTCTTCTACCTCCTTGCACTGTGCCTTGCATAATAGTCTTTGCAAGGCCTGATGATCTGGTGACGTGGCCATACCATCGGAGTTTCCGTTTCTTCACCATTGTTAGCAGGTCATCGTGTTGTCCAATGGCTAGCAGGAATGCATTATCTTGAATATTATGAGCGATTGAGGTCTCTGGGACTTCCTAGCCTAGAATATGACGCTAGGTTGAGGGGGATATGATTGAGGTTTGTATTCGAGCTGTATGATCCAATCATAACTTCACCTTTGATTAGACTTTCTGATGTTAAGATTACTAGAGGTCATAGCCTTAAATTAGTTAGTTATTCGATCATTACTTACAGGGTCCAGCGGACTGCAAAGAGCCGAATCAGGACCACAAAATCAAGACTCACCCCTGATCCGCATAAAAGATCTGCCGAAACTACCCTAGTGGTAACACTGAAGGTACTCCACCAGCCGGTCACTTTACAATAAAGACATACCACACAGGGGGACGCTGAGGCTATACTCTTATTTATCGAACCCCCGTTTACAAAAACAAAATATAATACAAACATCATTATAAAATATTAACAAAACACATAGGTTACAAATAAAATGCCTACATTGCCAAATAATAACATCATAGGAAGCCCCATGCGCAGTGACCATTTGGCAGAAAGCGTCCAATATTCCCAAGCTGATCCAACAGACCTCACAAACAAATGAGGAGTTTTGTCCCGGAAGAGTTTTCAAGAAAAAAGGTAGGTGACTGGTCTATCGAAGAAGAAGATAGTAAAGTATATTGATAGAACAGAGTAGGAATGACAAAGAACAAATGAGAAAGACAGCGACAGTGGGAATTTAAAGCACTAAATTTCCATAAAGTGGGGGTACTAATTATACTGAAACCCCCGACACCCCCACGGGGGACATAGCTTTAAGCTTACCTTTAACTCCGTAACAGCACTCGCAAAATCCAAAAGTGTTTTTCCCACTAACTGAATCGTAACAACCTGGAATAATTTAATGACTGAGACCGTGAATGAAAGTTCACTGAATGCATTTAAGAACCGTCTAGATTAAGGAGTTATCTTTACTCCACAAATTTGGAGTTTGAACAAAAAGGTATAAAAATTTGATAGGACGGTAGCCAAGGATCGTGGGTCGGTGACTCTCATTAAGAGATAAAATGGGGGCTAAAGTTTTTTTTTTTTTTTTTCCAGTGCGCCATACCTCAATTGCTATGCGGCTATGCTGCTGTGATAGCCACATTGTTGTCTTTATGATCAACGTACGTAATTAAAAAATGAAAATGATTATTGTTGAGGAACGCTTGATATATTTTCGTAGTAGCAGGTTTTCAGGAAAATATCGTGATAACATTTCTTCGACTAAAGTTTATTGCATTTGACGTGTTACAGCCCTAGATCTAGTCACAGTCGCTTGCAGACGGTATTGTTTTAGCAGATTCTGTATTTTTCTCATAAAAAAGACGATTACTTTCGATTTGTTTTTGTTCAGGGAGTTTAAATTAAACGATGTTTACTGGTACATGACAATCATTTGGCAGATATAGTTTAAATTGTCGTGAATTGTATGTATAAAGAAACTGCAGTACCTTTTTCATGCGCCTTTGAAAATGTAACCTCTCCTTGCTATTCGTTAAAAGCCTATAATTCAAGGGAAGTAACCTTTGATGCTCTTTTGCGTTAAAAATCATTGTACGCGAGTGATCATGGCCGCGCGATCTTGAGGGAAAAAAATAGCGAAAATTCCCTGGATTTCGCTTGAAAGTATTGTATAATTGTTGTAACTGTGTACACAGGACGAGAGCCGTTTGTTTTATGTTGATATGAACAATAATGTGATAGTATCCATTGTAGTACCAGAGTGATGTATATTTTTCTTGATATGTTCTGCCTACGCTTTTTTTGAAGGCGATTTAGAAGCAGACGCAAGACAGACGATAAACAAAAATAACTTGACGCTTGACCGGCGACATTGCGACTGGGTTGGGAAAGAACCGTGAGCATGATTTTTGCAATTGTTAATTATTGTGACACACGGCTTTGACTACAAATTCCTGCAAAATTTGCCCGACCCTCTTTAAAATGGCAGACCCTGGATCTCTTAACAGTTTGCTGAAATATCGCTTCAATAAGAGATCTTCAGAGAAGCTGAGCCATAGCCACAATAGCGGAAACGGTCAAAATGGAGTGGATACAAATGGTGAGTAAACATGACTTGTCAAACAAATATACTAGATCTACATGTCTGTGTCTTTGACATGTCAGCAACCTTTTGCACATTTAATGATAATTTACAAAGTACAACTACTGAACTAGAACTACATGTGCAGTATTCAGTACGACAGTAGTGAGAATAAATAATGTACTGAGTAGGTACCCACAGACTTGTGGAATGAGGGTGTGAAATAAAATAAATCTAACATGGGTATGTATCACTTTCTCATTATATGAATTGTCACATAGATTGGAGAGATGGCCAAATGCAGCATCAGTATATATTATTAATATTATTATTACGAACTTTTAAGTTCTAAATGAATTTTTTAAATTAATATTATTTTCATTGTTAAAAAATCATAAAATGATGGTATTGTTGCTCTTAGTCTTAAAAGGGTGTGCATGAATAACTTGTAATTGTTTGAATGTGCTATTTGTGTTTCTCACTTTCTGTCAAATTTTCAAAATCTTTATTAAATATTACTTTAAATTACTTAGTTTTGGAATAAGTGTGTGCGCACACACTTTTGTGTGTGTGTTTATGTGCTAACTTAAATTTATGAGACAGACATACATGGTTTTTAAAAAAATTTATTCCTTTGCAGGTGGTAGTGATGGAGCAGGCTCAAGTTCTCCTGTTTTCAATAAAACATTTGGTCAACCAACTAAAGCTGGAGATGGTTCATCACCATGGCTCTCTAAAGCTTCAACTATTACAAGTGGTGATGGAGTTCAGTCTAAAAGGTTTGATTGAGATGTTTTTCTTGTTGTCAGTTAATTAGCCTATTAGATATATCGTGTACAATGATATAGAAATTTATTTGTTATCATCCGCAGCAGCATCACCATTATGAAATACTTATTTTTTGTGTATGTATGGATTGATGTTTTAATTTGTATCTGGTTTTGGTTACAACGTTGTATCCATTTCCATTCTTCATTGAAACACCAGACTTATCAGTTCCTTTTACAATGGTTAAGTTACTTAATGTTTGTGAAATATTTTAATGTTCATCATTATTGTTCAGCTTGATTTGGCATCTTTTGTTCTGTATGAATCCATCTCAGTCATATATATACCCTTTCCGTTTCTTTCTGCCTCTCTTCCTGCTTTGCCCAAAAACACCTACAGCAAGAACAACAAGACGAAGTACAAGCGTGTGAGGACTTACTCCACTTCTGATGATTCTGACAGCGAAGCGTTCTCAGCCTCCACTACTGCCGCCTCTTCAGGCTTCAGCACTTCCCAACCACAGACCATGACGGACACACCGACTTCGTCTCAGGAGTCCGGAGCTGGAGGGTCACAGCATGCTGATGCAGCACAATGGGATCAACAGCTGCGAAGCATGTTCCCAGCTTCCACTCCCATGCAGATTCGTGCTGCAGTGGCTGCGGCCTCCAGAGCAGGCAATGTAGAGGCTGGGGTCGACTACCTAGTCAAAGGTGAATGTTTTGTTCTATTTAGGGGTAAAATGTTTTTTGTCCACCTTTTTATCCCATTGTGGTTTTCTGTTTCATTGTCTTTAGGTCTCGGTGGTTGTGAAGGGATTTTAGGTCTCGGGTAATTTGGGGGCTGCCTATCTCTATGACAGTTTGTTTTAGTTCTTCTCAGAAATATACTGCAGCTGTTCAGATGTAAACCATTTATTTATTTTGTTTATATATAGTGCTTTTTCCGAGAGCTCTCAAGGCATTGGCCGATACAGGATATAACTCAATCCACCTGAAGCCCCCACTTGCTGTCTTAGGCACATGGTCTGGCACCCCCAGACAACTGAGCATAATCCTGGGTGACTAGATAAGAGGGAGGAAGGACATAGCAGGAGTGAGATTTAGCGGTCGCCCGAGGCGACTTAAAACCGGCTCGGGAGACCTCACTTTATAATTGAGACAGCCCGCCTGGCGACCTAAAAAAAATGATATCATACTACTTGCAGACTTCTAGAAGCTCGGTCCGAAGCGAGAGCATTTTTACACTGTTCGTCTGCTACGAGTATGAAGCATACGCGAGCATTATTTCCCTTTGCCTACTTCCCTTTCGCGCCAAGTGCGCCGTCTGCTTTGTTTGTGAAAAAGACACTCGCTACAAATTACGTGTATTGTTAAGGTGACGGTTGTTGATCCAAAAATGTGGAACTTTATTTCTGGGGTCAACGAACCCCCGCCAAAGAAGGCGAAATCTAGTTCGGAGAAGAAAGAGCGTGACAAGGAGTATGGATCGAAGAGAAAAAGAAATTTTCAGACTGCATGGCTGAAACGTTCAGATGGCGAAGATCGATCTTGGCTCATTTTCGATAAAGAAGTTGGTGTAATGCACTGTATACATTGCCGTAAATACGTGATTGTCGGGCTGCCTAAAAAGCATGCGGGCTACCTCACTTTACTTACTAGCTAGCCCGGCGGGCTAATTAGTCTCCTGGGTTAAATCTCACCCCTGACATAGTGCTTGCTGGGTGCATAGGATGGAGTAGTGGGGTGAGGGGAGTAGGTGACGGGTACAGAAAATAACAAAAATGATAGTAGAGAAAGACAGGTGAGAAAAGGTTACATAGTGGAGAATCATGTATAGATAATAATAATAATAATAATATGGATATTTAAAATGCTCCTTTCCTGGTAAGGAACAGATCAAAACACTCCTTTATGCATTCACACACTCGTTAAACATTTACACAATACATAGAGGGGTTGGGCAGTACAGTTCAAAGAGGGTTGGGGGAGATGGGAATGTAATATCACACTATCAGCTTAAGAAATGTTATGCTGATTTTTGAGTCGCATGCATTGCAAGGTGAGTCTATTTACTCACCCCTCATTAAAAAATTGTTTCCAGATTTTTGCAAATCTGGGCGAGATGAGCCATAAAAAGTTCAAAAATGAAATTAAAAAAAAGTATCCATCCGTCTTTCTGTCCGCAGTCCAAAAACTTTAAAGTAGCTAAGTACTCAGAACCTATTTCAACAATCACAACCAAACTTGGTAAGATAGTGTATACCCATGCCACCTCATAAATGATCAATGACTTCATTTCAAGGTCAAGGTTGCAGGGTCATTAATGTTAGTAAAAATTTCAATTTTTTAAAAATACAAAATTTCACTTGTTTTCTAGGTTATTAATATTGAACTGATTCTTTTATGCATGATAGATATCAATGAGAAATCCATACTGTACAAATTTGGTCAACCTCACTTCAGGGTCATTGCAGCTGTCCAAAGTCAGTATAGGTACTTTGAAGTGACCTTAACCCTAAACTATGAGAGATATAGAGTCCAAACTTGTTATATTGAGAGATATAGATTGAGCTTTCATGTGTTCCGTTTTTGCGCTGACCTTGAAGGTCAAGACCATTTTAGGTCTTGCAAAAACATTCAAAAATAGGTAATCAGACAGTGGGATGGCTGTTTATTTAACTCATAGTATGCAACAACATTGGGTTATTAGATCAGCTATGAATGAGAGGTCATGTGAGGGTCACGGTCACTAAGGTCAAGGTCATCCTAAGGTCATAGTTTTTGGGGGGCATAATACAACTTTTGCTGTAGTTTATTGGATATTACATGTGTGTATTTGGAGCCGAAGGTCGAGGTCATCTCAAGGTTAAGAGCATAGAAAGCTCAAAGTCGGTATTTGCATTGTAATGCCACTTTTTCATTTTGTTTTTTCTGGGCACTCATTTTCATGTTAAATATTGAGAGTTTCATAAGGAGCATGTGAGTCATATGGGATTTGCCCTTCTATTTACCATTTTAAGTGTTTTAGGCACTTCATGAAGTTATTTCAGAAAGCTATTATTTTTTATTGTATACAAGATAAGGTAAGACAACTTTATAATCTTTCATGAGAAATTACATTGTGGTGTACTGTTACAATTGACCATACTGTTACAATCGACCAGCAAAGAGTAAGCATCACAGTAATAATATTAACAACAATTATAATGAGATTATCATTCATTGTTACAAATACACTGTGCGTGATAACATTAAAATACCATTGTATATATTTGTACTGTTACAGGCCACTCTGGTGTGAAACGGAGTCTGGAAAAAGAAGATAGTGACATGAATGCAGGCAAATCCTACAAGCGCATTCGCATGATGTCTGGCGATAGTTCTGATGGTTCTCAGCCTGCTCTACCGCCACAGTCGCTTGATTCTCAGAAGACAGAGAGTTACTCTCTGCCTGATTCTCAAAGCACTATCGATTACCCATTGACAGAAGCAGAGAAAACCAGCATAGAGTTCTTGCAAGGAGCTTTCCCAACATTGCCCTTGCAGGTTTGAGTTTGTGAAATTATTTTGGAGTCTGTCCTTGTGTGCGTAGAACTTGTAAATAAAAATTCAGTTGTTATTGAGCATTATTTGATTATCAATAATCAGTGGAACCTCCGGTATACGACCGTCCAAAATCTGAGAAAAAACGGTCTTATAATAGAGGTGGTCTTATACCGGAAACAAGGGCTGGTAGGGGGGAGGGGAGGGTCAGGCTCGGAGGGGTATGTAATCATAATTTTCACACTCACCAGCATGTATTCTTTGACAAAGAAAACTGTAAAACATGTGTCATTTTTAGCTTTGTCTTTTATTCACAACTTCAAATATAGAAAACAGTTGTGTCTTCAGACATTTTGAACAGGGAAAAACTTTCTCTCTGCCAAACTCAAAACTTTCCTCTTGCGCGACGCCATTTTGACAAGCCAGTGTAGGCGAGTAGTGTCCCTTACTTGCGAACCGGAAATAGCAGACAACAGCTGGCGTACACTAACATGAGAGAAAAAACGAAAGGTACAGACAATAAATTTACTGATGTCTCTTTTAACTCTTAGCGTCCTATAGCGCGGTAACGCGCGCCTCGCCCGTAATCCTGAAGCGCGATAATGCGCGCCTCGTTAGTGCACCTTTTAGTCATGAAATGACAGGAAATAGGAACTCTCCTGTGCAAGAGAGAAGGTTTAGTCAACTTCCGGAAAGGTTCCCGTGTGTTTTCCGCTATCGTTTTCGCAAGTTTAACGTGGTTTTGTGTACTTTTTTAACGATTTTATTTGAGGTTTGAGTTTGCG
The DNA here is from genome assembly GCA_036898135.1 of Oncomelania hupensis. Taxonomy (NCBI): domain Eukaryota; kingdom Metazoa; phylum Mollusca; class Gastropoda; order Littorinimorpha; family Pomatiopsidae; genus Oncomelania; species Oncomelania hupensis. The sequence goes on along the minus strand of CM072515.1, from coordinate 20,002,927 downwards.
AAATTTTCGGCCATGATGGCAGGGGATAGCTCCGACAGTAATAGTGAGTTTTGTAACCTTATTGATGAGCTTATTGCTGACAGAGCACAAGGACTTGGTGTAGACAACCAGAGTGAGTTTTCTTGTCTGTGTTGACTGACTGTGCACACATTCACATGCAATCCACACTGTCTTGTCGGGTTTATTAACATAGTCCATAAAATACCTGTAATTATGAATTAATTACAAGATTCCAACAGGTAAAAATAGTACTAAAGTCAAAATGGTTCTTTGGGTACATAGAATAACCATTTTGTAAACATATCCTAAAATATGAAGTTAATGTGACAATAAATAAATTTTTTCAAATTCACAACCCAATTTATTGCAATAAGCTTGAAATCCTTACAGGATATAGGCGCAAATTTACAGAAAACCTTATAGGACACTAAGAGTTAAATTGCCTAAGAGGGTCATATAAAGGGCTTAAGACAAGGTCGCTGGTCGCAAAAAACGAGGTTGTCGCATACTAGAGGTCATTTATTATTGGAAATGAATCCGTCAGAAGTTTTAAGGTCACATAACGGAGGGAGTCGTATACCAGAGAGACGGATACCGGAGGTTCCACTGTGTAGGATTTTGAATTATTCGTGACAGTTTAGATTTTTCAACCATGTAATACTTAATATGAAATCTTGATGAAACCTAATGTTTTTCCTTTTTTTGAAGGTGCAAGTGATGTAAATTGTAGACTTTATAAAGCATAATTGGGAAAGAAAGTGAAAAGAGGCAGAAAAAATATTTGTTTTCTTCAGTCTGAGGGATTGTATGTATTACAAAGGGTAGTTAGGGGAGACACGGTGGAGCTTTGGCTTGCGGATCTAAAGGTCCCAGTTTCGAGCCCAGGCCGGGGCATTGTGTTGTGTCCTTGGAAAAGACACTTTGTTCCCGTTTCCTACTCCTTCGGATGAGAGTATAAACCAAGGTCTAGTCTGTGTCGCATACATTCCATCATAACGGACTTTAAAGATCCTGACGCTCATGTCCTAGACGGGTGAGTGCCGGTGACAAGAACACACCCAGCATGCACCTAGGTCCTTCTCCCCTATCCCTGGCGGCCCAAGATTGTGCTCAGTTGTCTGGAGCATTATTACGATGCGCCCAAAGGCTGCAAGTTGGCGCCTCGGGCGGCTTGAGTTAGATCCTGTATCGGCCAGCGCCTTGAGTCGCCAAGTATGGCGAAATATGTGCGCTATACAAATCCTCAATAATAATAATAATAATAATAGTTTAAATTGATGTGGAAAGAGTTTTCATGTATGCCTGTATACAGGAATGCAAAACTGAACTTACTAAAACATCTGTAAAGTCTTATGCCTCTCTAATCTGCCGTTCTAATGCTTTTTTTGTTCTTGGTCTTACAGCGGTTACGTAGAGTGTTGTCGGATTGTCACGGGAATGCTGATCAAGCTGTTGTGGTGCTATCCAGTGACATCAAAGAGGCAGAGCAGCGAAAGAAAGACCAGGAACAAGTTGCAAATTCAAATCGAGGAGGCATGCGTTCTTCAAAGAATGGTAACTTTTCGGGTTCTAGACGGAAATGCCAGTTACAGAAACTCACTCAAAAAGCATTAGGTCCTTTCTCTCCCACCCCTGGCCGCCTAGGGGTGCTCAGTTGTTTGGGGTGTTAGATGATGAGCATAAGGCAGCCAGTTTGTGCCTCGGGCGTCTTGAGTTAAATCCTGTATTGACCAGCACCCTCAGCAACTCTTGAAAAGCACAATATATATATATATGTAAGACCAACCCCCCCCCCCCCCCCCCCCCCCCCCAACACTTTTAAGCACGTAAAGTGAAATTTGTAGGGAAAATAAGTAATGGTAATATATGAAAGCATGCAAAATTGGAAGACTGTGACTAATAGTTTAGGAGATACAGCTTCCTAACAATCCAAGAAATCAACTTGCAAACGCAAATTGCGCAAACTGCCAGTTTTGAACATAACGGCGCTATCGAGAACTGGTTCAGAATAACAATCTGCGTGCGTCAAGGATGCCTACTCTCTCCAACGCTCTTTAATATCTTCCTAGAGCGTGTCCGCCTACTTTTGTTGTTCGTGTTGTTTGGTAGGTGACTTTTGCCTTCATACAAGGAGTGATGTGATTTTAGGGTATGTGATGTGCGTGCGAGCGTTCTTTCTCCCCCTAAACTACGCTAAGAAAATGAAATTTTAAAAATACAATTGCGCATTTATTAAGTAAACATGTAAATCACCCCTGCATCAAGAAACAAAAGAAAACATAAAATGGTTGATTACCAAATAAACAAAATTCGTTTTTTCAAACATGTAATTTGTGAAGATCTGTGTGCATTATTAGCAGTGTAATACTATTTTTCAAAATAGGTAAAACCGGCAGTGTTGGTCTAACCTACTATATAAGAACGTGAAATTTAAAAATAAATAAACTAGCATAGCAACATTTTAGCGAAATTTTGATGTAGTTTTATTAACAAGCTCTATTATCTTAGTTGAAAACTGTGATTGCAGTCAATGAGAATTAAGGAGAGGATAATTTTTGTCTGTCATGATATTAAAAAAAAGATCTCATGGATAATTGTAGTTTTGCTCTTTTTAGGTAAAAGAATAGGGATTAGGAGGGAGGATATGGACAGCGTGGCAATGTGATTAGGAAAGGTACAGTAACTTAAGGGAGTTGGTGAAGAGAGGTGGTGGTGGAGGAAAGGAAGAGGGGGGGGGGGTAGATTATATGGAAAACATTTATGAGTGTTAGTAGTTTGTGGGGATATCAGGCAAGGACCTCTCATCGCCCCACTCACACCCCATGACCCCCACCCCCAACCACTTGCCATATCTGTATTTAGTACTCGAAACTGTTTTTGTTAATGACGCTGAGAGAATAGTCAGTTTGGAAATTTCTATTTGATAAGAGATGTTTTGTCTGTTTCAGTGAATCATGAGCAGCTCAGCTTGTCAGATGAAGAAGCAGACTATGACGAAGATGAAGAAGATAGTGATGACAGTGCTGTAAGTTGACAGTAGATTTGAAATGTCTTGATTTTCATTTGTCACTGTTGAAATGTTTTTTGTTATATACCTGACTATTATTACATTAAGAAATGCAGCATGTCAGTATTTTTGCAGCGTTGAAACTTGAACCTAATTCATTGAAGAAGTAACATTTTTACATGTTTACCATGACACTAAGCTTTGCATCAGACATAAAATATTTATTAGTCCAACTGATAAGCAATGAAAATTTGTCTTCCAGCCAAGCACAGTAAAACTAAGAAATACAGAAGATGTAAAAATTGTGGTGTTTGTTTTCTTTTAAAAGGATGAGGATCGTAACACAAGCAAGCAGACGATGATTCTGTCATTCTTTGAGGAGGCTACATTAGTGGAAATGATGGTCCTGCCTGGCTGCTCCCGTAAGAAGGCGGAGATCTTGTTGGAACTGCGGCCGTTTGGATCTTGGGAGAAACTGGTAGGTTGAGAGGAGTGATGGAAAGAAAAACTGGTCTTGATTCAGTAGTTTTTTTTTTTAAATTGTTAATCCCTTTCTTGATGCTATTGATCATTTGACTGAAGTCCTTGGCCTCATTCTTGTTTCCCTTTAGTACAGTACACTTAATCGCCATAAGGTAAATGACCTCATGTTATAAACATCTCAGTTCAGAAACTGCAGGGCAGGTTTATTGTTCTGCTGATATTTTCTAGTTATTTTTCTTTTTTGGTGCTGATAATTCTTTAAAATGTTTTTGGCAACACAGGTAGAGACGCTGACATCCTCCAAGCAATTGTCCTACTCTTTGATCAATGGCTGCTACGAGATCATCCAGCTGCGCAACGTGGTTGTTCGTCTGATGCGGCAATGTGAGCAGATTTCGGGACAAATGGAGCTAGTTGTGGCTAAACTCACTGGTTATTTAGATGGCCCTAGCGATGAGGAAGACCAGATCACTATTCAGCCTAAACTGCTCAATTCTGAGTAAGTGGACTTGTGTTACTTGGTCAAGTTTTGATTTTCAAAATTTCTACATCTGCTAAACTAATATAGAGATGCTATATTTTATTTACTAAGGCTGCAATTTGTTTCAATTGTACAATGAAATTGTATAGGTTTGTAGGTCTATTTGAAAAATGTGTATACACTGGCAAAGCACTTGTTATTGAATACGTCTGAAAGTTTGTAAGTTTCTTTGAGAATATAAATTGAGAATGAGGGTTTGGTCTAAATGTACAGGTAAATTAACAAGCTCTAAATAAAATTATTGATGTAAACTGTGTGTATTGTGTGGGTTTTTATTATGTGTTTGTAGTTCCATCTAAGTATTCACATAATTCTTCTTTGTGTGCTAGATTTGAATTGAAGCCGTACCAGCTTATAGGATTGAACTGGCTACGCTTGATGCATTCACAGCAACTCAACGGAATCTTGGCAGATGAAATGGTACTTCTATTTATTTATTCAGCTTTTTTTTCTCATTTGGATTATTTGAGTTTCGTTTGGATTTCAAAGTTATATTGAGTTCTTGTTGATTTGTTAATTATCGCAAGCTGCTGAGTTGTTGCAGTTGTTGTTTTCTAAGTTTCATAAAGAATGCACATTACATTTCTGCATGTTCCTGATGCTATAGGGTCTTGGCAAGACAATACAAGCCATTTCTTTCCTGGCACATCTGTTGGAGGAAGGAGATGTGGGACCACACGTGATCATTGTGCCATCTTCCACCATTGGTATGATAACCTTTCTGTTGACTCGCATGCATGCATCAACATGAGTCTGTATTCATGCAAAAATTGAAAATGTCCAAAATGTTACAAACCTGCATGACATGAGTCCTAAATAGTTCAAAGTTGATAGCTCAGATACTTTGTGCTGCAGTTTTTAAGGTAAACTGAGCTTGTCTCTGTGAATAATCTATCTTATCTTCCTTTACAGAAAACTGGCTGCGAGAGTTGTCAGCATGGTGCCCGGCATTGGGTGTGATTGTGTACTATGGATCTCAAGAGGAGCGTAGGGCTACCAGACATTCCATCATGTATGAGGGCAGGGACGACTTTCATGTTCTCCTCACAACGTGAGTGGTTTGACATCACAGTTTCGTAATGATTTCTTGCCCTTCCTTCATTTTCAATGTTTTGTTTTCTCTAACACTGTTTCTGTGTGGTGGTGGTGGTTGAGAAATTATAGCTGCAATTTTGGACCAGATTTGGGGGAAAAGGTTTAGTGTTTTGATAATTGGGCATCAAATGTATGGACAGAGTTGCCTAGTAGAATTATATGTTGTTGTTTTTTATTATAAGAAGTACATATTATACAATCTATTAAAATTGTGTTTTAGAGATTTTCTGCAATGTTAAACTAATATCGTTGAAAGTTCTTGGTATTTTGCTTTTGATTTTGCAGTAGTAGATAATTATCATAACAAAGAAAATGATGGAGGAGAACATATATCTGCAATGCAGACAGAACTTCAGTCACCCAGGACTGTAACATTTGTTAGATTTGTAACAATACCCTGAATGCTTTTTATATAGTCTTAGATATATATAAATTAGAAAACAATTATTGAAGTACTTTTGTAAAGGTTCTAACATTTTCTGCATTGTTTTTTACATTGATTTTCAACTGTCCATATTCAGAACAGAACAAGGGTATACTATCTTATAGTCTAATAATTTGTGTTGTGTGTTATATTTCTTTTTCATTTATTTATTTCATTTTAATTTTTTATGTTGCTTTCAGTTACAACATGGCAACAGGAAGTGTGGAAGACCGTTCACTGTTCAAGAAGTTTCAGTTCCACTATGCGGTATTTGATGAAGGCCACATGCTGAAGAACATGTCATCACTCAGGTTTCAGAATCTCATGAAGATTTGTGTGAGTAGAGCCGGGTGTTGGGTCACCAATGAAACTTTGTTTACTGTATTAGGTTTTTATTACAAAGTTTTTGTTCCACACTGTAAACATTTCTGTTTAGATTCAAGATGTATTTATTTGTCTCTATAATGGATTATTCTCCCTTTAGCTGTCTCTCTCCTTTTTCCTACCCCTCTTCTGTTCAGTTTAGTATTTATTATCAAAAAATATAATGGTTAATGTTTTGTTGCAGGCTGAAAGACGCCTGCTGCTGACAGGCACACCACTGCAGAACAACTTGATAGAACTGATGTCTTTGCTCTGTTTTGTTATGCCGGAAATCTTCCAGGGAAAAACTGAACCACTGAAGAAAATGTTCTCCATGATTTCGGTAAGTGTCATGAGTTAACCAGTAATTATACAAGTGCCTTGACTGTGTATTTGATGTAGGAAAGGTACACATGAAGAAGGTTAAGTTTTGAAATATTCTATGTAACTCTGAGATTTTAATTTTGTAAACTTTTGCTTTGTTTGCCAAAGAATTTTTTGTTCTTTTAGACCGTATAAAATGGTGAATTAGCACTTTTGCCTTAAATGTTTTTTCAAATATCATGTATTCAAGCATCAACAACAGTTAATCACAAGAGTACAGTTTCACATTGGATTGATTTAAAAAAAAAAAATTTCAGAGAGGTGATGCGGAGCAAGGAAAATACGAAAAAGAGCGCATTGCACAAGCTCAGCGCATCATGAGACCATTTGTGCTGCGCAGGCTAAAGAAAGATGTGAGTACAGCATGGATTAGATTTCTTCTTCTTTTTTTTCAGCCTGAAGTGCTGATGAAAAATAACGTTTTTTTCTTTACCATTTATCTTTGTATTCGAATGTAGGTGTTTCTTTACCATCGATTTTTTCCCCCTGTTTCCCTTCTGATGTAGGTGTTGACACAGCTGCCAAAGAAGGAAGAAGAATTGAGGTACTGTCCCCTGCTTCCTGTACAGCAAGAACTGTATGACGACCTTCTGCGCAAATTTTCTCAAGATCTGGAGGATAAGGACCGCATCAAGACCACTGGCGTCGCCATGTTCATGCAGCTAAGGAAAGCTGCCAACCACCCTCTCCTGATTCGCAACCACTATGATGACGGATGTCTGCTGCAAATGGCCAATGCTTTGGCAAAGGTAAAAGACCGTTTTCATATTGCCAACTTTTGACTCCGGCAATCAAGACATAGCTTTTTTTTGTTCTGCATGTGATAATAGTATGAGTACTTTTAATTGGCTTCTGGTACTGATTTGGCTCGGAAGAGTCCGCTGGACCTAAAGCAATAATATTGTAATGTTATTATAATTGGCTTTTTCCTGAACAAGTAATTAAGTTCAGAGTGTAGATGAATGGTTAACATTCTGCAATATTGCCTTGGGGAATTGAAATGGTTACACAGATATCCTGTTTGTTATCATAATTGAATATTTGACTTAAAAGAATGGGTCTTTTTTATGTGGATTTTGGAGGGGAGGATTAGATAGATCTGCGGATAAGGTTGTGAATATTTCTTGTTATAAAGTCACCCAAGGAATTTAACCATAATAAAATGAATGCCTTTGATCCACAGGAGCCGTCTCATCGAGATCGAGGTGCTATACCCAAGCTGATCATGGAAGACATGGCTCAGATGAATGACTTTGATCTAATTGCTTTATGCAAACAGTACAAGGTATGCCCTGCTCCTTCCTTTCTTTATAATTTAATAGTTTTGTGTATTGTTTTTAGTGTGCATTTACCAGAGTGAGGGTAAAAATTTATTCTGGGGATAGTGGATTTGCACATTAAAACTGATACATATGATTTTGCAGTAGTGTTGTTTTTATTGCAGAAACATTTGGGGAAGTTTGAATTGGACCCCAAGTGGATTGGGGAGTCAGCCAAATTTTACCAGCTTGATTCCCTGCTGAAGACCATGAAGGAACAGGTAGACATATGCCTACTTTGTCTGCTGCTTTTATATATGCTTCAGTTATATTTGTAATTTCATATATCGTCAGTGCATAAGTGTCAAATAAACTCATACAAACTTTGGTCTGAAGCACTAATTACATTCCAAGATTTTGAAACTTTTCAGACATAGAATAGTTTAGATTCTCAGGATTTATAACAGTTTGATTTTCCCGGCCTTACATTGGTACATCAATCTTTGCACTTCATTTTCTCCAGAACTTTTTCCCTGTGTCATTTTGTTCATCGCTCATTGCCTATTGAAAATATTTATAGTTATTTCTTACTGGCTATTGGTAGATGTTTAGGTCACACACAAATTGTCTCCCTTTGACATCGCTGTTTATGAATTATGAACAAACATATATTTTTGGACGTAAGTATTAATGAACTTGTTCTAAACAGAAAACTTATCATTCTTTGCATGTGTGTTTTAGGATGATCGTGTCTTGCTGTTCAGCCAGTTCACCATGATGCTAGATATAGTAGAGGAGTTTCTGAAGCAGAAGAACATCAAGTATTTGCGACTGGATGGTAACACTCCAGTAACAGACAGGTTTGTTAGTGGTTTTGCAGGCTTAAGTTTGTTTCTGTTAAATGTTACAGTGCTAGAGGAATTTTAAATTGTATGTTGTTGGTTAATATTGAAGTAAAAAATGTTAAACTCTCAGGCAGAAAAAAGAAGTGGCAGGCACGAGGTATTATAATGCTCTACGTATTCTCAGAGCTAAAACAAAAAGCCTTGCAGTATGTAATTAAACCATGTTTGCATTGGTCTTGTTCATCAAGTATGTTTCGGCTTTGTTTAGTTTGTTTTGTTAATGTTTGGCTACCACAGTTCAAAGTTTGTGTGCTCATGTTGACTTTGTTTCTTTCATCATGTTGACTTACATTTTATCAGTTACATAATGAACACTGAACAGAGATGTTACTAGAATAGAACATAGTTAAGTATATGTTTGCTGTCATCACTTGTACTGTTCTTGCTATTGTCTTTAGCGAGTGAATGTGTTCATGTAAGGTTTGCTGTTATTCATTTGCAAAACCATACCAAACAAAACCAACCAAGGGTTTGATGTTCAGATTACTTCAGCCATGAGTGAGATGTTGATAATAAAATGCTTTATCTACAGGCAACGACTCATTGATCAGTTCAATGAGAATCCAGATATCTTTATATTTTTGCTGTCGACGAGGGCGGGAGGGTTGGGCATCAACTTGACTGCGGCCAACACGATCATCATCCACGACATTGACTTCAACCCTTACAACGACAAACAGGCAGAAGACAGGTGCCATAGGTTGGGCCAGAAAAGGTGATCCAGGCTGTTCACACATTTTATTATTTACTTATTTATTTCTTTTTTTTTTTGTTGTTGACATGTACTAAACATTGTGTACCCTATTACTTATATATTTTTCTTACCCAACAAAGATACTTTCAAACAACTTGGTATCTTTTTCATCAAAGGCAAAAAAACTAAACAAAACGGAGAACATGGCATGGCTTAAAAATCGTAGTTTTGAGTTTAAGTGGACTTGAATTTACATGATATTTCCTTAATTTCTTCGGTTTATCTTTTCATTTTGAAGATGCTTTGAACTTTTTATGTTTGTCTGTGGATAGTTTGAGCTCTTTGTAAATTAGATTTTTTTTTTCTATAATCCCAGAACTGTACAGATTGTTCGGCTGATAGCCAAGAACACGGTGGAAGAAGGCATGCTAGCATGCGCTAAAGCCAAGCTGAGACTGGAGCAGGATGTGACCAATGTCACTGGTGAATATTGACTGCTTTTACCCTCTGTTTGTTTACCCACACTACAATAGCATGTCAACTGTGATTACATCATATGAAAAAAAACTAAGCTTCACTGTCAAACAACACTACTTCTACTTAGTTTGTATGTTTTGCGTTTTCTTTTTTGGACTACCACAATTGATCAGTGTTTTATTGTTATACACTTCGAGCCATAACTAGTTTTATCATTGCACAGTAGATGCCCTGCCATTTAACGTTTTTTATCCTAGCTGTTAGCTGATCAATGGTAAGATGCAAACCTCTATTATGTTATGGTAAAAATTGGTACATTGGGAATTCTTTTAGCCACAAATGCAAATTTGTGTGCCTGATACGTTTTATCATCCCAAGATGAAATGTTGGTCACTTGTTTAGTAGTAGCAGAGCTGTCAATATGATGGAAGGAAAATATAATCATATAGCTTGGCAAAAGTTCTGTGTTTTTATCGAGTGTGTATGCTTACTCCCTTAAATTGCAGCAGGTAGTTTATGAACGAATGGAAGATTAATGATAGCTCATCAACAGCAGTGATGCCTTTCTATGATTTTTTTTTTTAAACTACAGTTTATTATCCCTTTCTATCGGGAAATTCTGGGCCGCCTCCCCTGGGAAAGGCATAGTCGCAGCCTGTGGCGCGCCCAAACCCAACCTACCTAACATTATTTGTGATTTTTAAAATTTTGCTGGGAGAGCAAACCGGAGTACCCGGAGAAAACCCCGAGACAATGCCCGAGTCGAAAGTAAATAATATTCGGAGAAACATAACGCCCAGGTACCGGATCAAACCCACACCTGTTGGCGCCATTGGTTTCTGGCTTGTGGACAAGGCAAGTTAGTTCCGCCTTAGACCACTTGGCCACAACGCTTGTTTGTAATAATAATAAGAAGGGTATTTATATCGCACTTTTTCCTGACATCAGTTCAAAGCTCAGTTCTCACGCATTCAAACTTAACGTTAACATCGAAATACATACAAAAAGAAGTGAAACAAAACATTACAATACATATTAAAAATACGTGCATTTATGACCATTTCATAGAGACATTATTTTGTCAATATTGTTGTATAAGTTCGATTATCTAACCATTCGGCTATGTTTTGTTGCACAGAGGATGCTGACGAGGCTCAAGTGGATGTGGCCAATCTGTTACGTGAAGCCATCAGCAGGGTGAAGAGGCCGAATGGGAAAGCCAAGACTTCTGACACTCACAACTCGGCCTCAGCATCCTCCAGCAATTTGTCTTGACAACAGCTTTGATCTGTAGTGCGATCTGAGGATGTCGCTTGACAACAATGCTCATCTCATCACAAAGTGGCTTTGAATGTTAAAGTAAAAACATAAAGTGCAAGTGTATATTGCAGTCTAGTGGCTGACTTTGCATAGCTCTGTTGTGTTTTGGACATGCTGGAAATGTTGTTTGTTTTGTGTACGTTGAGTTGTATAATAATGTGAACAGTTTTGTTCCTGTGGCTCTGTATAATATGTGAAAAGCGTGCTTTGCGTGTGTGTGTGTTTGCATTGTTATCATCAACTGTTTATTGATATTGCCTTTGTGACCAGATATTTGAAATCTATGACAAAGGTAAAGTTGTTGCACTTTACGGATAATTAAAGTTGCTGGGTTCAGGATGATTTTGTATGGAATATCTAAAACATTGAAGAACCAGATACTGTAGTATTGTTTTGCATTGAGGCATGGGACGAAGTTACAAGCTACATCGACAAAAGATACTAGTCTTTTAATAATAAGAAAACTGGATGCTATATACACACGCCTTTCCCCAATGCAATCGGGTTCAAAGCTCGGCGATCTGTACCAACATACACGCTCACCTGTCTCATCCACCCTCGCACACACACACACTCAACAAATACACATCCATCACTCAAACAGATGGTGTAAAGGCTATTGGAAGACGGAAAGAAAATAGAATTTTAATTTTGAAATTTTTATATTGACTGCGTCCAGTACCATTATTAAAGAGAGGGAGGAAACCGGAGTGCCCGGAGAAAACCTCAGTGACCTCAATAGTCTCATAACTAAGTCACATACGTTCGTCCCTTGCGGGAATTGAACCGTGACCTTCGGCATAGAAAACCGGGGACTAATCCACTGTGCCGCGAGGCCACCCCTTCTCTTTTGTCAGCACAAAGCTTGGAATAAATCACACAGGGAGCTTGGTAGATGAGAGGTGGATGTTTTATATATGGTTTGTGAGCTTAATAAATTATGTGAATGGGTGTTTGATATTGTTTGCGGATTCCTTAATAAGGGGTTCCATATCAATTTATAAAGTATTCTGCAAGGATTCATAAAATTTTTTAACATACTTAAATCTAGAACCACTGATTTCAAATAAGATTGTGTATGAAATAATGTAGTTTGATCCTGAACTTGCATAAACGTGCAAGCTAGGGTAGTAGTAGGAGGGTAATATCAAATTTTTTGTGTTGCATTTTCGAAGGATGACAGGTTTGAAGATTTTTCACCGTATTTATGCACATGTGCCTCTAAAATGTTTCTGAAGAGACGTAGCACTACACACCCAGCGCATTTAATGAATATGTACAAAAGTCGATAATCGAAATAACTCCATTCCAGGCTAAGAACACAATAGGGTTTTGTTGGTCCAATGGAACTATCAATCATATTGCACTTCAAGTTATGATGCTTTATTTGGTGGTAGCGCAAGACAGTGACTAACGTGCTTTCTCCAGATCAGATTGATTTTTATTATGTATTTAGTCTTCATGTGAATATGGTATGGTTGTATTATAGCTCTTTGCTGGCAGCGGGGCCTCAAAACAACTGATTTGAATTGCTTTGAGGACAGATTTTTAGAGAGGAAAACTTTTACGAATATGTTGGAAATGACATCTGAAATTTGTAGACAGGAACATTTCAGAAGTCCAGTATTATGACGACGTTTTCTTGTTTCATGTTCAAGAATGCAGTTGCATTCATGGGAAATGGGTACCCAAAACATTTTTTTCAGTGTCAAGAATACACTACAATGGCTGGTTGGCTTAGTATCTCATGCTGAGACACATTGAGCCAGCAAGTGCGCAACTCGGGTAGTTGCAGTCGGGTAGTGTATTGAGCTTACTGCGTCTGGCTTGCCAGCACCTTAAGTAGCACTTGCGAGTTGGGAAAAGAGCTATTTGCAAAAATATTTATTACGAAGATTTTCAAGTTTTTTAAAACTTTTTTTGTGTTAATTAGCGTGTATTAAAGCCACTGTGATCTTTGCATGAAGTAATGTGTTTGATACTTTTATTATTATAAATTTGTTCCTGCTTCTTGTTTTACAGTGGATAGGGCTAAGCCAGAATCTGGAACTCCAGCTTTTTTTATGTGTGTTACAGCATGCACAGTTCCGGAAAAAAATGGATGTTTCGGCAGATCTTTTATGCGGATTAGAGGCGAGTCCTCTGTCAGTTGTGGTCTTGATTTTGTGGTCCTGATTTGGCTCTTTGCAGTCCGCTGGACCCTGTAAGCAATGAATAACCAACCAACCAACCAACCGGTATAAAATAAAGGTGTGATGCAGAGTCTATGAACTGACAAATACTATGAAAAAAATTCAGGCAGACTTTTGGGACCCCACCATGAAAATATTTGAACAAAACATTTATTTTAGCTATGGTTAAAATATTTATTACAAATATTTGTTCGTAGAAGAATATATATTATGTGAGGAGGGTAGAAGATGAGAAGAGATTCGCCTGTATCCATTGAAAGTGTTTTAAAAGTTTTTTTCTTGACATTGTTTTATTTGTTCCATGTTATGCTGAAATGCACTGTGGTGCCTGTTGTCCAAAGTGTGTATAAGAAATAAATTTGTTTCGATCTTAAGAGAGTCATTGGTTTGTATATTTTGGAGGGTATGGATGGTATCAAAATGTATATGAACGACCTTGAAGATCAGTACACAAAAGATTAATATATTAGAATTGGCTGCCATTTTAGAATTGAGGTCAAACACATGTGTCACATGTTTTCTAAACCTGTGATGATAGGGTTTCTAAGCCTGTTATTGAGGGCGGAATGTGATGGAGAGAAAATATACTAAAATATATTGCTAAGATTGCAAATTGAGTAATTTGAACACGTGTATTGTTTTATTAGTTTTGCTCCGTCACCCTAAACTGCCACAAGTTGCCTGAGCAGAGCGCTACGTAACACTATGTAACTATTTTGGCGGAAAGTTTGCGCAACCCTATGCCTGCGGATAGTGCTCTGTAGAGGTCTGTAGTGGTCTCGAAAGATTGTTTGCAAAGAGAAGACGATAGCGGCCAGAGTGGTGGGCTTTTGTTTGCGAATTGCAATTTGTTCAATGGTGAAATAGCAAGGGAGGACTTTTTGTCATTTACAGTCTGGTAAGGTTTGTGTACTTGTTATTTGACGGAATAATTATGTTTATGTGCAATCAATATGAATTAGTATAAATTTATATCAAAGACCTTGATATATAAAGACATGCCATGAGGCCTACTTCAACAGAGTTTACATGTAAAACAGCGATCCTAGCGGTAGTCCAGTTTCTATGTCAAGGGAGGTAATACGCGTTCAATAAACAACTGTGTCGGCAAGGTCTACAGTCGATGCAAAATCTCTTTTATTTCACTGTTTTCTTTGTTTTGCGTAATTTAAAAAAAAAATAAACACAAAAAATAAATAAAAGTAGTTTTTTTATATTAAAATATTTACTACTTTAAAACAGTCAAGCTGATCTCATGCTGATAAACAAAAGAAGTAAGTTTGCATTCTACTTTCCTACTTTGATAAGTTCAGCATGCCCCTGCTATCATATTATTTTATCTGGTATATTATCTTTACTTGCTATAAATGTTTAAATAAGCATGTAGAAATTCTAGAGTTTTAACTCTTTGGGTACTATATTTGATAACAAACTGAAATGTAATGTAAACACAGAATGTCCTGTAAAACGTGGACAGAGAGAGTGCATCTTCTCCGCCATCTCAATAGTTTTTCTGTTAGCTCAGATATACTTAGTCGATTTTATCAGTCATTTATAGAAATTTTCTTTTATTTGCTGGTTTCGAAGTTTGTATCTGATGGAAACAGCTTGTCAAGTATCACAAATCTGTTCTCAAAGATTACTGGCATGAGACATCAAGACCTGAGCAGTTCTATTTTTTGTGTGTGTAGGTGTGTGTGTGTGTTTGTTTTTCTATGAGCACCACCCCACAATGTGTGCCACCTTGTCGTACTTTCTTCTTAGCGCGCGGCATTTTCCCAAGTGATGACAGTTATTTCGCTAGGTGGCGCTTCTCTAATAGCGAACTACCGGAAGTGGGCCTCATGGCATGTCTTTATATATCAAGGTCTTTGTTTATATTTGATAGTATAGTTGTGTTGTCAGTGCGATTGACAGTAACTTTCACTTTCAGCCAACTTCACTTTGATTGGCTGCTGCGCCATTTTAAAAGCGCTCGCTTATAGCAAAAGGTTGCCCAGAAGCAAAAATAGTTTGTGTGGAGCAATCAAAGCACCTTGTGGTGCTTTTGTTTTCTCTACAACTCAGTGCTTGTCAAGACTGCTGTATGGGTATGAGGGCCTGCGTGTATTTTCATGTACCGTGCAAGATTTTGCAGTGAGCGATGTGCGCACTAAATTAAAGAGTGCAAACAAATAAAATTGCTGTACAAAGCTAAATTGGTGAGTCACAGAGAGGAATTCCCAAAAAATAAGTTGCTCTAGTGCCAGCAGAGTTTTTAAGGGGGGATTTGTGCAGGCGTAGTTTGTCTATTTGCCACCTATCTCAAGCAGTGTGTATTCCTGCTGTGACGGTCCTGTGATCCAGTCGTCCTAGAGCGAATGCCCAGAGATAAGGTAGCTGCTTGCACTACTGTGTGACCACTCGGATATGTATCGTTTTGTGTTGTGTCGTCTTGTCCGGACCGAGGAAAAACACCAGTAGCGTAAGTACCTGCAGGCGATCCCTAAGTGGGCATAGTGCTGGGAGTGCCAGCATATTTGTATAAACATGTATATATTTTGTATTTTGAATGAAAGGAAATATTAGTGAATTATGCTTTTGTATGCATAGAAATTGTCACGTCACCCGAATGGGATCAGTGATTTTAGCTCAAACAACAAGTGAAGGGATACAAACTCAAACTAAAAAAACTAACACAAATGTGAGATGAACATTTATACACTTTTATTCAACGCACACATACAGGAGAAAGGGAAATCTAACCCAACCCCAACCATTATCCGGACCCACATCCCCAACAATTAACAATGACCTCCTTTGTCTAATCCGTGACCACTGACACTGTACACCAGATGCCAACACAAACGAGATACAAATATGAAAATAAAACTATGAAAACTAAAAGCTGTAGTCACCAAGACTTGAAGAAAAGTATTTAATTATCGTCAAACTTTATACACCGTGAAACAGAACTCTCTTCAATCTGAACTGATTGATCTGTTGGAAGTTGCACTAAGGTCTTGCATCTATCACAGATGGTAGTCACAGGTTTATATATGTTTATGTGCGTGTAAAGTGGTATGTCTGCTTGTGAGTGTGCACGATCCTGAGAGTGGAGGAACCAGGCAGTAGTCCTCCCAGTGGCAAGGGTCTCACACTGTCCCAGCCCGGCACCAACGACACCAGCGGATAGAGCAGCAGCATCCAACACCCCACTGCAGCAGTAGAAGCACATAGAGGTGGGCGGAGAAATACGTAGGAACAGATACGTAGAAGAACAATAGTAGTAGGCCCAATCTGGTCGACAAAATAAACCATCTTATGTTGTTTGTAGATTATAGTCACACGACACTTTCGCATATAGGTAACTACTGGACCGATTTATACTGACACCAGCGGGCCAGTTGTTGGTAAAGGGGAAAATAATATGATCACACGTTGACCAATCCGGGATTCGAACCAGCGACCTTTTGGTTACTAGCAAGACGCTCTTACCAACTGAGCTACCCGGCCCCTCAACCATCTTAATAGGCTACCTCTACAATTTAAACAAATGTATACATGGGAAATAACTCCTTCCGCTGTCCACCATCTCGACCTGTTTATGCATCATAACAATTCATAATTTTTCTATAATTTATATAACTTCTTATGAACATGATAATTTATACAACTCCAAATGCATTATAAATCCATTCCTGGTCAACGATCTTCACTCATCCTCTCTCATATTCATCACCCCTCTAGCATACTATAATACATCGTCACCCCTCTCTCATATTCATCACCCCTCTCATATTATAATGTATACTTCATCATCACCCTTGACCTCATTTTGGCAACAACATCAACATTATTCCATTTCACATCTTGAAACAAGAAAATCATTAAAAATGCTATTTATCAAAATACCCATTTTCCCCTCATCCATCATATTCATTCACGTACGCATGCTCAGAGTGTATAGCCACTAATGAATTGAGATACTGGGCACCCACTCACCTTCAGTTCCTCGGCCTGTGAGGTTACAGACACATTAACAACACAACACAATACTGTCTGTGGAGAGTAGATGCTTCGTTCAGTGCGCTAAACTATCCCAGGTCATCCCAGCACCGTCAAGGTAGCTGGGCCTTGAGCGGTCTCTAAGAAAAGAGCACACACCCTTAGGAGAAGTCCCTACACCTATCACAAAGAAATGGTGGCAATCATAATCCTCCCACTACTGCTATAAAAGTACTTCTCTATAGCAATATTGACAGTACTCTGGTCATTCTTGCTCATACGAAGGAGCAAGATGGTTCTAACACAAAAAACATAACCCTTATGAAAGGACTCTAACTCTATCCTATGATAGTGGTAGTCACACTTCATCCAAAATAGTCGCTACCCACTTGACTCTACCTCTTCGCCGCTTCTCAGTCCACAGTTCAAGGCACAGAACTCCGCTTAGGCTTTTAGTAGCAACTGAGCCTACGTATAGCACGTGAAAAACCTAAATTGCTATCATACCCTACGCAATACAAAATGCTGATTCAAACTTTGCACATCACACTCTGAAACTATACACTATATACATCCTGACATAGCATAATCTTAGCGTGCGTCAAAACTCGTGTCGTCACAGAAATGAATAATTTATATTCAACAATTATTTTCAATGTTTGTGAAGAGAAATAATGTAGGCCCTATGCATGATCAGTTTGAATTCTTTGCTAGCGTTGTCAAAAGAAGTAAAATATAAATGAAAACCATTTTGTCAATGATTTTAAAAAGATATATAATATAATTTATAAATGGAATTTGATCCATTGTTTTCAACGATTGTTAATGGAAATAATGAATTACAATTAAATTATAATAAAGGGAAATAATATGGGAAAGTTCGTTCATTTCGATTATCATAAAGGGAGGTAATTTATGAATGCGCTTGATAATGGAGAACAGAGAATGGTAGTAACGTGCCCTAAGATGCAAAAAGAGTATGTGGGTATTTTCCCTATGTTGGGTTGTTAATATTGCAAGAAATTACTCTTGTGTGTGTCTTTTGTGTACTGGTATTGACATCTCCACCAGCATCTTGCCTGCATCAACGCTGCATGGGTGTTCTATGGTGTGGCTTTTACCACTAACACATGGGAGCCCTCTGTACAACCTGGCCTCTCAACTGACCTGAGCATCTGAGGGAACCATGCTTTTCGCTGACTGCCATCCAGCGAGACTCTAGTTTGTTATATAAATATGTAGTTCAGTTTAGTTTTGTGTTAATTAAATGTTGTAATTTGTTCCCTGTGGTGTTTTATGTGTTAGATTTTTGGGGTGGTTGTTCTCGTGTGAAAATCACACACTTGTGTTCCCACTGTTAAGGCAATGGATGTCGCACTCTCGGAGCAAAAATAGTCAATTTAACAGTTAAAGGGAGGTAAAAAAAAAATATTAGTCTTGCTCCCAATTGTACTCTCCCTTTAGTAGCTGGTTTGCAGTAAACTCTGCATATAAACGTGCTCCGAATACAAACGAATCGCGCATCATATGACGCGCATCACCGGCAATGAGTTAAGTAGTATCTTTGTTAAGTGCCTATATTAATGTGGCTAGTTCAAACATTTTTTTAGAGCAGCAGGGATTCGGACTCAAACACTTTTTCAATAGAAACATAATTGACTTGAGTTAATCTGTGGAAAGGCAAAAGCATTGCTTTGTTCTGTGTTAATTTTACATGTGTCAGGTAAGACTCGGTAGAACCACAATTTAATTTAATTTACGATCTTTGTCAAGTGCCTGTAGTAATTTCAATACTTCAGATATATTTTAAGAGCAGACGGGATTCAGACTCAAGCCTTTGTCAATAAAAACATATATGAGCAGGAAATAACAGAATCAATGAATGGATTTTTAAAAAAAATCCTCGAACCTTCTAACAAGTTTAGTTTTATCACCTAAGTAAGTTGATACAGGAATATGGATATAAGGGATTAAGCAAGCGTTGCAAGTTTTATGGAAATATTTATGTTTAAAATATAAAGATTATGGCTTTTTAGAGAAACTTGTTTAGCAGAAAGAGCCAAAGCGAGAGAGGCAGAGAGAGTCGTGCGTGGGCAATATGCAACTGGAGAGATGTGCATGGGTATGCGTGCACGCACAGAGATTAGAACACTGTGATGACTACCCCGAGCTGCAAGGTTTTCTTGTGGAAAATGGGGGTGGTGGTTGTAGGACAGTGCTAGCCAGGATTGCAACTAAAAGCAACCTTTTGATTGTTCTAGAAGGTTTGATGCAGAAATTATAGGCGAGAAACTTTCTTCGTTTGCAAAGAATGTCGCCCAACAACTCTGGGCGCAACATGCGGCCAAGCCGGTCAAAGTTGTTTCCCCTTATATTTTCCAGCATGGTCTGTTCATGTTAAGAGATGACTATATTAGCCAATATTTTTTTTTAAAGCATGTTTATATTCACCAAAACAATACAGCACAATGAATAAATGGCTAACAGTTTGTTGCGGTTTCTTTCTATATATAGAGAAAAAAGGAGATTGAAGAGGTTCATTATCACGGTGTGACGTTGTGAGTGGCCTCGTGGCACAGCGGATTAGTTTGCGGTTCCCTGTGCTGAAGGTTCGAGACTACTAAGATCACCGAGGGCTTTCTTCGGTTTCCTCCCTCCCTTCAATAATTGTATTGGATGCAATCAATCTAAAAATGAGCGCCCAGAAAAAACAAAATGAAATCGTGGCATTAAAATGCAACGTAATACCGGTATACCGGCTTTGATCGTTCTATGCTCTTGATATTGAGATGACATTGACCTCCGGCTCCAAATACACTCATGTACTATCAAATAAAGTACAGCAAAAGTTGTATTATGACCCCCCTCCCCCCAAAAAAGGTCACCTTAGGATGACCTTGACCTTTAGTGACCTTGACCTTGGGATGGCGTTGACCCTATCTCATGCATGCATGTCTGATAAAGTAACCCAACGTAGTTGCATACTATGGGTTAAATATACAACCATTCCACTGTACGATGACCCTATCTCATGCATGTCTGATCAAGTAACCCAACGTAGTTGCATACTATGGGTTAAATATACAGCCATTCCACTGTACGATGACCTATTTTTTTGCATGTTTTTGCAAGGCCTAAAATGACCTTGACCTTCAAGATCAAACCCAAAACGGAACATAAATTAAAGATCAATCTATCGTCTCTGAATACAAGTTTGGATTTAATATCTCTCATAGTTTAGGGTCAAGGTCATTTCAAAATACCTATACAAACTGACGTTGGACAGCTACAGTGACCTTGACCTTGGAGTGAGGTTGACCAAATTTGGAAAGTTTGTGTTTTCATTGATACCTATCATGCATCAAGGAATCACAAATTCAATATTAATAACCTAGAACAAAAAGTTAAATTCTGTGAAAAATGGTCATTTTTTAAAATAACATTTGATGACCATGTGACCTTGACCTTGATGTGAAGTCATTCAGTCACTTATTATTTATGAGGTCTCATGGGTATACAACATCTTACCAAGTTTGGTTGTGATAGTTGAAATAGGTTCTGAGTACTTAGCCACTTTAAAGTTTGTGCACAGACAGACTGCGGAAAGACAGACCGACGGACGGATATATATTTTTTCGATATCATTTTTGGACTACTTAGGACTCATCTCGCACAGATTTGCAAAAGATGTAGACAACAAATTTTTTGTGGGTGAGTACAAAGACACATGTGAGTCAAAAATTCAATGTTCTTTCCGTCTTCCAATAGCGATTTTACTGCCTTTACACCAGTTGTGATACACATGAGCAGTAAACTAATACAAAATAAAACCGACATTGATTTATTGATTGATTGTTGCTTTAGGTCCAGCGGACTCTTCCGAGCCAAATCAGGACCGGACAACCCCCAATCCGCATAAAAGATCTGCCGAAACAACCCTAGTGGGAAAATTGAATGCCCTCCACCGGCCAGTCACTTTACAATAAAGACATCCCACGCAGGGGACGGCTGAGGCTTTACCCCAACTACTCGAACCCCCGGTTACAAAAACAAAATAGAATACAAACATCATTATAAATCATCAACAAAACACATACATATAAAATGCCTATAGTGCTAAATAATAACATCATAGGAAGCCTTAGTGACCACCCGGCAGAAAGCGTCCAACACTCCCTAGCTGATCCAACAGACCTCATACACAAACAAGGAGTCCTGTCCAGGAAGAGTTTTCAAGAAAAAAGGTAGGTCATTGACCTAGCGAAGAAGAAGATAGTATAGCAGAGTGATAGGACAGATCAGGAATGGGAAAGAGCAAATGAGGAAGACAGCGACAGTGGGAATTTAAAGCACTAAATTTCCAGAAAGTGGGGATACTATTTATACTGAAACCCCCGGCACTCCAACGGGGGTACTGTTGCAGGGAATGGTTATTAAAGTTACTATCAAAGGAAATGCAAACAATAAAAAACAAAAATTTATTGAGAAAAGTTGTGTCATTCCATAGTCATGTAGTAACTGACATCTTATGATCCATGCATCTTACCAGCATGTTCAATAAATCACCCAAGCTTATGAAATATACATTTTGTTAGCATGTTTAATAGACCACACTATCTTCGGAATATACTTCTTGTCAGCATGTTCAATGCAGTTTTAAAAAAGGTAAATCAAATTTAAACATGAAAACGTATGTTAGAAGTCCATATACTATATGCAATAATGTAAGTAAAGTAAGTCAATTATAATTATTGTAACACAAACTTATGTATACATGAAAACATCATACGCAGAACACAAGATAATTTCAATCTCTCTGGACAAAGATAGACTTCTTATTCTTCTTCCAATAATAACATAACCAGGACGAATTTGTTGACTGCTGCCGATTACATATTTTTCTACAAAAAGCAGCTGTAGGTCTAATAACTGGGACCATAGCAGGGTTTGAAAATTAAGGATATTTAAAAACATGGACTAAAGATTTTTGGTCCATGTTGAATATAAGCTGACTTGAAATTATCTCATATTATAGATCTGTTGTAATGATAATGAGATTTAAAAAAAAATTTTTTCAACAAAAAAACACCAAAAGACATTGAAACGAAACCATTTTCAATATATATGTTACATGCAAAACTTCTAAAAAAATTAATTAATTGTAAAAAGTAAAATTTAAAAAATTAAAATAATGAATGAAATTGCAATAAAACAAAATTAACTGAGATTAGTACTAACACTACATTAAAGTAGATGTAGTTATAATATTAATAAACATTGTTATACATCCAGCGTACTTGCAGTAGTAATTATTAACTTAAGGCAGAATAAAGAAACACTAAAAGACTTAAGGCGACAACATTGCATATTTTCCCCTTCAAGGGTAGGAAGCTCATCTACATAGAAAAACGCTGCAAACTCATTTTAAATATAATTAGGTAACAAAAAGAGTCCCCCATTTGGTTCTCCACTAATAGTGGCGAATACTTTTCTTACCTGGTGTCCTCAGCAAGAATTACACGATTAGAGTAACTGTATCTAATATAGCGCTTAAGATACATCAATCAATAAAAAGAAAGCATAAAACACAGTTTGCACTTCACATTCTTACTGGACATCTATATATAATTTTCCTTCTAGCTTATATTAATGTACAGATAACAGGTTAAATAGTTAATTACATTAAAGGAAAAGAAAATCCATATTGTATTTTTAAATGTATATATATATCGCACAAATCAATTCTAATCACAGAGATAACTACACAAGCAAAGAAGGGAGAACTTATATTTTACAAACCTACATAACAGCTGTCATTGCACAAATTAGCACCACAAGTGATTAAATGATTAAAAGAAATGGCATAAATAGAGGCACTCTCTTTTTCTTACACACACGCACACACCTACACCTCCACACACACCGTCACAGATTACTTGTAAACCTGTGCGCTGAATACCTCTTTGTTACAGAGGATCCGCTATTGGCACCCAAACCTCTACAAGTATAACAAGTTATTTAGGAAGAGAACAACACTTAGGTAAGAAGAAAGAGATACATGATTGTATAAATCTACAAATATAACAAGTTTTAACGCATCAACATCTGTACATAACACAACCATAATTATGTTTCATCGATAACAACACTAGAAGGGCAAAGCTTATATATGATTCACATGTTCCTTATGGAACACGCAATATTTAACATGAAAATGAGCGCCAAGAAAAAACAAAATGAAACTGTAGCATTAAAATGCCAAGTAATACCGATTTTGAACTTTCTATGCTCTTGACCTTTATTTCCGGCTTCAAATACATCATGTACTCATATAAAATGCCAACTTCGTCTCTTGTCCCACAAACAATTAGTACTACAAAAAAAATATCGCAGAGTACAACGAACATAACATCAAACAATAATTATTCACATACAAGTAAATCAGTCAGTATAAAACAAAACATCAAACATCAAACATCCTCAACCTGAATTAACCAGCAGGGAGCGTCCCAACCGCACCAAACAGGTCTATCATTCACAGCCAGTATCATTCATTTAGCTGGCGACACATTTCAGGCCACCCTTTGGTACTAAGCAACAAGAGTACACAAGTAAATAATATTCTGAGAAACATCACGTCCAGAGCAGGATCGATCCCACACCTATCAGGCGCCATTGGTTTCTAGATGTGGACAAGGCAAGTTAGATCACGCGGCGACAACGCTCGCTAGAACTGTCATCAATACATGGAAGGCTGGCACAAACTAAGGACAAATAAAGTATACTCACTGTATTTTGATGCCATTTTTCTAGCATCTGGCATCAATACATACAGTATGCTTTCTTTGTCCTTAGTTTGTGGAAGTAAAGCTGACGCAACGTCAAACGTTCTTGAAAGTGATAAGGTACTCAGGATACGCCTGGGTATCGTTGAAGATGACAAATATGCCAGGGTTGTGGAGGCGATCAACTGCTGAATCATAATCATACTTCGAGTCTGGCATCTTTGGGAGCACCCTCATTTTGGAATTGCCTTGTATAAAATTTCCAGTTAAGACTTTGCACATGTACATTTTCTGTTCTCCAGTCAATGGATTCGGTGGACTGTATATAGGATTTGTTGAATATTTGCTTGTCACTGCAAAGTAGACGCCCTGGCCATACACTACACCTGAAAGCACAAAACGAATATTAAATAATTTGTTCCAGAACGAACTTATTTTAACTTTTTAAAAAATATATATTATTAATTGTTTAAGAACTTTTCTGGATGGGTTATCTACTGCTAAAGTCCCGGTCAGACCTACCGATTAAATCATTCAATTTGTTCCATGCGATTTCATCTCAGGACTGATCGCACGAAGCAACCGGTCAAACGCTAAAATTAATTCCATACAACAGAGGCGGAAGTTGGTTTTCGATGCGGCTCGCTCATAGGTTGCTTTCCTTTTTTCTTTAGTCCTTACGAGATCCGTTGGATCTCATATTTGATATGATGATGGTGTTCGTTGTTGTCAGGGTGGCGACGTGGTGATCGTCCTTAACGCTCATGCAATAGGACGTTAAGCATCGTTTTTCGTCGCCCATAGTTTCCAATCACTATTTAAAAAGAGATCCGTGGGATCTCAATTTTGATATGATGATGGTGATCATTGTTGTCAGGGTGGCGACGTGGTGATCGTCCTTAACGCTGGTGCAATAGGACGTTAAGCTTCGTTGTTCCATAGTTTCCCAGTCCCCTATTCGCTATATGTGAGTGGGACTTTAATCTATCTACCTAACCTAACCCATAGTCCTTCTCCCATACGCCAGAGAGAAAGGAAGAAGAGAGAAATCACTTAGCGATATCGCCTCTATGAGAAGTGATGTACGGTGGAGGAGTTACGTCCCTTCAACGTAACATGGGCTTGCTTTCGGTTCTTAGTCTCTTGTCTATATATGGGGGTTTTTAATTATATTTTAAAAAAATGTTTTAGACCGCGATTTTCACCTTTTGCTGTTGAAAATGTTTGAAATAAGGCTTTTCAAATGTGAGAAAATTTTTTTTATGCACATCTGTTTATTTTTTCATGACTTGCTGCCTCTTGACCGTAAGCGCTTCCTAAACTGTAACCCGTGATATAGGTGGCTTTTGCATTGTTTTGTTGCTTGAAATAAACAGTATGTATAAGATAAATTGAGTTAAAATAAAAATAATAATAATATTTAAAAAAAAAACACTAGTCTAGAATATGTGTCATACAATGATACATGCCTAATTTATTTTTTGTTCCGTATGGGGTCATACAGCATACGGATTGATTGGCAGTTTTAGTGTGTATAATTTATGTGTGTGGGTGTGTGGGTGTGTGTGGGTGCGTGTGTGTGTGATATAGAAAGAGATGGAGATCGAAATATAAATAAAGATATTGACTAATTCGAAACGTAAATCTAGTTGTGCACACGGAAATTCATTTATTTACAAAAATATGCTTCGATTGATTTCAACATAATAATTAGGGTACGTAATAATTATACTCTCTCTCAGTCAGTCTTCTCTCTCTCTCTCTCTCTCTCTCTCTCTCTCTCTCTCTCTCTCTCTCTCTCTCTCTCTCTCTCTCTCTCTCTCTCTCTCTCTCTCTCTCGTATTTAAAAAAAGGTGAACAAGGCAACTTTCTGTGATCACAAATGAAACCATCCTGCAATCAACCCTATATATTTCATTCAAATTGACAATACACGCAGTGAGTCTTGTGACAAAATAAAGGGTTGGCATCTGTATTTTATATTAGAATATTCTGCCACAACCTAATTTAATTATAACAGGATACGAAGTTGAGGAATTACAGACACAGTTTGGTGGACAGCAAATAACAAGCCGCTGAAATTTTACTTTTTTCATACTGTCTTACAATCTTTTTTTCTTTTATTTATTAGTGCGGCAAATCAAGTTGGGTTACTTAACAAACATAACATTAATCACGTTTATACCAAGACTTTGCAGTGCACCAGAATCGTTTTAAATCTAGATCTAGACAGAGGATGACACATCACAGCAAACGGCCAGAGGGCACCCCTTTGTAGTTCTACTGTGGCTTAGATTTAGATTTTAGATTTTAATGCTTTAGTGTCCCTTTTTATCGGGAAATTCCGGGCCGCCTCCCCTGTGGAAGGCGTAGTCGCAGCCTGTGGCGCGCCCAAACCCAACCTACCTAACATTAGTTGTGATTTTTTGAAATTTAGAAATTCTTTAAATTTTTGATTTTTTTTTTGAAATTTTGCTGGGGGAGCAAACCGGAGTACCCGGAGAAAACCCCCCGAGACGTTGCCCGAGTCGAAAGTAAATAATATTCGGAGAAACATAACGCCCCGATGCAGGATCGAACCCACACCTGTCAGGCGCCATTGGTTTCTGGCCTGTGGACAAGGCAAGTTAGTCCCGCCTTAGCCCACTTGGCCACAACGCTCGCTAATTGACACTGACAATGACAGTAGTGAGTAGGCGTACTTTTTATTGATACTGAACTAAGTTCAAGTTAATTATCACTAAGTACTAACCCTACACACAATTTTTATTAATTCCTTGGGCTAATCCAAACCGTTTCTTACACGAAACATCACCTTAGTTCCAATCCGTCTTGTATCATTGACAACCATTCATTGACCGGTCTTGGTCATCATAATTCATTCATATCATGATTCTTGTCTGTCAGAATAGATCTACAATTTCTTCAAGAACTTATCGTTCTTCTTCCTTTGGGAAACGAAAAAAACTCTTCCCCTTGCATGCAGCCTTTAATCGTGCGTTTGTGCAGTTCAAAGCTGCACAGTGGTCACCGTAACTGCTCCTGCGATTTTTTTCCCCCCTCTCCATCAGATCTTCGCTCTGTGAAGCAGCCATTTTCACACATGTTACAATCAAGTCGCATAACTCTTGATGCGTCATCACACCAATGGCGTCAGTGCGCGGTCTAAATATTCCTGGTCTATGCATACGCCTAGGTGTTCGGGGACGTAAAACCTTATTCCCATAGTCCCATATACGCCATGTGTCCGGGGACGTTAATCTCTTAAGCAAGCAAGCAACCCTACACCAAGTGGGGCCGGGTAGCTCAGTTGGTAGAGCGTATTACTAGTAACCGAAAGGTACCTGATTCGAATCCCGGATTGGCCAACGTGTGACCATATTATTTTCCCCTTACCATCAACTGGTTCGCTGGTGTTAGAATAATGTGACCAGTAGTCGCCTATACGCTTCG
The DNA here is from genome assembly GCA_036898135.1 of Oncomelania hupensis. Lineage (NCBI taxonomy): Eukaryota > Metazoa > Mollusca > Gastropoda > Littorinimorpha > Pomatiopsidae > Oncomelania > Oncomelania hupensis. The sequence goes on along the minus strand of CM072515.1, from coordinate 19,975,558 downwards.
GTGTCGTGTGACTATAATCTACAGTTACATTTTCCCCCCTATACTCTACTGTTCACGCAGTACATACTTACTAAAATTGGAACGATACAGAGAAGATTAGCATGGCACTGGGCGCAAGGATGACACGCAAATTCGCGAGGCCTTCCATATTTTTTTCCCCTATATGCTACAGTGTCTGGGGACAGTAAATCTATCCCCTATACGCTTTATGTGTCCGGGGACGTTAATTTAACCAATCCCCTATATGCCATTGTGTTTGGGGACTTTAAACTACCAACCACCACCTCTCCCTTGCCCCTATATGCTTCGGTGTCCTGGGACATAAATCTAAAAACTCTCCCTTGTTTCTACGTAGGCTACATGTTGTAAAAGCTATGGTCAACAGTTCGATTTTGAGCAATTCGGAGACTGAAAGAGAAGATGGTTTGCCATATTCCGCAGTTTTAGTAGCAGATGAGGAGGAAACTTCTGTCAATGGGGGATAGGGCCATGGACCTGGAGGAGGGAGACACTCGGGGCTCATTCTGGTCTTTGATCCGATCACAGGCTAGGAAGTCTCGTCTTTCGTAGGCCTCAATTACATACTATGCATAGTACGTATGTAGGAGGCCCACGAGTGTATATTGTGGTGTGGGCCATTTTCTTCAGTAGCAATGTCAAGGACGCCACAGCAAGTTCTGATTGGTCCATACTTATGATTTCATCGCAGGAATTAGAACATGTTCCATCCTCCGAATCTACGATGGATTTGCTTGAGATTTTATCGTAAGCTTGTTGTACAACTTATGGCAGCGTGTGACCGGGTAAATCTTATGAGAATTGATAGGTCTGATCGAGGCTTAAGCATTTCAGATAATTATTATTTGCATTTTCTCAAAGGTCAAGGTCGCTGTATTTTACAATTTTCCAAACACGTTTTGGGCAGTATCTCAAAATTGACCGAAACGGTTTTGTTGCTTGCAGATATTCTGCATCTTCAAGATAAAGCCGATTCACAACCCCTCCCAAAAAATTAACAGTTTTGAAAAAGCTTATTTATCGGCTATGAGTGCGAGCCTCTGGAACTACCTTTGAATGGCTTGCCATCTTGTAACTTTAAACATTATGAATGTTCTGTGGAATACATCGTGTTGTTACAGTCATGAATGAGATGATTTATAGTTGTTTTATTGCTTTTTCATGCATGCATGTTCAGCAAATTTGAATTTGAATACCGCAATTCGTGGACACAAGTAATAAAATGCTTTACCGTTTTTGCCGCATAAACTCCTGTTGAATCCACAACGAGCAATGTTATCAACTGACTCATGTGCTGTACCATGCCAAAGAGTCCTTTCAATACTTGTAGTGTTTGGATTCTGTCGCTGAAGTTGCTCTTTTTTTGTTTCATACTGGCGGTAGAGGGGTTTATTTTGTATTCGTTCAACCTGCATAAAACAGTGTAACAAAATTTTAAATATAATACAATCTGTGCGTTACAGCGTGCGTGTGTGTGTGACAGTGCCTTTAAGATGACACAGCTGTGCATCATTTCACTTTCCACTTTTTAATTCCGCTAAAAGTGGATGCTGACTTAAGTTTTTACCGCATGCATAGCAATCTGAGTCTATGTACTAACCCCTCCCCCATACCCTTCTCCCTCCCCCATGCCCCCTACCCTCCCCCTCTCCCCCCCCCAAAAGTCATGATTTTTGCAAATCTGTGTGAGATAAGTCCTAAAATTAAAAATGAAATGTAAAAAATACCCTTCCGTCCGTCCGTTTGTCAGCCGTCTGTCTGTTCCAAACTTGCAAGTAGATTAATATCTTTTAGAATGTATTTCAACTATCACAACCAAACTTGGTAAGATAGTGTATACCCATGAGACCTCATAAATCATAAGTGAATGAATGACTTCACTTCAAGGTCACATGGTCAAGAAATGTTAGAAAAAAAATGACAATATTTCACCCCCCCCCCCCAATTTTTTTTCTAGGCTATTAATACTAAACTTATGATTCTTTGAGGCATAATATATATTAATGAGATATACATACTATACACATTTGGTCAAACTCACTCAAAGTTCAAGGTCACTGGAGTTATTCAAAGTCAGTTACTATAGGTACTTTGAAGTCACCTTGACCCTAAACTATGAGAGATATAAAGTCCATACTTGTATTTAGAGACGATAGATTGATCTTTCATAATTGTTCCGTTTGTGTATTAATCTTGAAGGTCAAGGTTATTTTAGGCCTTGAAAAAACATAAAAAAATAGGTCATCGTACAGTGGAATGGCTGTTTATTTAACCCATAGTATGCAACAACATTAGATTATTAGATCCGACATGCATGAGAGGTCACGTAATCGAGGGTCAAGGTCATCCCGAGGTCAAGGTCACTGAAGGTCAAGATCGTCCCAAGGTCACCGTGTTATTTTTTTAGCATAATACAACTTTAACTGTACTTTATGTGATAGTACATGAGTGTATTTGGAGCTGGAGGTCAAGGTCATCTCAAGGTCAAAAGCATAGAAAGATCAAAGTCGATATTTGTACTTTAATGCCGCCTTTTCATTTTGTTTTTTCTGGGCACTCATTTTCATGTTAAATATTGAAAGTCCCATCAGGAGCATGTGATTCACATGGACTTTGCCCATCTTTTTAAAAAAACAACTAATTTTTGTCTATTCTGTCTATTCTGGATAACATGCGGTTTACTGGAAATAGTAGCAAACTGCACGTTTCTGCAAGATTAGCAGTTGCTTGACACTGTTTACCGAGTTCCTACCTTAATTATGGAGAATTGATTCCTTAGAAGTGATTTCTCAAACGCTTCAACAACTCGCTGGTGCTCATGATCAGTCTTTGTCAATTGATACACCTGCGTGTCTTCTTCCTGTTGCTGTTCCCAGGTGGCAGGTAGCTCCATTGCAGTTTCTAGACATGTAAATATTTATATTGCATTTCATAGAGTAACTTGATGCAGTGCCCCGTATTATCAGTATCAAAGATAAATGGGGTGTGTAGAAGGTTTGTGGAAGGATCGTTGAGGTTCAAAAACTTTTTTTCGAGGTTCTTAGATCCCGAATCTAGGTTCCTTAACCTTTTTCTGTCCAGAAGGTTCAGCAATCTAGGTTTAGGATGAGAACCTCGAAAAAAGATTTCTGAGCCTCAACGAACCTTCCACGAACCTTCTAATGAAGACACTGTTCAATCGGGAAATATCGCCAAAAAACAGAAGTTTAGCATATGATACAGTGCCCCGTGTAGCCGAGTCGTTGAAATATTTGCTGTGCTTCCAGGCGTAATGCTGACTGTAGTTAGCAGTTGGATGGGCGAACGTTCAGGTGCTGTCGTACCGATAACTTGATCACCCTGATGCTCAGGCAGTGCAGAGAACCTTCATTTTTGGAATTAGAGTTTAAACAAAGGCATAGTGTGTGCATGCAGGCATTCCATCGCACGGAATTTAAAGATCCTTGCATTCATTTTCTAAACCGGTGAGTGCCAGAGCACCTTGCATGCACTATCCCTTGGTGTATTAGCTCAAGATCAGGATTAGGTGGGGTTGTTGGTTTCGTTTCACCTCATCTTCGGGTGACCCTAACACTGCCGTATTTTGGCTGAAAAGACAACCCGAATGTCGCCTGCATTGGTGACAAAAAAATAATATTATCTAAAATACATTTACTGTTCTTATTTTTAAATACATCTCAGTAAGAATATAGGGCCCACTGATGACCATTAATAGACTGTACTAGTGTTGTGCTTATGTCATGGACCTTTAGTAAAAAACAAAGGATAAATAATATTGACCAAAATTAACAGTGGCACAAACAACACTTGTCTTTTGACAAATAAACTATGTTGAATATTAAATACATAAAACAACAACAATAACATCAATAATAATAATAATAATAATAATAATAATAATAATAATAATAATAATAATAATAATAATAAGAAGAAGAAGAAGAAGAAGAAGAAGAAGAAGAAGAAGAAGAAGAAGAAGAAGAAGAAGAAGAAGAAGAAGAAGAAGAAGAATCAAGGGAAATACCTTTCTGACTGACTCTTCTAATCACAGGCAGTGGCTTTCCACTCTTGCTCCAGGGTTCCATTTTCATTTGCTTAAGATCAACCCAGGATTTCTTGCCTTCATTGTCCACTTCTACTTTCTTCAGATTGCGCTTGTACGCACTTTCCAGCTTGTAGTTTGCATCTGGTGAAAATGGCACCTTCTCTATTCCGCCTTTCTGGTCCTGAAATTTAAGATGTACGAAAGCTGCAGTGATCTTTTCCACCAGTAGGTATTGCTTACAAATGTCACAAACAAGCAAACATTTTTCGTTTTCTAATTAATTTTATTTATTTATTTTGTTTTGTTTTGACATTCGTTTAATTGACAGCTAGCAAGCAAAGTTTAGACAGAACAGGAGTGACATGCACCATGCATCTTTTCCATGAGATAGGCTACTTATTGTGGTGGTGTTCTGAACGCACTGAGGTGGATGATCCAATTGCTACTTAATATATTGAATTCGAATTTCCTATTGGGAAATGGGAACAAGGTACCTGAAAAGATTTTACACCTTTTTTGGCTCTGATCTACATCTGAGTGAGAAATTGCATAATCCATTGCAATGCCTCCAACCATGCATCCACCAGAACGTAATTCTGTCTTTATAGTGCTGTTACAGAATATTATTGAAATCAAAAGAGTGATTTGGTTTTTTGGGCGACGCAAAGCCACATGCAGTTTTCTATCCATTCTCTTCAACAAGTAGCACGCACTAAACTAAAACAATGAACATATGACTATTGGCACTCTACAAGCCATATGATTATCCCCAACAACAACTTCAGCATCACAAACAAATTCATCTGTTTAAAACTATGCTAATATACTATAAATGCATTTGTTAAAAGTGTTACCAGGATCTTGTACCACTGCACCACGCCCGAACAGAATTCATATTGAAGGAATTTTGAGATTTCATTGTGGGCTTTGAGAACCGCTGCCTTATCAAACCCTTTCACGACCAGGTACATATCTTTAGGTTGCATGTCTAGCTGAATGCCGTGTCTCTCAGCAATCTGACGAACTGTTAATATAACCTGAAAATAATTAAGAGTACCTTAGTGACATAATTTTAGACTGTGGCATTTTACATACAGAATTTCTTGAACATATTATTTCAGGCAGAGTAGTAAAGACACTACAGTAAAGACATGGCATTCTTTAACATTTCGCCTGCGGCAAATTTAGATACTGAAAATAACCTGGAAAGTTTTCTAGTAATAATCAAAGAATATACTATAGCAGAATGTCTTTGAGACAACAAAAGAATCAACATATAATGTTATTTTGTGTGTGTGAATGTGTACGTTGTTAAAGAAAAGAGAGAGAGAGAGAGAGAGAGAGAGAGAGAGAGAGAGAGAGAGCGAGAGAGAGAGAGAGGGAGAGAAATTAATAATCTAAACCTAATTCTAGAATACATCAATAATATCTTCGTTGCTTAATTTGATTTAACGAGCACTGCCACAATTATTGGGGAAACAAAGCGATGACCAACGCAACATAACATTCATTATTTGATATTAACAATTATATAACTTGCCTTTTGTTCACTGTCCTCTGTGGATAGTTCATATCTCAATGGCATTGTAACAAGCTGTCTTTCAACCAGCTCTTCAAATTGTCTTGTGAAGTACACAATGTTTTGCATGCTGTCACTGTATATGTACAAGGATACCTCACGTTCTTCTGTGGGCTGAGCCGCTGTTTCAGAGGGCCCAAACTTCGAAGCTTCTTTGGGACAAATAATAATGATGTTATTAATGGTATTATTATTATTATTATTATTATTATTATTATTATTATTATTATTATTATTATTATTATTATTATTATTATTATTATTATTCCGTTTTTTCCCCACTGTGAGCAGGTCAAAGTGTTGTCCAATGGCTTGTGTGATGGTCTGTCGGACTTCGTCGTTGGTGATGGGCTGGGTATAGGAAATGCACAGAAGTCCTCTGTAGCACCTAATCTCCATGCTTTGTTTGGACAACATTTGACAACACGATGACCTGCTCACAGTGATGAAAAAACGGAAACTCCGATGGTATGGCCACATCACCAGATCATCAGGTCTTGCAAAGACCATCCTGCAAGGCACAGTGCAAGGAGGTAGAAGAAGAGGGAGACCGAAAAAGAGGTGGGAGGACAACATTCGAGAATGGACTGGTTTGACACTGAGCGAAACAATCAGGGTTGCTGAGGACAGGGAAAGATGGAGTACGCTGGTTAAACGAGCATCTGTGGTGCCCCTACGACCTCCGAGTTATGGGATAGGATAAAATAGGATTATTATTTTTATTGAGGATTTTTATAGCGCACATAGCTCGCCGTACTTGACAAGACTCAAGGCGCTGGCCAATAAAGGATCTAACTCAAACCGCCTGAGACGCCCACCCGCAGCCTTTGGGCGCATGGTCTGACGCCTGGACAACTGAACACAATCCTGGGCAGCCAGGGATGGGGAAGAAGGACCAAGTGCATGTTGGGTGTGTTCTTGTTACAGGCACTCACCCGTCTAGGACATGAGCGTCAGGATCTTTAAAGTCCGTTAGGATGGAATGTATGCGATACATAGACTAGACCTCGGTTTATACTCTCATCCGAAGGAGTAGGAAACAGGAGTAAAGTGTCTTTTCCAGGGACACAACACAATGCCCGGCCAGGGCTATAACCCGGGATCTTCAGATCCGCAAGCCAAAGCACTACCATTAGACCACCGTGCCTCCTCGTCCTACTGGTATCGTTGTCGTCATCATCATCATCATCATCATCATTAAGCGTATTTGACATTCCTATGACTCAACGAGAAGGTAATAGGTGCAGACAAAGGGTTTCTTGTAGCCTGCTTAAATGTGCACACTTACTTGGTTCTCCAACATTTACAAAATAAAGGTCCTATCCTATCCTGTCCCATAACCCGAAGGTCGTAGGGGCACCACAGATGATCGCTTAACCAGCATACTCCATCTTTCTCTGTCCTCAGCAGCCCTCATGGCTTCGCTCAGTGTCAAACCAGTCCATTCTCGAATGTTGTCCTCCCACCTCTTTTTCGGTCTCCCCCTTCTTCTACCTCCTTGCACTGTGCCTTGCAGAATGGTCTTTGCAAGGCCTGATGATCTGGTGACGTGGCCATACCATCGGAGTTTCCGTTTCTTCACCACTGTGAGCAGGTCATCGTGTTGTCCAATGGCTTGTGTGATGGTCTGTCGGACTTCAACGTTGGTGATGTGTTGGGTATAGGAAATGCACAGAAGTCTTCTGTAGCACCTCATCTCCATGCTTTGTATTCTTCGTTGGAGATCTGCTGTGAGGGTCCATGCTTCGCAAGCATATAGGAAGATGGAGATGACCAGAGAGCGCAGCAGTCTTACTTTGGAATGTAGACTGATGGTTCTGTCTTTCCAAATGGGCTTCAACCTTGTCAGGGCAGCAGTTGTTTGTGCGATCCTGGAGAGGACTTCCTGTCGAGACCCATTGTCTGACACAATGGCTCCTAAATATTTGAAGCTGTGCACTGTGTTGAGGGATTGGCCTTGTACTTTGATGTCCGTGTTGATGCCATTGGTGTTGTTGGTCATCATTTTGGTCTTCTCTGCACTTATTTCCATTCCATAAGCTCTGGAGGTGGTGTCAAGCCTCTGTACAAGCTGTTCAAGTTCTTGTTCCTCTCCAGCCAATCCATCAATATCATCCGCAAAACGAAGATTGGAGATTGCTCTGCCCCCTATGCTGACTGTGCCTTCGTGATCTGCAAGAGCATCTGACATGATGCGCTCTAGGAAGATGTTGAAGAGTGTTGGAGAGAGTAGGCATCCTTGACGCACACCGATTGTTGTTCTGAACCAGTTCCCGATGACGCTGTTATGGAGGACTGCACTGGTAGCCTTGTCATACAGGCTTTTGATGACTTCTATAATTTTAGGGCTGATGTTGTACACTTTCATGGTTGCCCATAGAGCTGCATGCCAGACTCGGTCAAATGCCTTCTTGAAGTCTATGAACACATGATATAGATGTTGGTGCTGTAGGTATTTCTCACAGATTATTCTGAGGTTGAAAATCTGTTCAGTGGTACTTCGCCCTGCCATGAATGTCATGAACTGGCTAGTATTAACTCTGCTTGTTTACTATTTAGCCATGTGTAGTCTTTGTAACAGTAGAGAAGTTAGACTATTACTCAGCAGCAATTAAGGTACACAGCAGACCACACACAGCGAGCGAGCCACCCACATCGCAGTGAGTCAGCACTTGAGCTTTGAATCGGACCGTTTTAACCAATCAGAGCAGGCTCAGTGGGTAGAGCAGTTTTGACTGTGTCAAAACCTAAGACAGTTTGAATCAGTCGTGTGTGAGAAGAGGTAGAGTCAACATCTCCACAGCTAGAGAAATCTCTACACTCATAGACCAGGAAGCAGGACTTTGAAATCTTAGAATTCTCTCAAGTCATCACGGGCCTGAACTTGTCAAACAGGTAAATGAACACCCTTCTGTTTCATCGTGATATATTTGTATTATTGTTGAAATTATGTTTGTGGAATTTGCTATGCATAAATGTGAAGTGTTAATCCGAATTTGCCGTACCACGTGGAAGAGCCGACCACGAGCCGAAACACGACCGGTTGCGCCGCCATGTTGTATACCATACGGAACCACTGTTGTTTAACTTATATGTATGTTTGCAGACCAGTGGCTGTACCACTGAATGTTTATAATATTATTAATTCTGTATGTGTATAGTTAGACACGATTGATATTTATGTATGTATAGGAATTTAGAGTGAGATTCCAGTGGAACCCGGAAGTAGCAGAATGTTCGTCGCTTATGTATAGAGATGTGGAGCTATCACTGAGGGCTACTTGGCTTTCAGTGAGACGCTCTGCACAAACCGATTATTCAGGGTTGTGCAGAATTTCGTCTCTTATATTACAGACGAGCAGGCGAGCTATCCCGAGCTATCCCGAGCTATCCTGTGCACCCCACTCCACAGAAACGACTAGTTGGGAGGAGACTCTACCGCACAAGACGGAAAGAGCGACCTGAAGAAACACCCTGTCAGACCCCACAGCGTGGCAAGGGAACCCAACTACACAACGACAAAGGTGTACCAGAAGCTACCTCACAGAAGGACTTCGAACACCCCACACATGAGTTAAGTGCATAAGGCGAAGGTGCACTTAAACTGATCATAACAGGACCACAGTAGTCCAACTCTTCAGAAACTGTAAAACGGACCACAGTAGTCCAAATCTACATAAACTTATAGCAAAGTGCCCGAGGAAGAAAAACAGCTGCCTAGACTATCAGCGATCGAACTATTAGCATTGAAAGAGACTTTTTAAGTTAGATTAGTACTTAGAGAATCTTGTATAGAGTAGAAGAAATAAATGTGTGATTTTAACTGTTATCAAGTGGCTGGACTACAGATGATTCATAGCCGTGTGAAAGCTAGTGTGACAGTATCTTTTACCATTTTTCTATCTATTTCTGTACCCCAACCTTAACACAGAACGAGCTAAACAAATAAATTTATTAAAGTAATTCATAGGGTGACTTACTAGCAGTTCCCACCGAATAAACGTGAGGGTCCATAATTCCATTGTGCAGAGCCCATAAACCCCACGTGACAATGAATCCTGCTTGTTCTTCAGCTATGATTTGTTCAGCTTGTGGTTTCAACCTGTTGAGTATTATTTTCAGGAGGACCTTGCTAGGATGGCTGATGAGGCTGATGGTGCGGTAATTTTCACACTCCTGAAGGTTACCTTTTTTGGGAAGAGTGATGACAAGCGACTGGGTCCATGGTGTAGGCCATTCCCCACTCTGCCAGATCTTGTTACAGATAATGGTGAGAGCATCAGTCATCGCTTCTCCTCCTGCTTGTAGCAGTTCCGCTGGTATGTTGTCCACTCCCGCTGACTTCCCTTTCTTCAGCGATTGCACTGCTGCCTCAACTTCTTCCCGGAGAATTGGGAGGATTTCTTCTTCTTCTCTGCTCTCGGGACATGCTAGAACTGATGGGTCTCCATTTGGTGTATGGTTGTAAAGGTCAGAGCAGTACTCTGTCCATCTGTCCAAGACTTCTTGTTCTTCTGTAAGGCAAATGCCAGACTTGCTTTGGATAGTGGAGACTTTGGGCTGTTTAACACTTGTCAGCCGCTTCACAGTCTGGTAGGCCTTCTTGCTGTTGTTCTTGTTCAGATTGTTCTCTATTTCCTGGCATTGATCTTCTATCCAGTTCTCCTTTGCTGTGCGCATGCCTTTTCGGATGTCATTGTTGATTTTTCGGTAGACATCAGCTCCCTGTGAGGTGTTCTTTTTCTTTTTTAACTCTCTTCGTTTATCACACAGATCCAAAAGTTCAGGTGTGATCCACGGCTTCTTCTTTGGTCGGTGCTTGCCAAGGATCTCAGTGGCGGCATCTGTTACAGCTGAGTTGAAGGTATTGGTCATGGTGTTGACATCTACTTCGCCTGCCCCCAAAATAAGCAGTGGTGCAAATTTCCCTCCAATTGTGGCCTGAAATATTTTTGCCACATCCGGGTCTTGCAGTTTGTCCAGGTATTAACGTTGAAAATTAACATATCACGCGCATTTGATAACGTTTTGGGAAGAATTTTAACACTACTTTAGTGCTAAGCTTAATAAAAATATAATTAGTACTAGCTGCAGCAATCTGTGCTTTCAAAATGTACTGCTAAAATGAAAATGCAAAAAAAAAAATAATATTAATAATAACCAGAAAATGTTTAGAAATAAATTTAACGAAAACTAACACAAATATTTAAATTAAATAAAATACCTGAAGACAATCAGCCAAGAAACGAACTCCTGATGCGGATATTGATATAATTAATAACAAGTTTGTTAGAAACGACGAGTAGCATAAAGGGGAGAAAGAAAAAACATTACCAGAGATTATGATTGTGTGTTCCTTTTCTTAATCAAAATGTTTACAATCAGTTTAGTCCGGTTTACTCCTATTGTTACAGTTTGAACTAAGCGTGGTGGTTAAAACTTATACAAGTATGTGTCAATTTTACTAAGCTGTCCTCACCTTCTGCAAGAAGTGGCTTCCACGATTTTCTACCATAGCTCTGTGTGTGACTGATCTTGGAATAGTGTTCTTCTCTGACTTCCATCTGTTCGAGTTTCAGTTCTCTTTCAGACCAAAATGAACCTTTGTGAAGGGAAGTGAAAACCTGTACATGAAAGGTGACATATTAATAACTTCGGTGACATTTCCGAATCACATGCGTGAATGTGCAGCAGTCCGAGTCTATGTACTCGCCCCAAAAAAACATTTTCCAGATTTTTGCAAATCTGTGCAAAATGAAGCCTAACTACTAGTCCCCAAAAGACAAAACAAAAGTATCTGCGGACAAAAATTAATTAGTTCGAATTTATTTTATGAATGATGGTTAAAGTTTAACGTCTACATTGCCATATGGCAGATGGGGAAACTATTTTATCTATTACAACTTTGTATATGATGGTGTATATTCATGAGATCTCGACAACTATTGGTAATTGAATGACCTCCCTTCAATGTTAAGGTCAAGGGTTCAAGAAATATTAGCCAGAAAAAGACAATTGTCTACACAAATGCACATTTTCTTCTAAGTTATTGATAGTAAACTTATGCTTGTTTGAGGGATCCAAGTTTGCGCAACCTCGCTTCAGGGTCAATTTCACTTGAGTCGTCTAAAATCGGTGTGTATGGGTTCTCTGAAGTGACCTTGACTCTAGACTATGATATGAGAATTAGAAAATGCAAACTTGTTATAATTATGTAGAGATGACAGATTGATCATTTATATAATTTGACGTTTTTACATACATAGACTCACACTACTAAATGCATTTAAGTCAAAAGCCGTCAAAATGTTTCATTGTTCAGTGGAATGGCTGTACATTCGATCCACACGCAACCGTTTATTTCAGTTGTTAAAACGTAGACCCTATTGGGCACTCATTTTGTAGAATATTGCGAAAATGTTCCCAAGAAGCATAAGAGGTATATGGGCTTTGCCCTTCTAGTTTAATTTTTACAAAGTCGGAATAAAGATTTTTGGGTGTTTGCAGGCTTCAGGACAGCATTTCACACCAATAAAATGTTTAAAACAGATCATTATCCATATGAGGTTTGTGCAGGTTTACACTGAAACGAGAATAAATATTCCACCCCAAACCCGAATCTTAAATGAATGTGCTCTTATTATTTTGTGACATAATGATAATGTCACATAATTATGTGCTGTATTCAAACTGTAGAATAGTTCATTGCCTCACGTGCATTTTGCTGAGAACGTTAAGCAAACTCCCGCAACTGACGCTCTACCAAGGTTACTGTACCTGCAGGATGTTTTTGTCAGTGTTGAAGACAACAATGCGGACCTCTGTCAGAGATGTCGCTGGGTTCTTTTCTTTGAACTGCTCAGCTGTCCTAAGCATGGTCTTAGCGACACGGTCGATCGGGAAGCCCAGGGTTCCAACTCCCAGGACAGGAAAGGCAATTGTTTGGTGTCCATGCAAGGCTGCCGTGTTCAGACATACCAACATGACTTGCTCCAGGCTCTATAAACAACACAGACAATGCACCATTATTTATGTGTAGATGACACAGCATCCCTAACACTTTGCTGAATTGAAGTAGATTGCTTTCAACGTTTGATGGCATCTGAGCTTTGTAAAGAAGTGGGTCACCGTCAAGAAGAAGAACATAATTACAATAACATTAGCTGAACTTAATGACAGTGAACTTAAAAAAAAAAGTTTGTCTAGGTCGCACATTTGATTATAACTTTTTTCTCTCTTTCCGATCCTGAAGAAATAAATGTATGAAAAAAAAAGTGTACACCAGACCTGTTTCCCTTTAGACACATTTCGTCGTCATTTCTTCAGTAATATTGTGTCCGAGAAAACCGTATTTTTTTAGAGCAAGTTATTTTTTTATTTTTGTAAGGAAATCGTTTTTAAAGACCTCCTTTTTTTAAATTAGAAAACAATATCTTACGACCATTTGTCATTAGTGCATTAGTCAATTTATGTGAAGGATTTTATCAATAAATCACACCACAGAGATGTGTCTGATGGTCTCCAAAAGTAGACATATCTATCCTCTTTCCATTCACCCCTACCCAAAACATAATAAGAGAGAAGTGAAGCATGTTTTAAGAGGCTTTCCATTACTAAATTGCAAAAGGAATATACATAGAAAACAACCTTTGGCGTCACAAAAATTAAGACTTAAAAAAAAATTTGAAGAGATATGGCCATATGGCCATGTGTACTTGGCTGACTTGGTAACCGGGTTACCAGTTTTCTCTTACAATCTGATAATACACTGAAATGTTTGATGCATCAGATTTCCTATATAAATGTTGGAAGAGATGTAGCATGAAAAGTCTTCTGTAAGCCCTACATACAGTAATACACCTACTGCAATACAAGCTGGGGAATCCTTGTAGGGTGACAAATTAATATGGTAGATCTCCTTGCAGGACAGATTATGACCCATTGTCACTGCAACATGCTGGTCATGTGGTATGCCTTGCGGGTACCGAGCGGCACACTCTTCTTGAAGTTTTGGTCCAGCCGCAATCATCAAGGCCTTTGATGATTTGCCACTATGGTGATTCAAATTCAGAGAAGTGGAGTTCACAATAACATCACACTGCAAGAAATCAAGAAAACAACGAATTCTTACCGATTGTTGAAAACAAAGATATTGCCAAGAACAGTTGTTAGTGATTATAAAATTTACTAGTAGCCTATAACTTTACCCAAAAATTCTCTAGCGGTTGCAAAGCTATAAGAGGGATTGTTCTTATATAGCGCCCTTACAAGCAGAGCGCTAAACATTAATATCTGGCATGCACACAATAGTTTGCTGAAGTCAGGATTCGAACCCGCGTCGCCCAAGAGGTATGTACACAAGGCGTGCTCCATGACCACTGAGCTATTTCTTCCCTGTTTACGCTGAAAATCCTTATGCAAACTGTAAGGTTTGAACTCCTGATATGTTGGGTTGATTTCATCTTCTTTCGAACAACCTTTTAATTTCTTCAATCTTCTTTTTGTCGTTTAATATGTTCATACTGCAAATATTATTTATTACTCATATATAGCTGCGCTTTATGCAGATCAGTGTGCAGCAATCAAACATCAGGTGGTTCTTTTTTTTAATTTGAAGCATCAATCGCATGCATACCTAGACCTCACATTGCTGCAAGCATGCGAGTCAAACATGTTCGTATTTTATTCTGTGTTTAACCAGAGTTAAAATAATTTGACTCAAGAAAAATAAGAGTACAATATCGGCTTGACAGTAGAACAGCTATTTACAAGAAGCGAAATATATTAATACATAACTATAATTGGAATTTTGATGTATGTTAATCCTAGTATGATTGGTAAAAGGTAAAGGTAAAGGTAGTCCCATAGCCTTGTGGCCGTAGGGGAGCGTGATGTTGGAGATCACACTTATCTTGGGCCAGCGTAATGAGGGTGATGCCCAACTCTCTCCCTCGCTGCTTTACCTTCCCCACCCTCAAGAGAGTAGGTACTCAATCACAGTTGAGTCAACTGGGGGCGTTGTTGTTTGTCGCTTCACACCTTAGCGGTCACCCATCCAAGTGCTAACCGCACCGGACGGTGCTTTACTTTCGACACAGTAGCGAGTGCTCCAACCACTGCACTATCCGACACCCCTTGATGATGATTGAATTCACACAAATTACAACATATTTTATACTCATTCAAAGGGATGTAAGGGGAATAAACTTACAATTTGAGATGATATGTCTCCTTCAACAACCACAGTGCGTAGTTCATTTTTCATCAGATTGTGTGTTTGATGGTTTCTGTTCAAATATTTGGATAAACTCAGTTCTTGATCATCTCTTGGCAGAAGCTCTGAAAATTGACAAAGAAAATTGAAGTTTAGTTTTCTTTTATCAAAATTAAAGTATAGAAGTGAGATATTTTTAAAAGATTGTCAGGAAAACGTCGTGTTGGCGTCTCTGAAAATACTTTTAAAGTTTAGCCACGCCTGGTAATATCAACGGTCATATATACACTCCTCCATAATCAGTGTTTGTTACTCAATGCACGCTCTTTGTCATCTCCATCATCTTATACGCTTACGAAACATGGACCCTCACAGCAGATCTCCAACGAAGAATACAAAGCATGGAGATGAGGTGCTACAGAAGACTTCTGGGTATTTCCTATACTCAGCAAATCACCAATGACGAAGTCCAACAAACCATCACAAAAACCGTTGGACAACATGATGACATGCTCACAGTGGTGAAGAAACTGAAACTCCAATAGTATTACTACGTCACCAGAGCATTAGGCTTTGCCATTCACCAAGGCACGGTGCGAGGAGGCAGAAAAGAGGGAGACAGAAAAAGAGGTGGGAGGACAACATTCGAGAATGGACTGGCTTGACACTGAGCGAAGCCATGATGGTTGCTGAGGACAGGGGAAGATGGCGTACGCTGGTTAAACAATCATCTGTGGTGCCCCAACGACCTTCGAGTTACGGTATAAGATAGGATAGGATAGGATATGATAGGATAGGATAGGATAGGATAGGCACGCAAAGGCGACAGTCAGTCATTTCAACTACATATCACATGCGCACGTGCAATCCAGTAAGTAATCAGAACAATTAATATTCTTCTTGAAATCAGTATAGCATGGGACTATTTTATTGTACTGTAGGCTATAGCAATGATATACAAGTATTTTGCTCTCAGAACATTGTCGAATCAATAAAATATATTCTATAAAACTCGCATTATCAAAGCGAAGTAAGATCTACAGAAATGCATATAAAGCCAATGGAGCCGTCTATTGTTTGTCAGTTTGAAGTCTAGAATACCTTCTGCGTTCTCGTCAAGGTGCATTTGAGACCGAACACCTGTTGGTGGCGTCATACCTCCCGTTCCTATAACACGTCGTCTTGGAGATGAGTCTGGAACGGTCTTGCTTTGAATAGCTTGAAAAACCTGTAAAATCGGACCTAAATAGTTACAGCACATGTGGATGAGAAAGAAGCCTTCACAATAAGTGACAGGTATTGTAGATTTGACTATTCGTAGTTATTATTAACTGATGCAATGAAACCACATTCTTTACAATTATTCTAAAGCTTACACATCAAGCCTAGCACATTCAATTCCTGAAAACCATAAGTAGACGATGACTTGTACGTCTACACTGATGGAACAATTTCACTACACTTTAGCTAAGATAAAATTTGTTCCCCACCCAAATAACAAACCAGATTACATGAGAAATCGTATCGGGAAAAAAGTCCAATATTCATCTGAAACAGGTGTTATCTTATTGCCGGCAATGCGCGTCACAGGATGCGTGATTCGTTTGTTTGGTGTACGGAGTACGTCTTTAACTCTTAGGAAGATCGATAGTGTCCGTTATAAGCAAACCAACTACTAAAGGGAGAGTACAATTTGGAGCAAGACTAATCCCTAATTGGTTTGTTACCTCCCTCTCCTCAACCCCCCCCCCCTCCCCCTAACTGTAAAACCGAATATTTCACTGTAAAACGAAGTATTTTTGCTGTGAGAGCAATTTTCAGGGGGTACATGTAACGTACATGTTTTACCTCAATTCCAAAATGGCACCCAATTATGACAATTTTATGTGTACTGATCTACAAGAATCATTCATATATATTTTGAAAAATATTCTGAATTTATTTTTTATCATTAGTGCAAAACTGGCATGTTTTGTGGTGAATACAATATAGTCTGGATATTAAGAACTTTTTGGATTTTCGCGTACAGTGTGATAATTGGAGTACTATTTTCTTACAAAAGATGAATAAATGTATGTTCTATTGTTTGTTTCTTGAAAGAACATTCTATGATCTTTACAACAACGTATAGTTTGTCTAAATTATATTTTATATTTTAGGTGGTTGAATTTTCAAAAGTACGCTTAAGTCAGGGAATAAACATGGCAAAAAAGTTTTACCCCCAATGAGTTGGCGAGCGTTGTGGCCAAGTGGGCTAAGGCGGGACTTAACTTGCCTTGTCCACAGGCCAGAAACCAATGGCTGACAGGTGTGGGTTCGATCCTGCATCGGGGCGTTATGTTTTTCCGAATATTATTTACTTTCGACTCGTGCAACATCTCGGGGGTTTTCTCCGGGTAACTCCGGTTTGCTCCCCCAGCAAAATTTCAAAAAATTTCAAAAATTTAAAGAATTTCTAAATTTCAAAAAATTACAACTAATGTTAGGTAGGTTGGGTTTGGGCGCGCCACAGGCTGCGACTACGCCTTCCACAGGGGAGGCGGCCCAGAATTTCCCGATAAAAAAAGACAATAAAGCTTTAAAATCTCCACAAAAAAAAATCTAAAGTTTTAAGAATCCATTATAATTATGATTACCTCCAAATTATGCTTGTCAGAGTGGTAGACCACTATGCGAACTTCCTTTACAGATGTGGCTTGGTATTCCTTATGAAAGCGGTAAATTGCCTCTATCATGGTTGTAGCCACCTCCTGGACAGGGTACTGCAATGTTCCTGTGCCCAAGACTGGGAAGGCAATGGTTTGGTGACCATTTGCAGAAGCTTTCTTCAAGCATTTAGATACTACCTTCCTCACGGACTGCAAACAAGATATTCATAGAAACTTAAATGAATGGGCTTTGTACACACCACTTTGAAATCATTCAAGGATGAAAATTCGTCATTTTCGTATCCGGTGGTCTGTCTTATAATACACCCCAATTGATTTTCAGTGAATTCTTCACACTGTTATATATCGATCGTACTGTAGAAGAGTTAATTTTGTATGTTTGATTTAATACTTCTATATTCCTTTATTTTATTTCATTGGTGCAGTTTAAGTAAATTTTTTTTTATATCCATACATGTATATTTAAACTTCATCATCATCGGTTATATTATTTTGATTAGTCTTGATTAGTATTTTTGCCTACAGTTTCTTTATTGCGTGAAACACGTGATTTATACATATTGTAACCAATCAAGGTCTTCTCATATGTTATTAGCGTCTTGTGTTCACTTTAATTTCTAGTGAAACATAATAACGAAATATCATTTCATAAGATTTTGTCTTTTTCTGTATTATAGGGTATTTTTATATTAAGTAAGGTAGATTTGTAAGTTCTTTTTTATGGGTTTTGGAATAATTATAATTTGAAGATTTTGCGCCACTCCTTACTTAGACGTCAAAGAAGCAACATAGCAAAGTCATAGTAGCAGCATTATTGATGCCCAGCATTAGTATCAGTTAGCAGTTTTTGAGGAGTATTTCTATTTCGTAAAAATAAAGTTTATATTGTGCTAGACCTTCTTTATTTTTATAGCCACCGTTTGATTCTTATTTTTGGACTTTGTGATTTGTGAACTATGTTGTGACCTACATCACATTGACGTGGGTTGTCTGTCCTTTTGGACGCCTCCTTTCTTTACATCAGTAAAGTCTTGGTACTTTTCACCATTGTCTGGCGTTCCTGTTGATCAAGTGAACCCTTGGAGTGAATAAGTCTTATCCCTTTTCACATCACCCAAACCCATCCAACAGTACTAGCATCAGAGATCTTATAAAGGATCTCAGCTCCACTAGCTGGCCCTTCTTGTGATGAAGTTACGTGAGGAAGTGCCTCATTGACTTTTTCGACGTCATTGTGATTTCTCAATCAGTCTACATTCCAAGGTAAGGCGGCTGCGCTCCATTGTCATCTCCATCTTCCTACATGCTTGCGAAACATTAACCATCACAGCAGATCTCCAACGAAGAATACAAAGCATGGAGATGAGGTGCTACAGAAGACTTCTGGGCATTTCCTATACCCAGCACATCACCAACGACGAAGTCCGACAGACCATCACACAAGCCATTGGACAACACGATGACCTGCTCACAGTGGTGAAAAAACGGAAACTGCGATGGTATGGCCACGTCACCATGGCCCAGATCATCAGGTCTTGCATAGACCACCCTGCAAGGCACAGTGCAAGGAGGTAGAAGAAGAGGGAGACCGAAAAAGAGGTGGGAGGACAACATTCGAGAATGGACTGGTTTGACACTGAGCGAAACAATCAGGGTTGCTGAGGACAGGGAAAGATGGAGTATGCTGGTTAAACGAAAATCTGTGGTCCCTCTACGACATCCGAGTTACGGGATAGGATAGGATAGGATAGGATAGGATAGGATAGGATGTGATTTTTCAGGAATCCCGTAGGGTCTGTGTTTGGTAACTATAGCATTCCCTTTGTAAAATATTTATTTGCGATATTTCTCTCTTTTTTCTAAACCACTCTCAGCTAAATAATCTTTTTATAGAAGCCAATTTTCTAAATAATCCTTCTTATCCTATCTATTCATATCCCGTAACGAAGGTCGTTGGGGCATCACAGATGATTGTTTAACCAGCGTACTCCATCTTTCTCTGTCCTCAGCAACCCTCTTGCTTCGCTCAGTGTCAAGCCCGTCCATTCGCAAATGTTGTCCTCCCACTTCTTTTTCTGTCTCCCTCTTCTTATGCCTCCTTGAACCGTGCCTTGCAGGATGCTCTTTGCAAGGCCTGATGGTCTGGTGACGTGGAGTTTCCGTTTTTTAACCACTGTGAGCATGTCATCATGTTGCCCAATGGGTTGCGTGATAGTCTGTCGGACTTCGTCATTGGTAATGTACAGGAAATTCCCAGAAGTCTTCTATAGCACCTCATCTCCATGCCTTTGTATTCTTCGTTGTAGATCTGCTGTGAGGGTCCATTTTTCGCAAGTGCATAGGAAGATGGAGATAACAAGAGTGCGCAACAGCCTTACCTTTGAATGTAGACTGATGGTCCTGTCTTTCCAAATGGGCTTCAACCTTGTCAGTGCAGCAGTTGTATGTGCGATCCAGGAGGGATCCATTGTCTGATACAATATTTGATGCTATGCAGTATGTTAAGAGATTGGCATTGGATTCTGATGTCTGTGTTGATGCCATTGGTGTTGTTGGCCATCATTTGGGTTTTCTTTGCACTTATTTCCATTCCATAGGCTCTTGAGGTGGTGTTAAGCCTCTATACCTGCTGTTCAAGTTCTTGTTCCTCTTCAGCCAATCCATCAATGTCATCCGCAAAACCTATGTTGAAGATTGCTCTACCCTCTATGCTGACTGTGGATTCGTGATCTGCAATGGCATCTGACATGATGCGCTCTAGGAAGATGTTGAAGAGTGTTGGAGACAGAAGGCATCCTTGACGCACGCCGATTGTTGTTCTGAACCAGTTTTCGATGGCGCTGTTGTTGAGGACTGCACTGGTAGCCTTGTCATACAGGCTTTTGATGACTTCAATAATTTTAGGGCTGATGTTGTACACTCTTATACTATATAGTTGCCCACAGAGCTGCTTGTCAGACTCGATCAAACGCTTTCTTGAAGTCTATAAACACATGATATAGTTGTTGTTTGTGCTGTAGGTATTTCTCGCAGATTATTCTGAGGTTGAAAATCTGTTCAGTGGTACTTCGTCCTGCCCTCAATCCAGCTTGTTCTTCCGCTATGATTTTTTTTAGATTGGAGTTTCAATCTGTGGAGTATTATTTTCAGGAGGACCTTGCTGGGATGGCTGATGAGGCTGATGGTGCGGTAATGAAGGCAAGGACGCCAATGCAAAAATAATGAGGGATCCCTCTTTTCCGGAGCCGTTACCGTTGCAGTTTCCACAGCATGAGTTTCACAGAGGGCATAGTGATGTAGGACTTCCATTCCTTCCAAATCAAACTCAATTCCTAAGCCTAATGGTTTTTTTTCTTCAGGATTTGGAGGTTGAATAATGGGCGAAATGCGGGTTGCCTACTCAGCGAAAGCACGGCAACCGCAGAATAGCGTCATATTGGACGAAGGGTATCAGGTGCTTGCAGGATCATGAGGATGTTTTTGTATCTGGCACTCGGCTCTCTAGGACATGAGCATCAAAGGTCTCTGAAATGCTTGCAATAATGAAATGCTTGCCTGCACAAATTTTACAATTATATATATAGTAATAGTTAAAATGAATATAGTTAGTTAAAATGAATATAGGAATAGTTAAAATGAATATTATCTCTGACATCAACTATAGCATCTGCGGCAGGATTGTTTTTGCCTTTTCGCATCTGGGTTATGTTTGGAGTTGCGGTTTCACTATTGTAATATTTTCACACGCATAGAACAGTGTGCTAACAGTTGGCACAGAACAGTGTGCTAACAGTTTTATATCATTAAGTTTATGAAATAAAATGATAATAACTGTATTATGTTCTATCCAACCAAATAATTATATAGCATAGTTGCTAAGCATTTCATGTAACACATTCTTAGAACATGATTTTTATTTTATAACAATCATTCATCATCATCATCATCATCATCATCATCATCATCATCATCATCATCATCATCATCAACTACATCATATTTTCATTTATTCAGATAATGTTGTTTTTAATATCTTGCATATTGTTAATATACATTTTTGGTTTTAAAATATTTACAAATGAATACACATATTTTCACAAAATAGGAATATTACTGAATAATAATAATAATAATAATAATAATAATAATAATAATAATAATAATAATAATAATAATAATAATAATAATAATAATATATTTATAAGGCACTTTTCCTGCATTCACACAGTCATTACACATATTAGTACAATACACATAATGATACATGGCTGGGAGCAGGCCAAATCAAAGCGGACTGGGGGAGAAGCATAATGAACAAAGAAAGTGATTTCACACATATACACACTGTCACGAAGAGAGGGGTTGGGGGATGGGGGTAAGCTCTTAATCTCTAGCGCGGTATTACCTCCTTTGAATAGGTTAATGGTGCGATGACATTCAAGAGATTAATGCTGGGCCAACTTAATAGACAGACAGGGGAAAGACGAGATGGAGAGTAAGGCTACACTAGTTAAGAAATTCACATTCAAAGGCCAGTCAGGGTAATTGCGATTTCTATAACTATTTCCTTTTATTCATTTGAAATGGGGACTGTAGGTCAAATACTTCTAACGTGAGTCATAGGCAAAGCGTCTTCTAGTAAGGAGTAGTCTGGTGATATTCTGGGTAGTCAATATTTGGGGAACTAGAGCGAATGTAGACTGATCTCATCACAGGGCGAGAGTGTATCTGTATGGTTTTCAGAGTCTCTCTGATAATCTGGCGAGGGGGGATTCTCGTAGGCTTAGGCACTTAGCTCTGTACTGCAGTGCGGCGATGGGTCCAGGATACTCTGGTTGGCTTGTTAGCGTGGGCAGTAGCGTGGGTGCGAAAGATGCAGGTCAGTGGTCACGCGATGACGCATGGATCACGAGTGCTTGTCTTGTGATGGAGTACAGGCATAGAAATCGGCTTTCGTGGCTAGCCGTATAGAAAATGGCGAAGTCCCAAGTCTCGCTTCTCATTGACCTCCTGGGTTGTCAGGGGCCTGCAGCGGGTCAGCGACTGGGAGTCGATACAAGGCCGGGGTGATATGCCCGGTACAGGAACCCGTCTGCAATGTAGTACAGACGCTGTATCAGCGGGGGATAGGGATAGTGTGGATTCAGGGCCTGTGGTATAATAGCCCTTCTCAGAATTCAAATTGGTGTGACCGGTCATGGGTTGAGCCAGTGCACATACCAACAGTCAAACAATGCATCTAGATTTACTGGGCCAAAGTGGAGTTTATTGGCAGCCGCTAGTATAAGATACATTCGGCGCATTAGGATGGGGTTGGCGACAGGGCAAATATTTATACATTGGGGAGCATGGCGGAAAGCAAATGGAAGGGTACAGGGCAAAGGGGTTGTAGGTCTGGGCTGTACTGGGGACTTTAATCTATGTGGAGGGGACCGCATGGCATGGGGTATTTACACATGGGGCAAACGGAGCATACAAGCATAAATCCAAACATGTCATGGGTCATATACACGGTAGAAAATAGGTGCAAGGGATAAATACAAGTCACAGCAACACATCAAGGCAAAACTATAAACATGGACATACATATTGACAGGACGCATGAACATGATGGGCGAACGACGGGTGATGGGTCTGCTATATGACAAAGAGTAAGTTCCCTCTCTTACCTTGACTTAAGACGGGTGGAAGCACAAGGGTACTGTCGAAACTCAGAGGTCACTCGGTGATGGAGACGTGTTTTCGGACAGGTTGTGACTTCGAGGCAGGAATGCTTGGGTCTGACCCTATGTCAAGGTTTGTGCCAGGCTTTAAGGAGATGTCCCGGGGGGCGGGGCTTAGGCGACTGGGCGAGCGGGCCTGCTAGTGATGGCTGGGTAGGGAGAAATGATGGCTGGCTGAGCGTGGTGCTGGAATGCTCGCGGCCGAGCTCAGAGTTGCAATTGCACGCCTTGTCACAGAGGCCCCCCCAAGGAAAAAGGCGAGGTCGTAGGCCTCGACTGAGACGCGGCCAATCAGCTCTGAGGTCGGCTGCCGGGTGAGACGATGGTTTGCGATGATCCGGGTGATGCGGGGCGATGCAGGGTTCCGGGTAGTCGATGGCGGATGCCCAAGGCTGGGGTCCGCGGAGCTGCCGGGTTTCGGCTACGGTTAGTGGGCGGCGGCGGGAATGAAGGCTGGGGCGTCGGCCCTCAGGGGCGACTCGCTTGAGTCGGTGGCGGGGTGACGGCTGAGGAAGTCTGCGCCGTGGTTGTCTTTCCCTGGGATGTGCTCCAGCTGGAAAGAGTATGCTTGGAGCAGCAGAGCCCACCTCATCAGCCGGGCGTTGAGCGATTTGGATGTCGCCAAGAAGGAAAGCGGCTGATGATCCACTTGGACGGTAAAGTGCGAGCCGTAGAGATACAGTTGGAACTTCTGGACTGCCCAGACGAGGGCGAGACACTCCTTCTCCGACGTGGCGTAATTCTGTTCGGCCGGCTTGAGTTTCCGGCTGGCGTACGCGACGGGGAAGAGCGTCGGGGCGTCCGCGGAGTCCTGTTGGAGTAGAACGGCTCCGAGGCCTACGTCGCTGGCGTCTGTGCGCAGGACGAAGGGCTGTCCGTGGTTGGGGAGTCGCAGGACTGGCTGGGACGTCAGCTTGTCCTTGAGCTCCTGGAAGGCAGCTTCACATTGCGGGGTCCAGAGGACTCGGTCCGGTGCGGTCTTCCGGGTTAGGCTGGATAGTGGCGCGGCGATCCCGTTGTATCCGGGTACGAACTTCTGATAGAAGCCACTCAGTCCCAGGAAGGACTGAACATCTTTCTTGGTCTTGGGGCGTGGCGCGTCTCGAAGGCGCTGGACGGTCTTTTCCAGAGGCCGGAGCTGTCCATGGCTGATGGTGTGGCCAAGAAATTCCAGCTCTTGATAGCCGAACTGGCATTTGGTCGGCCGGGCAGTGAGGCCAGCTTCTCTGAGGCGGCGTAAGAGTTGGCGCACCACTCGCAGGTGCTCCTCCCATGTCTCCGTTGCGACGAGTATGTCGTCCATAAAAGAGTGGACGAACGGACAGTGGAGGGGGTCCAACAGCTTCCGCATCATCGTGCTGAAAATACTTGGGGCATTGTGCAGACCAAACGGCAGAACGTTAAACTCATAGTGGCCGTCCATCGTGCTGAAGGCTAGGTACTGGCGGGATGAAGGGTGCACGGGAATCTGGTAAAAGCCTTTGCTCAGATCCACTCGGGAGAAGTATCGGGCGGATTGTAGCTTTGCAAACAAGTCTGTGGGGTCGGATAGGGGTCCGGGCACGAACTGGGTTACAAGGTTCAACTGCCGGAAGTCGATACAGAGGCGATGTTCTCCGCTGGGCTTCCGTGTTAGAACTATTCCTGCGCTGTAGGGGGAACGGGAGGGAGCGATGACTCCGGCTTGTAGCAGAGCCTCTACTTCCGTTCTTACTACTTGCTGCTGGGAAAGTGGGACGGGGTACGGTTTCTGGCGGACGGGAGTGGGGTCCGTCAGGGTTAGTCGAACTTCTTCCAGGTCCGTCCTCCCAGGAATGTCGGTGAGGACTTCCCTGTATTCTGCTACGATGGCGCGTAGTTGGCGTTGCTGGCCGGCGGGGAGTGAGGGGTCCAGAGAGACGTCCCGGAAGGATTCCTTCCCTTTTAGCGGAAATTCGGCGACGCCGGTCTCTGTGCCATCCACTTCGACGGCCAGCGCGACCGTGAGTAGCGAGTGGGAGTCTGGGGCGGGTGCAGGTTGCTCCAGGTACCGCTTGAGCAGATTGATGTGGTGGGTCCTGGGCTTTCCGCCTACCTCGATGCGATAAGTTGTACGTGAGAGCTTCTCAAGCACCGGGTGGGGTCCCTGCCAAGCTATGTCAAGCTTGTTTGTGCCGCTGGGGAGGAGCAGTAGGACTTGGTCTCCTACCTGTAGTTCTCGGTCCCGGGCGCGGCGGTTGTGATAGCGGGCTTGCCTTTCTCTCGCCTTCTTCAGGTTGGCGGAGGCGGCTTTCCATGTGGCCTTGAGGGTTTCTTGGAGTTTCGTGACGTATTTCGTTGCGTCGACCGGTGACTCGTCCAATTTGGCGTCGGTCCAGCTACGTCGTAAGGCGGCCAGAGGTCCGGAAAGGGGTCTTCCAAAAAGCAGTGTGGAAGGCGTGTATCCGGTGGAGGTGTGCGGGGTCTCTCGATACGCGAAGAGCGCTGACGCGACGTATGTGTCCCACGCTTCCGGCTGTTCGTCGGCGATCTTGCGGATAATCGAGATGAGAGTCCCGTTTAGGCGCTCGACCTGTCCGTTGCTAGCGGGGTGGTAGGGTGGAGTCCGGATATGGCGAATGCGGAGTAGTTGAAAAACTTCTTGCATAAGTTTTCCGGTGAACTGGGACCCGTTGTCGGTCAAGATGTTGTCCGGGAATCCGACTCGAGTGAATATGGTGACGAGCGCGTCGGCGACTCGGGCGGCGTCGATCTTCGGTAGAGGAACGGCTTCACACCACATCGAGCAAGCGTCGACAAGGGTTAGTAGGTACTGGTTCCGCTTCTTGGTCCGCGGGAGGGGTCCTACGATGTCGACTGCCACTCGTTGGAAGGGTGTTCCGACAACGACGGTGGGGCTGATAGTGACCGGTACGGTGTGATGGCGGGGCGAGTATCGTTGGCACTGGCTACAGGACTTGACGTAGCGCTTCACGTCTTCGGTCATCCCGGGCCAGTGGTACTGAGCGCTGATGCGTAGAGTGGTCGCTCCTATGCCCATATGTCCGCTTAGGGGCATGCTATGGCCAAGTTCCAGGACTTGGGGGCGAAGTGTCGCAGGCACGACGAGTTGAGAATGGTCGTCCTTCTGACGGAAGAGGAGTCCGTCTTCGACGAAAAAGTCCCCGGACTTGGGTGGAGTGCGTGCGGCGGGAAGTTTTCCGTAGCACTTGCGGAGGGTGACGTCGCTTTCTTGGGCCTTCCGGATCTGTTCCGGCATCTGGTTGGGTATCGGGGGTGGTGTCGCGGCTGTTTTCGCCTGGGCGCGCGTCTGGACGGCGGCCATCGACTCCACAGGCTGGGGCGGCATCCCCAAGAACACGTATCGGCATCCTAAAATCAGGTCGTACAGGGGCTGGTCCATTACGGCAGCTTGAATGGTCCCCGTTACGTATCGGCTGGTGACTTGGATCCGGGCTATAGGGAGCGTGGTGCTGGGTTGTGACGCGTCGGCCAACTTCAGGGTGATAGTCTCGCCGGTCAGGTCTTGTTCCCTGATGAGCGAGCGGCGGACGACGGCGTCGAAGGTGAGTCCAGTGTCGTATAGACAGTGGGCTGGGCGATTGTTGACAGTCACTTGCTCGGTGACGGCCGGTCGATCGGCGGGAGTGACGACGGGGGTTACCGGTTTCCCGTCGGGGGTAACTTGGCGTAGGGCTAGTACGGTACCTTGTTTGCGACGCTGGTCGCTGAGGCGGCGAAAACATTTCTCCCGGGTGTGTCCTCGGCGCTGGCAGTAGCCGCAGTAGAGCTCTGTGCTCCGCTTCCCTGGCTCTGCTCCGGGGTTCGGGCGTCCTTTGGGCGGTTGTGGACGGTGGTTCGCTGGCGGGACTGGCCGGCGAGGCTGGTGGCGGGTATCTGGCGACGAGGGTGCGGGGGGATCACGGCGAGGCTGTCTGTCGTCGGGATGGGCGGTGAGGTAGCGGTCCGCGACGATGATCAGATCTTCAAGGCGAGCGGCGCCCTGTTCGGCGGCGAATGTCCGAAGTTCCGCTGGCATTGTCCCTCGGAGTTGCTCGGCTAGCATCAACTCTAGCAATCCGTCATATGTCCTTGGTTCGTCAGTTTGCTCTATCCATTTGTCCCGTAGCGTAGCTAGACGGTCGGCAAACTGCGTAAACTTCTCCCCTTTCTCTCTCCGGGAGTTCCGGAAATTCTTGCGGTAGTGCTCACCTGAGAGCTCAAAACCATGCAGCAGGGCTCTCTTGAGGGCGGGATAGTCTCCCTCCTCGGAAGTCGGTGTCTTGGCCAGAATCTCATAGGCCTTCCCCTTAAGGCCATGACTGAGCTTGCGATACCAGTGCTGGGGGTCAAGACCGTTTTCTCTCGCGACTCGTTCGAATCGGCCGAGATAGACTTCAATCGATTCGTCTCGCTCGACGAATGGGTCCAGGGGGAAGTTCATCCCCGGAATCGGCGGGGGGAGTGCGGGTATTCCGGTGCTGGTGGCGAAGCTGGGGGCGAGGAGCGAATAGTCTTCGCTAGCGGGCGATGCGATACCCAAATCGCGGCGGTCGCGCTCAAGCTGGAGGAGTGCTTGGCGCCGTTCGAGCTCCTTGTCCTTCCTCTTCTCTTCCAGTGCCGCTATCCTCTCGTCCTCCTCCTTCCTCCTTGCGGCGGCTCTCTCCTCCTCTGCTATCCTCTCCTTCGCCTCCTCTCTTCTCCGCTCGGCGGCTCTCTCCTCCTCTGCAATCCTCTCCTTCGCCTCCTCTCTTCTCCGCTCGGCGGCTTTCTCCTCCTCTGCAAGCTTCCGGGCGGCGGCCCGTTCTTCCGCGGCGAGGCGCTCTTTCTCCTCCTCTTTCTTTAGTGCCGCTGCTCTTTCTTCCTCCTGCCTCTTCGCATCTCGCTCCTTAGCCCTCTCCTCCCTCTTCAACTTTTCCTCGGCCACGTCCGCATCTACGCTAGCCAGGACGTAGTCCTTGAGTTCGGTGCCGGCGAGCCCTAAGCTCTCGCCAATACTCTTGTACTTAAGCGCAAGCTCTCCCCGGTCGGCCA
Source organism: Oncomelania hupensis (assembly GCA_036898135.1). NCBI lineage: Eukaryota > Metazoa > Mollusca > Gastropoda > Littorinimorpha > Pomatiopsidae > Oncomelania > Oncomelania hupensis. Next base: position 19,947,297 of record CM072515.1, on the reverse strand, counting down.
TGGTAAGGGAGGTAACTTACCCTGAAAAAGGTCCTAACCGGAATGAGGGGCGCACACAAGGGGGTACACTGACGGAAAACAAGGGGGTGGGCTGGATGAGCTACGATGAAACTGCAAAGGGGCGAATACAACACAACCACAAAGACAAAATGCAATCAAACCACAAAGACAAAATGCAATCAATCAAAAATACAAAAATGAATGCGAGAGAAAGCCTTTTGAGATATCGCCACTCGGGAAAGCCAGTAAGGGACCTAAGGGGCTATGCTATCTACTACTAGGCTTAGAGGGCTGGGTCCTATCTATACTGGGCTGGGGTGGAAATTACGCTAAGTCCTAAGTCTGGTCAAGTTGGGATGGGAGCCTAAGTCTTTTGTCTCGTTGGGTTGGAAGGGAAACCTAAGTCTTTAGTCTCGTCGGGTTGGAAGGGGAAACCTAAGTCTTTAGTCTCGTCGGGGTCGCCAAAGTTAATGTCACGAAGAGAGGGGTTGGGGGATGGGGGTAAGCTCTTAATCTCTAGCGCGGTATTACCTCCTTTGAATAGGTTAATGGTGCGATGACATTCAAGAGATTAATGCTGGGCCAACTTAATAGACAGACAGGGGAAAGACGAGATGGAGAGTAAGGCTACACTAGTTAAGAAATTCACATTCAAAGGCCAGTCAGGGTAATTGCGATTTCTATAACTATTTCCTTTTATTCATTTGAAATGGGGACTGTAGGTCAAATACTTCTAACGTGAGTCATAGGCAAAGCGTCTTCTAGTAAGGAGTAGTCTGGTGATATTCTGGGTAGTCAATATTTGGGGAACTAGAGCGAATGTAGACTGATCTCATCACAGGGCGAGAGTGTATCTGTATGGTTTTCAGAGTCTCTCTGATAATCTGGCGAGGGGGGATTCTCGTAGGCTTAGGCACTTAGCTCTGTACTGCAGTGCGGCGATGGGTCCAGGATACTCTGGTTGGCTTGTTAGCGTGGGCAGTAGCGTGGGTGCGAAAGATGCAGGTCAGTGGTCACGCGATGACGCATGGATCACGAGTGCTTGTCTTGTGATGGAGTACAGGCATAGAAATCGGCTTTCGTGGCTAGCCGTATAGAAAATGGCGAAGTCCCAAGTCTCGCTTCTCATTGACCTCCTGGGTTGTCAGGGGCCTGCAGCGGGTCAGCGACTGGGAGTCGATACAAGGCCAGGGTGATATGCCCGGTACAGGAACCCGTCTGCAATGTAGTACAGACGCTGTATCAGCGGGGGATAGGGATAGTGTGGATTCAGGGCCTGTGGTATAATAGCCCTTCTCAGAATTCAAATTGGTGTGACCGGTCATGGGTTGAGCCAGTGCACATACCAACAGTCAAACAATGCATCTAGATTTACTGGGCCAAAGTGGAGTTTATTGGCAGCCGCTAGTATAAGATACATTCGGCGCATTAGGATGGGGTTGGCGACAGGGCAAATATTTATACATTGGGGAGCATGGCGGAAAGCAAATGGAAGGGTACAGGGCAAAGGGGTTGTAGGTCTGGGCTGTACTGGGGACTTTAATCTATGTGGAGGGGACCGCATGGCATGGGGTATTTACACATGGGGCAAACGGAGCATACAAGCATAAATCCAAACATGTCATGGGTCATATACACGGTAGAAAATAGGTGCAAGGGATAAATACAAGTCACAGCAACACATCAAGGCAAAACTATAAACATGGACATACATATTGACAGGACGCATGAACATGATGGGCGAACGACGGGTGATGGGTCTGCTATATGACAAAGAGTAAGTTCCCTCTCTTACCTTGACTTAAGACGGGTGGAAGCACAAGGGTACTGTCGAAACTCAGAGGTCACTCGGTGATGGAGACGTGTTTTCGGACAGGTTGTGACTTCGAGGCAGGAATGCTTGGGTCTGACCCTATGTCAAGGTTTGTGCCAGGCTTTAAGGAGATGTCCCGGGGGGCGGGGCTTAGGCGACTGGGCGAGCGGGCCTGCTAGTGATGGCTGGGTAGGGAGAAATGATGGCTGGCTGAGCGTGGTGCTGGAATGCTCGCGGCCGAGCTCAGAGTTGCAATTGCACGCCTTGTCACACACACACAAACATGCACTCACACACACAAGCACGAACGCACAAAAAGCATAAGGCAATATGGAAGAAACAGTTTGAAGACAGAACAGATGAGGAGTTCACATTAGATAAGAAAATTTATGAGCTTTGAGGTTTGCTTTGAAGGTGTTGAATGAATATTGCCTGATAAGATTAAACATACATTGCTTCCATCGGCATCAGAGTATCTTTGTGGTAGAGCAACATGAAACACCTCTTTGCAGAGCAGATTGTAGCCTTTGGTAACAGCCAGCTTGTGTGGCTGAAGACCGCGTGGGTAACACCTTTTGCATTCTTCTTGAATTTTTGGGCCAGCTGCATGCAGTAAGGCCTTTGATGCAATTCCTTTATTCAGTTCCAAGTCTGGAGATGCGGAATTAACAATGACGTCAACCTACAGAAAGTTGAACAATGTAGTCAACTTAGATTCTGGCTCTTTAAGTATTTATTACGTTTTATTATTAAAATTTACTTATCCTTTTTATGAGACAAAAATTATACTAGTCACCCCGGTAGATTGACTAGATTCCTAATGGATAAAAAAAATACAAGTACAAAACCAGTTCTTGCTGTAAAGATCTACAGCTTTCATAGAGTTACTTCAGTCTCAGCAGAACTGAGGAAGGCCGTGTAACGACAGACTGAATTATGCCTTGATTTGTAAGGCAAGAAAAGACCAATGGGGCTTCAATAATAGCCTACATCCACAATGCCTGTGGGTATGCCTTTATATAATATCACTACATCATAATAATACAATGCATGTAGTAAACGCTTACTCTCTGTTTCGAGATTTCTCCTTCGCACACAACCGTCTGAATGTTGCCAGAGTGTACCCTAGGCTCGAAGATTACTGGAGATTCTGTAACTACTGTAAGACAAAACAAGACTTCAAGATGGTTATTTTATTTTATTTTTTGAAACAAAACTAATGGTTAAAATAGGGCCAAATGAAATGTTTTAGAAATAACACTGCATGGCTTCTACCGTAAATACACGTGTTTACTTGATTGTACAAGAGTGTGACAAACCTTTAGTGCCCATGGAAGGTGCTGGAAGTGTCAGCCTGTGACCCACATCTGTAGCGATTAAGTCTTCAACAGTTTCAGCCATTCGCTCATCAGCGCCATTTCGATTCGCAAAGCAAGTAGTCAAGGCCTCAGCAAAGTGCTGGACAATATCCATGTCAATGGCGCACAGGTACACTGCCGTAATGCTGGTGGTGTCCTGTTGGTGACTCTGATCCACATCAAAGAAAGTTTTGATTGCTTGTACGATAGCCAAGGTTGCTTTAGCAGGCGGGTAGTGGAAAACACCACTGCTGATGGCAGGAAAAGCAATGGATCGGAAATGGTTGCTTCTAGCAATTTCCAGACATCGGATCACAGTTTGCTTCAGGCAGGCTTCTTCCCCCCGTTTCCCACCGGAATACGTTGGACCAACTGCGTGCAAGATGGCTTTGCAGGGCAGTTTCCCAGGTCCGGAAATGATTGCATCGCCAGCGGCAAACTGTTTACCCGCTTTTGCAAGTTGCTTTATAAGCTGGTTGCATTCTGTCTGGATCTCTGTGCCACCTAACACAAAATGTCTTTGTATAATCATTTATTTCATGGTAATCCTTTCGTTGTCACAAAAAAAGCAAAAAGTCCATGTTTAAAATACTTACAGCAATAAGTTGATATATACACTCATACTAGAAAGTGAAACATTTGAATTTTGCATATGTTCTTGTTACACTTGTTTTGTACATGTGTGTTTGGTACCTCCGAATTGTGCAAACGTTCGTGTTATTGTGTAGGTGTGGGTGTGGTGTGTAGGTGATTATTGTCAAACCTTTATCAACGATGACTTTGGCAAGACCACCTATATGTTGAAGTTTGTCATTGGCAGCATTGACAATGGCATCCACTTTCATCCCAGTTATGTCGCAATGGTTTGCCGTAATTGTCACCCCTTTGTAGTTTCTAGACTTCTTGACAGCTGCTACAGCTTCGTTTTGATGTGCCGTGAAAAGAGGATCGTCATATGCGGATGCTTTGTCAACAAACTGCAACATTAGAGGGCAGCCTTGTGAACACCGCGAGTATTCAGTTTACAGTAAATTATTATAGAAATGAATTATGCTGACCCTCATCATCCCATCGGACACAGTAAATATTATTGATTTGCATGACATACGACTATATCAGATTTTTGATAAAGTTTCCAGTTGACAGATTTATAAAATTGAAACAAGCAGGGCAAATCGGCTGTAAATGTGTGACGCTTGTTATGAAAATGTGTAAATTTACACGGAGCGGGCATTGCTAGAATTATTTAAACCTTTGTTTTGTTCCTATAGGCTGATGCTAGAAAAACTGCAGCATTGTTGAAGAATGTTGGAGGAGTTTGTAGAAGATTTTGAATCTGTTAGCTTACCTACGAGGAAGAAGAGATGGGCACAGCCCTCATTAAGTTGGCACATAGAAAAGGGAATTCAACGCCTCTTTCTCCCCAACGACCGATCTGTTACGGGAACACCTTTACCTTTCTATTTATTACCAAAAGAAGATTTTAGATCTACCTTAGAGGATGTTATCGGTCCTGTAAATATCTGCGTCGTCACCTGAACCTGTATCCAGTATTGTTTTCTTGTGACTGCTTATTAAATATGTAATTCCATAGCCTTCTACAGTCAATATTACGGTAGGGAGCGAGAGTATAATAAAATACAAGCAACGACTGTCAATGTAGATGGACAGGATAACGGACTCGAAAGTTATATAAATTCACCATTTGTGCTGGGTAAACCACTGAATGTAACGGTGCTGTTTGGATGTTCATGCCTGGATAACTACTAACCTAGAGAGTTCCTAGCTCTACTGCTTATACATATTACTCTAAGAAAGCATTTTCAGTACTTGACGTAATAAAACATATTGTAAAATTATCATGACAATCCAATGTCGAAAATACATAAAATACAGAAGTAAATATATACATGTTTTTGGCCCACGTGCATAGCAAACATGTAAGTCTTATGTACTCACCCCAAACAACAAAATTTCCAGATTTTTGCACATCTCAGTGAGATGAGTCCTAAATAGTCCAAAAATGACATGGAAAAAAACCTCCGTCCGTCCGTCTATCCGCCGGTGCAAAACTTTAAAATGGCTAGGTACTCAGAACCTATTTTAACTATCACAACCAACTTGGTAAGATGGTGTATATCCATGAGACCTCATAACTCATCAATTAATGAATGACTTCACTTCAAGGTCAAGGTCACAAGATCAACAAATTTTAGTCAAAAATGACAAATCTTCACAAAATTTCACTTTTTTTTAATAGGTTATTAATATTTAATTTTGATGCATGATAGACATCAATGAGACACACATAATACACAAATTTGGTCAACCTCACTCCAAGGTCAAGGTCACTGGAATTGTCCAAAGTCGGTTTGTATAGGTACTTTGAAGCGACCTTTACCCTAAAATATGAGATATAAAGTCCAAACTTGTTGTATTTAGAGGTCATAGATTGGTCTTTCATATTATGTTTTGGTTTTGAAGGTCAAGGTTATTTTAGGCTTTGCAAAAGTATATAAAAACTAGGTCATCGTACAGCGGTTAGTTAGTCATTGTTTATAAGGTCTATTGAATCAGGATCATTCGTACAATGGAATGGCTGTTTATTTAACCCATAGTACGCAACAACATTGGATTATTTGATCAGATATGCATGAGAGGACATGTGAGAGTCAAGGTCATCTCAAGGTCAAAGTCACTGAAGGTCATGGTCATCCCAAGGTCACAGTTTTTTTTTGTCACAATACAACTTTTGCTGTATTTTATTTGTTAGTACATGTGGAGCCGGAGGTCAAGGTCATCTCAAGGTCAAGAGCATAGAAAGATCAAAGTCGGTATTACTTTGCATTTTAATGCCACCGTTTCATTTTGTTTTTGATGGGCACTAATTTTCATGTTCAATAGTTCCAGAAGGAGCATGTGAATCATATGGGCTTTGCCCTTCTAGTTTATATTTTAATTCGTACTCGGTTGACTTTAGTTTTCAAATATTTCACATAATGTAAACATTTAAGAAGTCTAAGCAAAGGTAGATAATGACTGTCTTTGTTCGCTATGAAATTCAATAAAAAATATATTTATACTGAGATTTTAATGCGTACATACTCCTTTGGGTTATCCCGTCTTTAGTACTCATGCAAGGGAGAAAACGACATACCTCGATACCGTTCTTCTCAGGGTTGTAGGAGATGACACATCGGCACTTATATGACAAGGCTTCCAAATCTCTAAAGCAACTCTCGATACGCAAGAAAAGGAGCTTGGTGAAGTCCTGAATGTTTAGAACATGGCACATAATTGCCTCTTCCCAACTCATCAGTTCTTGTTTCGCAGTCATCAGGCCTGCCCTTCGACCTTTGACATTCATGCGCTCGTGGTCCACAACGACGATATCAACATTTTGAGACCGCAGTTGTCTTTCAATCCTAATCCGTTCTTCAAATTTGAACAACTTGATGAATTTCATGCGGTTTGGGGGAATCAAAACCTCTGTTGTGTACTCTGTTTTAGTGTACAAGTAACAGTTGATTTCTTCTTTGGCTGTTTGAAAAATATCAGCAGTTGCTGTAATTTGTAGAGTATTTTTATGTGTTTTGCTCACAAGCAGACAACCTTTTCGCTTTGCAAGCTGCTGTTTCTTGTTTTCCCAATCCTTTCCATTCAATAGTGGCAGAGATTCCACGTCCAACTCGATGGTACATTCTGCAACAGAGCCCATGATGCGATTTTTCGTTTTACCAAGGGTCTCATCATCAAAAGCATACACTGTCAGAAGTTTCTGGATGCTGTCAATGTCCCATGTTACTTTCGGAGTTTCGGAACCTTCTAACTCAAATATGTAATCACGGAAAGAAGTTTGTTGCATGACCTCGCATTTCTGGCCTGACAGAACAGCAACCTTTTCAGATTTAATTCTTTGTAGACATTCGTACATTTGCACCTTGCTTTGATTCACTTCATCCATCGGGCCTTCAAAACGTAATTCGCATGCACTCTCTGAGATCTTTAGATGCTGGCACATTTGGGCCATTGTCGGTATGAAATTAATTGCTGATAACAGTTGTATCTGATGTCTTTCCAGTTTTTTCTGCTCAACCAATTTCGTCTTTTCCCGCTCAGCTTCGTCTTGCACCATGGCGATTTTTGTTTGAAGTTCGTTGGAGACCTCTTCAGCATCACTCTTCATGCCAACAATGACAAACGTCGACTCTTCTTCTTCGATGAACATGAGCACTTCATCTGTACTTCTAATTGTGGCTGCCTTACTGTCTGCTTTTACTTTGGACCATATCTCTGGGAAAACTGTTGTCTTCGTCACTGCAATCATGCCAAGAAAACTATCTGCTACCTCGTATGCTTCTTTTGCCCAAGTCTTGGCTAGGAATCGTGCTTTGGGAATGTCCTTTGTTAGACAACATTCGATTGACAGTTGGCCACCTTCTGTGTTTGGTTTGGCATGTGTGTTGGACAGTTGAGATGTGAACCGTGTCCACCATTTGTTTGACTCTTGCAGAAACCTAAGTATGTACGAATCCAAGTCGTGAAGCACAATCCGTTCAGGTAAAGGGAAGGCTTTTGGGTCTGCAGTCCCTCCATCTTCACCGAGACACTCAAGATAACGAGCAACGTTAAGAACATTTTTGTTTGGTGAGTGTGACTTGCTCAGTACTTGTTCAACCACTGGAGAGGAAAAAAACAACAACAAAGAAGTAAATTCCATGTTAATAAGCAACCCGTTTTATTTACAGATCTCCATCCCGCGGCACTACCAACACACAACCAACGATGAACGGATTGTGTTCTTGGAAGGTTATTCAAGGAAACTCGTTTATTTACAATAATATTTAATTTCATTCTAAAACTCTGCATGTGGATTAGATCTCCAGATGTTTCCAGTACCTATTTTTACCGAGATCGATCGATGTGAACCGAGATGGATCGAGATGAACCGAGATTGATCGAGAGGGACGATCCTTTATCGAGATGAACTCCTAAAAGAGAGGGTAGCCCAGTCTACTGATGGCACCAAGGTGGCCTTGGCGCCGAAAGCAAAGGAAATAAAGGACAAAAATAAAAGAGAAAAAGAACTGCCACAATAACCTCAGTAACAAAGACATTAAAAAGAGCAATTTCACAGATAAATAATGCTGCCATTCTAATACTGACACTAGATAGTGATGAAGAAAGTGCTTTGAGAAAAGCGATGAGGATGCATTCCCTAACATTACCTAACTGCATTCCCTAACAGAGAGAGAGAGGGAGAGAGAGAGAGAGAGAGGGGGGGAGAGAGAGAGAGAGAGAGAGAGATTAAAAAGACTCCATAGATCACTTTGTAAAACCATTGCTGTATAGTTTAAAATACCTTTTTGTTACAAGTACTACACTATTGATATCAAAACAATTGATAAATTACATACTTACTGTTCGTTAGTTTTTACGAATAACGTTCAATGGTTTTTGAAAAATTAATTGATTTGGCCAATTGCTTTAGACCAATTGCTTGAGATAGATATTGTGTATGTAAGCTTACATGACTTGTGAATAACTATTATCGAAAAATGTCTTAGAATAATGCTATGTGTTTCCATTGGTTTACCTGGTAATATGAGTCAATAGATTTCTAAGGAAGAGAGAGAGATCTCAAAAGAGTCTGAGACTGAGTATGAACATTTTATTGACACGAAGGATTAAGATTTTAAGCCATGGGCTTATTCTAACAACCTGTACACGCATGTACGCACACATTTATACTTAACATATACAATTATAGACGTATACAATATAGATATAAAACCAATGATAAGGATTACATAAATAGTACAATGCTAAAAAATAACACATAGGTTATACATAATGTAATAAGCATCATTATCAAGGCAATACAATCAGTGGAAACAAAAGAGTGTGCATTACATGACGCAGAGTGAGTAGACATAACATGTGCTGCATAGAAGAGAGGATCACTTGTACATGATAATGTGTCAGGAAACAGCAAGAACACTGGTAACAAAATATACATTGGCTAGAGCTTTACATGTATTGCTTGAGTAGGTTTACTTTGAATGTAGGTAATGAATTGTATGACTTCACGTAGAGTTCCAAACTGCCGAGCCTGAGAGTGCCAACACATGAGAGTGAGTGAGAGAGAGAGAGAGAGAGAGAGAGAGAGAGAGAGAGAGAGAGAGAGAGAGAGAGAGAGAGAGAGACAGACAGACAGACAGACGGACAGACAAAGAGAGAGAGAGAGAGAGAGAGAGAGAGAGAGAGGGGTATGCTTATGATGCTATGTGTTTTTATTTATTTTACACACACACGCACGCACACACGCCCACACACACACACACACACACACACACACACACACACACACACACACACATGGTATATGTCGGCTAACTGAGGAAGAGAAAGAGATTTATTATCTTTGTATAGTCTTTTTTCGCTTGTTTCCAGTATTTAACCGATGTTTCTAGTTTTTATTCTTAATTTTGGCGTTTCGAATCCAGTTAAAGCTCTCAAATAATTATAATCAATATTAAAACAAAAAGGAGAGTAAAACCATGTTTCACAACGGGGTCCATCTCGATAAATGACCGTCCATCTCAGCTCATCTCGATCCATCTCGGTTCATCTCGGTAAAAAATAGTTACCCGATGTTTCTGTTCTGTGAGAGATAATCTGATCGAATACAATACAATACAATACAATATAATATAATATAATATAATAATATGTATCGTCCAAATTTACATTGTATTAATATATTTTTCTTTGGCAAGATCTCCTGTTGCTTTATTATAACTACTTAAGATATTTCACATTTATGCTTACGGCATAGCCAAAGTAAATTTTGTCTGGTTGTTTGCTGCTAATTGCTTGTTTATTTTGTTTTTAATTCTGACGCATCTGATTTCCTTTTGCAAATGCATATAAGTATTTTCGTTCCTTTAAACCCCAGTCAGACCTACCGATTCTCACAAGATTTGCCTGGTCACACGCTGCAATAAGTTGTACAACAAGCTTACGATAAAATCTCAAGCGAATCCATCGTAGATTCAGAGGATAGAGCATGTTCTAATTCCTGCGATGAAATCATAAGTCAGAGCCAATCATAACGTGCTGTAGCGTCCTTGACATTGCCTATCCTATCCTATCCTTGACATTGTGACTGAAGAAAATGGCCGACACCACACCAACACAAAGGTTGTCATCGGCTCAAAGAGCAGATTAAGCCCCGAGTGTCTCCCTCCTCCCGATTCATGGCCCTACCCTCATCGACAGAAGTTTCCGCCTCATCTGCTACTTAAACTGCTAACTATGGCAAACAATCTTCTTTCTCACTCTCCAAACTGCTCGCAATTAAACTGTTGGCCATAGCTTTAACAACTTGTAGCCTAAGAAGCAACAAGGGAGAGCACTACAGGAACAAGGAAAGAGCCATATGAGCGAGCCGCAGCGAAAACCAACTTCCACCTCTGTTGTATGGAACTAATTTTAGTGTGTGACCGGTTGCTTCGTGCGATCAGTCCTGAGATGAAATCGTTTTGAATGATGAAATTGAAATTGTGTGATTCAATCGATAGGTCTGACTGGTTCTTTAGTCTGGAAACATAACGCGAAGGATTTAAAAGGGTGCTGACATCATCATAGCAAAGAAAAACTCTTTGCGCGGTACTAAGCAAAAGAAAAATTAACATATCACGTGCAAAATTTTATTTGCAAATGTAATAGTCTTTCGTTACCTCCTTCATCCTTGAACTGAACGAAACATTTTCCATCTTTCATTTTAACCGCTTCAACTGGTCCACCGCCGCTGTCATTGCTCTGAAAGTAATAGGTGATCACATCCTGTGTGTCATCTGGGCCCAGGTTACTCACGAGTATCCACTTTGATACAGGTACTTGGAATACGTTGAGCTTTCTTTCTTCCAGTGGTTTTGCATCTCTACATTTTCTGTATGCTGTACTAAAGTCTGAAATAACATTAAAAAAACAAACATTGTATAGATTAAAATGCCCACATTTAAAAAAATGATTCAGAAACCATCCCAATATTAATTATATCAAGTAAATGACTCAGAAGTACTATGCTATTATTGTTCGTAATTTTGAAATACTGCCTGTGGGTTTAATTCGGGTCGCATTCTCAACGAAAGCACGGCTGTCGTATTGCAACGGCACTCAAGCCAGAAAATATAGAACTTACCAACTCTTCCTAACTTACACATCACATAAATCCTAACCATTATCCACTGAACAACCACTAGACGTTTGAAGCAGTAAGATGGCCATTTTAATGTTAAGGCATTATCTGAAGCAGGCCTGCAACCTTTCGACACTCCATCAATTGAATTCTTTTTCTACCTCCATACACCCACTGCCATTCCAGTACCATCAAAACAACTCAATGATTTGAAATTCTTTTATGACACAACTATTACTATTGTTGTTGATATTGCTGTTTGTTGTTATTAATGTTTGACTAAAATGCTTAGCAATGTGAGTTTATGTACTCACCACCACCACCCCACTCCTCAAAAAATACATGAAAAAAGTCCAGATTTTTGCAAATCTTGGCGAGATGAGTCCTAAATAATCCAAAAAATGGCATTTAAAAGAAATGTCCCTCCGTCCGTTTGCCTGTCCGCCGTCTAGATGTGCAAAACTTGCAAATGGATTAATATCTCAGAACTTATATCAACTATCACAACCAAACTTGGTAAGATGGTGTATATCCAAGAGACCTCCTAAATGATCAGTGAATTAATTACTTCACTTCAAGGTCAAGGTCACAGGGTCAACAAATGTTAGTTAGAAAATGAGAAATGTTCGCAAAATTTCAATTTATTCTAAGTTTAATGTATATATTAATAATTAGTAATAATTAAAATTTTTACTTGATAATTAAATTTTTTACGTGATCATGCTTAATTCTGACTAAGGCGGTTTACTAGCGCCAAAACGTGCATTTACATGTATCAATGATAATAGTAATTAACACGTGTTCTGTGTTATTAACGTTATGACGGCCTACTAGCGCCACAATCTCATATTTATTATAAAAAAAAAAAGGTAAAGGTAGTCCCATAGCCTTGTGGCCGTAGGGGAGCGTGATGTTGGAGATCACACTTATCTTGGGCCAGCGTAATGAGGGTGATGCCCAACTCTCTCCCTCGCTGCTTTACCTTCCCCACCCTCAAGAGAGTAGGTACTCAATCACAGTTGAGTCAACTGGGGGCGTTGTTGTTTGTCGCTTCACACCTTAGCGGTCACCCATCCAAGTGCTAACCGCACCGGACGGTGCTTCACTTTCGACACAGTAGCGAGTGCTCCAACCACTGCACTATCCGACACCCCACTTATTATTTATTATTTATTATTATTTATTATTTAATCGTTCTTATATAGCGCTTTTCCAGCTCAAGAGCTGCTCAAGGCGCTGGCCGATACAGGATCTAACTCAAGCCGCCCGTGACGCCCACCCGCAACCTTTGGGCGCATGGTCTGACGCCCGGACAACTGAGCACAATCCTGGACAGCCAGGGATGGGGGAGAAGGACCTAGGTGCATGCTGGGTGTGTTCTTGTCACCGGCACTCACCCGTCTAGGACATGAGCGTCAGGATCTTTAAAGTCCGTTATGATGGAATGTATGCGACACAGACTAGACCTCGGTTTATACTCTCATCCGAAGGATAATTACAAATATCATGTGATAATTACAAACATCAACCACATATTTACAATTAACACGTAAAAATTGTAATTATCAAGTGAAAATTACAACTTTGGGTTTTTGCACATTTCCGGACGGATTGCTAGAGCCAAAACTGAAAATTAAACATGATCATGCGAAGATATCCCTTGATAATTGTAATTGTTCTATGATATTTGTAATTATCTCACAATATTTGCAATTATCAGGTTTTGACGCTAGGAAGGCGTGGCAAATACTGATAATTATTAATTAACACTGTGGATTACCGGTATCTCTGTAAAGTACACAGAACACGTGTTAACTTCAATTATCTCGTGATATGATAATGGAAACTCTCGGTTTTGGCGCTAGTAGGCCGTCATACATGAGAGATCACGTTAAAGCCAAGGTCATATCCCAAGCTCAATGTGTTTCTTTTTTTGCATAATACAACTTTTGCTATAGTTTATATGATATTACATGAGTGTATTTAGAGCCGGAGGTCAAGGTCATCTCAAGGTCAAGAGCATCAAAAGATCAAAATCGGTATTGCTTTACATTTTTATGCCCGTTTCTTTTTTTCTTCTGGGGAGTCATTTTCATGTTAGATATTGCAAGTTCCAAAAGGAGCATGTCAGTCAAATAGACTTTATCCTTCTAATTAATCTCATCATCATCATCATCATCATCATCATCATCATCATCATCATCATCATCATCATCATCATCATCATCATCATCATTATTTTAGGCGCTCACCAACAGGAGTGCAAAATGTTGCCAGCACAGTCTCAGGCTTGTCTCCATACAGTACTTGCTCTACTTTTGTCCCAGCTACACTCTCCAAGTAGTATGACAGAAGTTTGCTCCCTGTAGATTCAGACACATTCTTGAACAAAAGCTTGTCCGGGTAACATTGCCTGTATTGCAGCATTCCAACTCGTACTTTTTTGCCCTTGATAGAATGTTCACCTTCAGCCACGCGCTTTGCCACTGTACACAAAACAAGTAAGGTAAACTTCAGTTTGCAGTGTAGTAAACAATATTATATTGCATCAGATATATATGTTCATCGTAAAAACTTTTAACGACTGAAATCAGTAGAGAGAAGTCAGCAAATGTACGATGGAGAGTCAGCTTAACATCAAACCAAGTATTGGCACTGAATGTGCTGCATACAAAGAGTTACTATATAGACAAATAAGATAATTACAAACATTTTTTTTTAGCACAAATAGTACAATGATAGCATTTATTTAACATGGATTTGGTTCTATTTTTAAACTGGAAAAGCATTGCATACCGTTCAGTAAGGTTTCATTCCATTGATATTGTTGTAATTTAGATATTGAGGGTTTTTTTCCAGAATGTTCAAAAAATTAAATAACATAGTCGAGATCTGTCTTGCAGCAAATAGTCAAATCTTCGAACTTTGTATAACATTCTAAGACATGACTCCGTGCGTATTTCCTGTGTCGATCTTTGTTTTGATTGGTCATCGATTACATCATTCTCGACTGATCTGAAGTTTTCTACAATGTATAGATGGAATAAGTACATGAAAGGCGCTTGTCTGCGTGTTGAGATTGAGTTTGAAAACAGTTGTTGATGCTAATTGCGTCTTTTGCTGACTAAAGTTTGAGAAATCATACGACTGCTTCGTTTGTCAGCGATGAATGGGCTAAGTGGATACAAACTCTACAGTTACATAGATTCATGCATCGGTTCTGAATCTATATTTTGCGTGTAACGAAACGTTATCTGTGCTCTCTGCATATTATTAATGCTTTGAGCTAATGTGACTGCTCATAAAATTAGTCGTTTCACATCATTCAAATCCCGAACTATCACAACCCGCACACACTTAGGCATACCTTTCACATGGTGGAAGACAACGTGCACCGTCCTCCTGCCTTCGTCCGTGATTCTCACATCTTCCACTTTGCCTCCATCATTCCTCGGGTTCTCAAAATGATTTTGAATTACGTCTTCATGGTCAAGCTCAAAGTCTTCATCCAACAACACCTCAACTGTCCTTTGTGCTTCTTCTTTTCCTTTCTCCACTGGTTGAACAAATACCGTAGGATTCATTGGCCATAATATGAAATATTGATGATCATAAGGGTAAGACTACGTTTTAATGTAGTGGTAAATTTAACACAAAAACACCCCCTTTCCCCCAAACCCACCTACAGCACACACACACAGAGTAAATCTTACCATCATTTTTAATATGTGATATCGTTGACAGCTGTTTGTATGGTGTTACAATCAGGCTCCTTCCAAACATTGAATGCTCCATTGAAGCAGCCTTGTTTGCCACTGTCAGACAGCACAATATAAAGCAATAATAACAAACACTTTACCGTGGAACTTAAATCATAGTCATGGGTAATAAAACCAATGGCGTGCATTGATTCCAAGACTTTCATATCATTTTGTTCTCTCTAGTTCATTTCAATTCTGTTCACACATTGGTGATATTAAATTAAAACAAACAAACAAAAATAATATTAATGAACTTTTAAAAGAAAAAAAGAAGAAGAAAAATGTATAATACTCTACTAACTGGCGATTTAAATATGGTATTAACAATTTTAACAATATTTGGATTATATAAAATATATCTTTTCTTGTTTTTTTTTTTAATTGACCAAAGTCCTTAATAATAACACCGTCTTCTTCTAATTTGGAAAATATGACTTTGCACGCGAAAAAACAAAATCTACTATTTGGTGACCGTGTGTACACAGACTTTACCAAGGTAAAAGCAAACTTATGCAAATCGAGTGACGTAATCATCGTGACGTCATTAAAAAAATTTAATTAAAGAAAAATATCTTCCATTGTAATTAGCTTGTACAGATGCCTTGAACCTTAAACGAAACTATGGTATATTGGGTGACGTCATCGTATGACGTCAACATGGTGACGTCATAAGTTGTGTTTTTGTTTTTTTCCTAATCATATTTTCTCCCAAACTACTGGAAGGATTTGGTTCAAGTTTGGTATACAATTACTATACTTTCCAATGTAAAATCAAACTTATGCAAATCGAGTTTCTTATCCTATCCTATCCCGTAACTCGGAGGTCGTAGGGGCACCACAGATGATCGTTTAACCAGCATATTCCATCTTTCCCTGTCCTCAGCAACCCTGATTGTTTCGCTCAGTGTCAAACCAGTCCATTCTCGAATGTTGTCCTCGCACCTCTTTTTCGGTCTCCCTCTTCTTCTACCTCCTTGCACTGTGCCTAGCAGGATGGTCTTTGCAAGACCTGATGATCTAGTGACTTGGCCATACCATAGGAGTTTCCGTTTTTTTACCACTGTGAGCAGGTCATCGTGTTGTCCAATGGCTTGTGTGATGGTCTTTCGGACTTCGTCGTTGGTGATATGTTGGGTATAGGAAATGCCAAGAAGTCTTCTGTAGCACCTCATCTCCATGCTTTGTATTCTTCGTTGCTGTGAAGGTCCATGTCTCGCAAGCATATAAGAAGATGGAGATGACAAGGGAGCGCAGCAGTCTTACCTTGGAATGTAGACTGATGGTCCTGTCTTTCCAAATTGGCTTCAACCTCGCCAGGGCAGCAGTTGTTTGTGCGATCCTGGAGAGGACTTCCTGTCGGGACCCATTGTCTGATACAATAGCTCCTAAATATTTGAAGCTATGCACTGTGTTGAGGGATAGGCCTTGGACTTTGATGTCAAATCGAGTTACGTAATCATTAATGATGTAACAAATTTTTTTAAAAAACATTTCCAGTACGTTGGTAAAACGATAATCTGTGATGCCCCAATGACTATCAAGTTACGGGATAGAATAGGATAGGTAATGAGAGTGTACAGATGCGCTGAGCCTTTGTCAAAACTTACTCATATTGACTGACGCTATCGTTGTGACGTAATATTTTTATTTTTATTTAGTTATTTATTTTGCACTTATCTCTGAAACTAAAATACTGTGTGTGTGTGTGTGTGTGTGTGTGTGTGTGTGAGAGAGAGAGAGAGAGAGAGAGAGAAAGTATGAGAGAGGGAGAGAGGGGGGGGGGGGACTCTTCTCCCGTTAGGATCCAGCACTGGTTTATATTATGTTCTACTGCTTTGTCCAGTTTTGACAACATTTCATTACAAGATAACAGTATATTATCTACCATAATTGTCATAAATTGGCTAGTTTTAACTCTGCTTGTTGACTGGTTAGCTATGTGTAGTCATTGTAACAGTAGAGAGTCAGGTATTACACAGCAGCAATTACAGCACACTGCGAGCCTGACCCACACAGCGTAGTGACTCAATCAACACTTGAGCTTTGAATCGGACCGTTTTAACCAATCAGAAGCAGGCTTAGCGGGTAGAGCAGTTTGACTGTGTCAGATCCTAACACAGTTTGAATCAGTCGTGTGTGAGACGAGGAAGAAGTAACATCTCCTTAGCTAGCAGAGAACTATCTTCACTCATAGACCAGGAAGCAGGACTTAGAATCTCAGAATTCTATTCAGTCAACACGGGCCTGAACTTGTCAAACAGGTAAATGAACACCCTTCTGTTTCATCGTGATATATTTATATTATTGTTGAAATTATGTTTGAAGAATTTGCTATGCATAAATGTGAATTGTTAATCCGAATTTGCCGTACCACGTGGAAGAGCCTACCACGAGGCGAAACACGACCGGTTGCGCCGCCATGTTGTATCCCGTACGGAACCACTGTTGTTTAACTTATATGTATGTTTGCAGACCAGTGGCTGTACCACTGAATGTTTATATTATTATTAATTCTGTATGTGTATAGTTAGACACGATTTATATTTATGTATGTATAGGAATTTAGATTGAGATTCCAGTGGAACCCGGAAGTAGCAGAATGTTCGTCGCTTATGTATAGAGATGTGGAGCTATCACTGAGGGCTACTTGGCTTTCAGTGAGACGCTCTGCACAAACCGATTATTCAGGGTTGTACAGAATTTCGTCTCTTATATTACAGACGAGCAGGCGAGCTATCCCGAGCTATCCCGAGCTATCCTGTGAACCCCACTCCACAGAAACGACTAGTTGGTTGAGGAGACTCTGCCGCACAAGCCGGAAAGAGCTACCTTGAAAAAACCCCTACAAGACCCCACAGCGTGGCAAGGGAACCCAACTACACAACTACAAAGGTGTACCAGAAGCTACCTCACAGAAGGACTTCGACCGCACCATCAGAAAGTTAAGTGTACACCCAGAAGTGCACTTAAACTGATCATAACAGGACCACAGTAGTCCAACTCTTCAGAACCTGTAAAACGGACCACAGTAGTCCAAATCTACATGAAATATTATAGAAAGTGCCCGAGGAAGAAATAACAGCTGCCTAGACTATCAGCGATCGAACTATTTGCATTGAAAGAGACTTTTTAAGTTAGATTAGTACTTAGAGAATCTTGTATAGAGTAGAAGAAATAAATGTGTGATTTTAACTGTTATCAAGTGGCTGGACTACATATGATTCATAGCCGTGTGAAAGCTAGTGTGACAGTAATCTTTTACCATTTTTCTATCTATTTCTGTACCCCAACCTTAACACAGAACGAGCTAAACAAATAAATTTATTAAAGTAATTCATAGGGTGACTTACTAGCAGTTCCCACCGAATAAACGTGAGGGTCCATAATTCCATTGTGCAGAGCCCATAAACCCCACGTGACAATAATTACACATGGATTTTTAATATTATTTTCTTATATTCAGGCTAGGTATAACAAAACTTGCTCCTGCATCTGATGAGTCTAACAGAATTGGTATTGATACACTATCCTATCCTATCCTAAAGATATTAATACACGTTTTATTTTAAACTTAAAAACGTATTTAAGAAATGGGGAAGCACAATTACCTTGACCTTGGAGAAAGAACAAATGTGAATAATCTAACACGCTTAGCAGTAAGTAAAGTATCCACAAGGAAAAACTGATGAATTTCGGTTACGTTTTTATTGAGATAAGGCAAAAGGTGTGTTTTGAACAATGACTTTCGGAGCGATGGACTCACCAACTGACCGACAGCCCGACTGCCACTGAAGGTACCTGTATACTCAACAAAACTCGCTTTCGCCTTTTTGGAAATTATGAGAAAAACCTGTTTAGCAACAAAATGATTCCAGGGACCTTGACCTTTGCGATAGAGCAAATATGATGGCACTGGAGGCAGTAAAGTTCCTGTGAAGTTTGGTCAAAATCCGTTCAGTGGCTCTTGAGATATGACTTCCAACGGATCGACAGACTGGTGCTTAGCTAGTTCTGAGTCCCCCGATTATTTCAAATTATTTCCATATAAGCTTGGGAGAGAGAAAGAAAAAAAAGGAAACTGAAACCGCAGGTTCGGATTCTTTGAGGCTTACACAGAAATTGCGTGAACAAAGTAAGGCAAGACAAAAAAGCTTTGGGACAGAAAACGACCCACTACATGTCTGGAGCCTCGTCTTTATATTCCTGTCTCCATCGTTCACAAGAATTGATAAGTAGTTATCTATTCACTCTTGCTAGAGTCATTGCTAAAAAGAATATCATAACGTTGATACATAATTAGTATAGACGTAGACTTCTGAACAATATTATCCCCGTGGGTGTGCCGGTGGTTTCTGTATAAATATTATCCCCACTTTGTGGAAATTTAGTGCTTTAAATTACTACTTTTTCTGCTATTCTCATTTGTTCTTTCTCGTTCCTAATCTGTTTTATCAATCTACTATCTTCTTCGTTAGACCAGTAATTTCCCCCCCTTTTTTTAATTAAAAACTCTCCCAAAACACCTCATTTGTTTATGGGCTTTGTTGAGTCATCTTGGGACTTGTTACGATTGAGACTCGCACGATAGTTCCGATCATTTTATTTTGTAAAGCATTCAATAATAGCGTGTATTTACTATTTTGATTTGAATATGCGCTGTTGCTAGAAAACGCTTTGTATAATGTTGATCATTTTCGTCGATCGATATTGTTGAAGTCTCGTTGAGAATGTTCTGGAATTACTTGTTTATTATTGATCGAATTTTCCAGATCTTACGGGTACTAAAATATCTGGGCAATTCTTCTATGCTGAGGAATTGTTCTATGACGTAAGAAAGTGCGTAGTTCCGGTGACAAGTTTTTGATTGGGTGTTATTACATCATTCTGGAATGTTCGAATTTTTTTCTGGATTGTTGAGAAACTATAATTATAAGTAATGCACTGTCTGCTTGCGAGCAGTGATTTTTTTGAGTGATTTTCGAAAAGCGAACTTGTATGCAATTGTTGGCGTTTGCTGAATAAAGTTGGAAAACGTTATACGACGACCCCTGCCCTGTTGCTGAGTGAACAGGCTGCGTGTATAAACGAATTCGAGTTGCACATATCAAGATTCAAGCATCGGGGCTGAATCGACTATTCATAAATACGTGTAACAGGCTATCAACCAAGTTGTGGTTCTGATTCAGCTCTTTGCAGTCCGCTGGACCCTATAAACCAGGGGTGTCAAACTCAATCGCACGAAGGGCCAAAGCTCAAATCACACGTAAGGTTGCGGGCGGAACAGGATAAACATTCAATAAGCAACATTCAATAATAATAACTGAACGTTACTAGGTTACTGTTATGACAAAGATCCACTCTCTACACAGCTTTTAGTTTCGCTTATTCTGATTGAAGCAAGAACGCTCTGAGGTAGCCTATTGTTCGGCAAGGCTGCTAATTAGGGAATTTGATTTGCACCTTATATCGCATGGCCATTAAAAATTAAAGTTGCCTAAAATTCGTTCTTTGGCCGATATAATTGTATGCTGATCAAGACCTCTCGGTTTCTTTTTTTTCTTTCTTTTTTCTTTCTTTGGCCGATATAATTGTATGCTGATCAAGACCTCTCGGTTTCTTTTTTTCTTTCTTTGGCCAATATAATTGTATGCTGATCAAGACCTCTCGGGCCTGATATAATTGTACGCCGGGCCTGATGTGGCCCGCGAGCCTTGAGTTTGACACATGTGCTATAAACAATTACTAACTAACTAAATTCTGCACCATATTAATTTATGGATTAACCTTTGGACTCAACAGGTACAACTGCAGCGCAGGTAACCCTTGCCTACAGGTTAAATTCACACAGAATCAAAAACTTATCAGCTTAAACTGAACTTACTTTCACGGTCTCGAAACGTAATGTACACGGCCCCAGTCTCCTTTTCGGTGCGGACTTTCTCAACCTTGCATCCGCCATTGCGGGGATTTTCAAAATAGTCCCTGAAGATGTCTTCCTCCATCAGAGGAAAATCTTGGCCGACGGTTACCTGCACAGTTCTTCTCTCCTCTTTTTCCTCGTCTGCTCCAGACAACAGAATAATAGTCATTAACCTTTCAGATTTTTCGAATAGGGCGAAGTCAACTACAATGTAATGAATATCGTAGTCCTACAAATATGTCGCTTAACATTGCTGTAATACTATAATTATATGCTTTTTGTAACTCAGACATTAGGGTATATATATAGATATATAAGCCTATAAATATATAGGCTTAGATGTATAGATATACATTATACGTTATACGAATCTTGGCGTGGGATATGGAAAATTGTCACATTTGCAAGATGCAAATGACATTTATGTATCGATTTATTGAATTGGAAAAAAAAGAGGAATCAAAATTAGACTAGAGGAGAGAGACGTGTATGAACGACCACTTTACACATTGTTTTTTTTAATAATGTGATCCCAATGCGCCACCAAAAATAGTCAAAAAATTAGCCGCCCCCCACTCACACACATTGAGTAAAGAAAAATTAACACCAGAACCTGACACATGACAGGGGTCTTCAACCATACTTGACCAATGAAAAACAATGCCAGTTTTATTCATTGATTAGTCTCTGCTTTGTTCAAACTGTAAGTCTAGTCTTCAGTCAACTCCATCGTAGATAGGCAGCCAACGAAATACAATGCCAGTTTCATTAATTTTGCTGATTCAGTCAATCCATTTACTCTTGACTCCTCCTTTCCTTGAGATTATTGTTGCTGTAGTATTTGTGAATAAATGATGGTTTGGGAATTAAACCTTGCTGTTTTAGCGCCTCATAGAAAATAGACCGTTTGGTTTGTCAGCCATTTGCAGAACAGGCATAGGAGGCTGCGATTCAAAAATGGGTTAAAGTAGGTCCTGTATTCTTACGACTTATAAAGTTATATAGGCCTAGTTCACAGCTTGCGAAAAACATCGTCAACTGTGATTGGTCAATTACCATGCGATGTCAGTTTTAGTTACACCCTATTTGGCTAGTGAAAATATAAGATATATAGGCTTTTATATATCACCGTTATCGCCGGAACCAGTGGACACAAGTTAGAAACTGAGTCAAGCGATATATGTAACCTATTTTAAACCCCAATAATCAGCCGAAAACTATTAATTAGCTTGTTGATTGAGTTTCTTGTGTCCACTGGTTCCGGCGATGCATACACTCTTTTTTTTTCTTCAACTGTTCATATTCATATTCAAGGTAAGTAAGTCACTGCTGTTACATTAAATAATACGTTTAATCACAGGGGTATTAAACCGGTAGAATGGATCTTCCATAGTAAAGCGGTAGTGGATCTTCCATAGCATAGCGGTAGCAGTAGATTATAATATACATAATAGAGAGCGAGAGAGAGAGAGAGAGAGATGCACAGGCCCCGCTATGCAATCTCTCTCTGTCCACCACCGCGTTGTTATGAGTATCCATTCCACACACAGGCGCTTGTATCTGGACACGCGAGCGCCTATGCCTGTGACGCGCCTCCCTTTGGTTATATAACCAAAGGGAGGCGCGTCACAGGCATAGGCGCTCGCGTGTCCAGAGTTATATAACCAAAGGGAGGCGCGTCACAGGCATAGGCGCTCGCGTGTCCAGATACAAGCGCCTGTGATTCCACATGGTTAATGCCCCTGTGGATTACTAAAAGTGGACAGTATGAAACTTACCGGTCAATCTCAAAGTGACAAATTTCAGCATCTGGACAGTCACAGGAAGTCTTGCAATCATGTGTTTCCCTTTTCTCGCAATATCTCTTGCCACTTGGATTGGCATGGAAGAAGCCAAAAAGGTTAGCCATGTTTATATAGCAACCGATATTTAGTATTTATCAAATAAGTATGTAATGCCTTAAAGATATTTCGTATGAAAAAAAACCCAACAGTTTACATATATGTAAAGGAACTAAAAATATCTCGTTAATAATTAGAACGAAATGAAGTCATCGTAAATTGAGAAGTACAAATGTTGACAAACAAGAAAAAAGAGGAGCATAGTCTAATCATTTGAAATTGCCAGGAGAGACAAATATACGATTTTTGACTCACATGCGTGCAGCGAAGTGAGTCTATGTTCTCCCCCCCAAACATAAAAGTTGTCAGATTTTAGCAAAGCTGCGCAAGATGAGTAGTCCAAAATTGATATTTCACAAAATGTCTGTCGGTATGTTTGTCCATTCGTCCATTCATCCGTCCGTGAAAAACTAGATATTGTTAATTACTCGGAAACTGTTTCATTTGTTGCCTGTACATTTAGTACGATGGTGTATAGCCATAAAAGATATATCCTCGTATATATTTATGATTGAATTACCTTGCATCAAGGTCAAGGTCACAGGGTCAAGAAACAGTATATTTGTATTTATTATATAATTATGTGTTATTGCAAACGTTTCGTTTCAGTGTTTTAAAAGTTATTCCATACTGGGTTTTGCATTTCTAGTTGTATATTAAACATGCATGGTCAATCATCTTCGCTAGTGAGATCAGTTGGTCAATTGCGGAACTAGGCAAGAAGGAAACCAGACGAAACGCACACATTTTAACCGATAAATGATTTGTTAAATTCTAAAAATAAATAAAGTAAATAAATAAGTACGTCGTCGTCGTCATCATCATCATCATCATCATCATCATCATCATCATCATCATCATCATCATCATCATCATCATCATCATTTTAAATTCTTGCCAGCTGTATAAACTTTTCTACAACTTACACAAACACTAAAGCTTTGTTATTTTTTTTATTCGTTATATTAACTATTCGTTTTACTAACCTTTCGTTTCCTTGAATACGATATGCACTACATTCCTGTCGGAATAAATTTTAACGTCTTCCACTTCACCCCCATTGCAACGGGGATTTTCAAAGTAGTTTCTGAAGATGTCGCGGCTGAGATTTTCATCGAGAGGAAATTCCTGCCCCACCTTCACCTCCACTGTCCGCCGTGCTTCTCTCTCGTCATCTGTTGTGATTTACATTAACAAATGGTCATGTTGCCCCATCAAAACAGGCATGGCCTAAACCTTTCACCTCATGAACTTAATGATTAGGCCAATTAAGGTTTAAAAAGTTCTGAAGTCCTGTCACATTGAAACAAAACAACAAAGACTATGCAGCTCAAACAAGGGCAGAAATTGTTTGACGGTTGTCACTGTGTCAGCACCTATACAGGCTTACATTATTACATTTAGGATATTTCAGGCACGTTTAACTTTCTTAATTTGAACACAAAATTTTATTTTACATTTCAGTTTATCTTTACGTACTAGTTAAGAAATACTTAAAAGAACCTATAGCAAGACTATGATCTTCCCTCAATTACCGGTGTCGTAATTTCTCGTATTCTAAAGTTAATAAGAAAATGTTCTTGAGTTTTAAAGAAATAACCTTCCAGCGTTACTTCTCTGCCTGAGCTGAAAACTGTTCTTTAACCAAGACAGGCGACATCGTAGTCAGTTGCACAGGTATAACGAGATATTAAAATTGTTACCGGTCATGACAGGCTGAGATGAGAGCTCCTTACTACCAGCCAGAGTGAGTGGGAGCAGCGCTTTGCTCTGATTGGTTATATTTGGAGTGAAAACTGACATGTCATGTGCAGAGGGACAGGAAGTTTGCACCGAATCTTGGCTTGAAACTAACTGGTTGTACACTTCCAGTCCCTGTAAAATGAATCAAAGGGAATATAACAAGAAGTGCACACACACACACACACACACACACACACACACACACACACACACACACACACACACACACACACACACACACACACACACACACACACACACACACACACACACACAAGGCTGTATTCGATCAAAACTAAGGTTTCTTTAGAATGTAGGAATCGGAAAGTGATTTTTTGACGGAAAGAACGCAAACTTCTTCTAAAAATGTAAGAATCTAAGTCAAAATTGGCTCTTTCCGTCAAAATAGTTGACCTAGTTCGTCTCCTAGGAGCGACGAAATAGGTCGAACTTTCTTCAAAATTTTTCCGAAAATTGACTGGATTTTCTCCGTCCCGGATAGTGCACTCCTCTGTACTTAAAACACTCTTATGCACTACAACTGCACTCCCATGCACTAAAACAGCACTCCCGCGCACTTTGGAAAAAGTGGGGCCCTGGAAAAAAGTGGGGTCCGAGCAAAATACCCCATTTATGACCAAAAAAACTAAGTCGAGTTACCACTTTGACATAAATACACGTGCACACGTACACACACCCACCACACTCACTCCCACACACCACACACACACTATACTTAGGAGGTGAGAGACAAATATACTGCATTTATTGCTCGTCCCATTTCGTCCCCATTTCAATTAAATGCTTTCAATGCCCGATACTCTAATGAGAAGGGTTGTTAGCCTATTGAATGAGATGATGATAGGTAAACCATGTTAAATATACTGCATTTATTGGTACAATAACATGGTTTTTATTGGTACAATAACATGGTTTACCTATCATCATCTCATTCAATAGGCTAACAACCCTTCTTATTAGAGTATCGGGCATTGAAAGCATTTAATTTAAATGGGGACGAAATGGGACGAGCCTTGATCCATGAGCAAAGAGCCGGAACGCTCAAGCTCCACCCTTTTAAAGGCAGCATCCGAAGACTGCCAGACCGTTGATGCGCATAGCTGTTCCCAAAGATGGTAGGATTCTTAAATTTGTAGATCTACTTCCCTCACATTCTGGAAGTATTTTATTGAGTATCTTCACTCATCCTCGAATTAGGCTATCTTAAATCTAAACAAATCTAAATAGATCATTCGAAAATATTATATCTTTTACCAAATTACCAACAAGTTTGATACTAGCCGTACTAAAGGCTGAATTACGTTTATCATCGCTTTTGTGAAGATCAAAGCCCACCCCCTCACTCACCACCTACCCCAAGAAACAAACAAACAAACCAGAAGACACCCTTGATCTCTGCCGCATTGTGAGCTGTCCACATCTAGATGTGCGTTCAGTTTCTGCTCGAAACCCTTCAAGAGCGTTTGAACGCGTCGTTCTTTTTTTAAATCATTTTATTTCATACCATTAAAAGGCGGTCAGCGCCTGATCGTACAATTCGGCCATAATGGAATACAATTTTCATTTTTTATCATTTAATCTTCTGGGCATTAATTCTCGGTCTCTTCGTGCACTCTATAACCTGCTGTAAATTTGGCATCTTGGGCAGTTTGGATTCGACTCTCACTTTGACCAACACCTTGTGCTGCGCTTGTAGCTGGTAACTACGCTATTTACCCCCGTTGGGGTGCCGAGGGTTTCAGTATAAAAATAGTATCCCCACTTTCTGGAAATTTAGTGCTTTAAATTCCCACTGTCGCTGTCTTTCTCATTTGTTCAATCAATCATTTGTTCTATCAGTCTGCTATACTATCTTCTTCTTCGCTAGACAAGTCACCTACCTTTTTTCTTGAAAACTCTTCCGGGACAAGACTCCTTATTTGTGAGTGAGGTCTGTTGGATCAGCTTGGGAATATTGGACGCTTTCTGCCAGGTGGTCATTAGGGCTTCCTATGATGTTATTATTTAGCAGTGTAGGCATTTTATATGTATGTGTTTTGTTTATAATGATGTTTGTATTATATTTTGTTTTTGTAAACGGGGGTTCGATAAATTAGAGTATAGCCTCAGCGTCCCCTGCGTGGGATGTCTTTATTGTAAAGTGACTGGCTGGTGAAGAGCATTCAGTTTTACCACTAGGGTTGTTTCAGCAGATCTTTTATGCGGATCGGGGGTTGTCCGGTCCTGATTTGGCTCGGAAGAGTCCGCTGGACCTAAAGCAATAATCATGTAATGTAATGTAATTACGCTATTTAGAAACAATTATTCTGACCGTTCATTCTCTTTGATCTTACCTCGGACTCGTCAAACTCCGAATCTTCAGTGGTAGTCTTAGGTGGGATGGTAGTTGGCGGACGCGTCCAGTCCCCGAGAATGTTAAGGAAGTATGTGAACGCATGCTTGTAGAGTGGAACATCTTTGCCACGTTGTTGTTGTTCCTGCCACTTAATGAATTTCGATGAACACTGGCTTTTGTCTGTGAAGAGAATTTGTCAACAATAGCAATAAACATCAAGTGCTGGACCCTAGCGTGTGCAGAGTTCTCTTGCGTTCACAAACACACATTTTGACAATGTATTCAGAAATTATGACAAAGCATTATATTACAACAAACCGTCGTCTCAAAATAATGAAATGTAGGCATTGAAACTAACAGGCGCACGAAAACATGAACAAAGGAAACTCACAATAAAGCAATCAAAAGGCACAGAATCACACTCCATGGCACAATACACAAACCATAAACTGGTGATGTTTTTTGGACATTAATTAATTGCTAGTCACTATGAATGATTATCCAACTATTTTCAACAGTTCTGTGTTAATTTGTTAACTACTACTACTACTACTACTACTACTACTACTACTACTACTACTACTACTACTACTACTACTACTACTACTACCGGAAGGCAATGACCAAGAAATAACAACACACTTATAATAAGAAAATAAAATTTTTAAACATTAAAAATTTAAACCAGGCATGCCATCTTTACACGCTAATTACATACAAAATTGTGGGTTTTTTTGGGAAAATTTGTTTTCAATATTAAGTCACCACGATAACGTCACTCGATATACAAAAGTTTTGATTTAGGCTCAAGGCATCTGTACACTCTAATTACATAAAAAGTTTAAAAGAAGTTCTTTAAAAAAAATTATACAAATATGACCTCCTACGATTACATCACTCGATTTGCATAAATCTGGTTTTACGTTGGAGGCAAAGGTAAAGTCTAATTACATACCAAATTTGAACCAAATCCCTCCAGTATAATTTGGGAGAAAATGCAAGTAGAAAAAAATGGAGGTAGAGGTAAAATCTAAGTACACACCAAATTTGAACCAAATCCCACCAGTAGTTTGGGAGAAATTGGGAGTAGAAAACAAAGTGATGATGTTGTCACAAGAGGCTAGTTTGGACACTGCAGTAAGACTTCATGCCTCTAAAAGTTCATCCTTCTTTGGCCTTTGTAACTTAAATTCGAGGCCTAGCAGACGACAAAAGTTAGGATTGTTCTAAGTATGTGTGGGGGAAATCTTCGTTAGGTAGGTCGTGACATAATCCAATTGACCTATATCCATCAGCCCACGCGAGGGCGCAAAGGTTTATGGGATATCACGGGGTTTAGCGTGCCACTCTGTTAAGGAACGTCAGTTTTTGTTTAAAACCTCACCCGAGAAGGACGGAAGTGCTGAAAGATCTCTCACAGAAGACTACGCAGGTGATGGGTGAAATCCATTAATCGCAGTATAGCTATAGCCTGACATTGTCAAAAAGGTAAATGATCAATCTTTTGTTTTACCGCGATTTATTGAGATTATTATTGGATTATGCTTGTAAAGTCTTGCCATGTTTTATAATTGTGAATGTTAGTAAAACTTTGCATGACCACGTGACTGACCCACGAGACCGGTTTCGACACCACGAGATAGCCCCTACTGAACCACTGTTGTTTCTCATATTCGTATTATTGCAGACCAGTGGCTGTACCGGAGAAGGTGTATATTATTAATGACTTCTCCTTGTGTTTATTGTAGCCATGATGTATATATATATATATATATATATATATATATATATATATATATATATATATATATATATATATATATATATATATATATATATATATATATATGAATTATGTTGGAGATTCCAGTGGACCACGGACTTAGAAGATTTTTCGTCTCTTATCTGTATAAGTGGAGACGATCTCGCTGAGGGCTGTTTCTGCCAACAGTGAAACACTCTGCACACCCTTTGCAAGCAAGGCGTTGCAGAAACTCGTCTTATGTTTTGCAGACGAGCAGGCTTGGTCCGCGGCAGGAGATAGACCCCATTGAGAGTCATCCCGGACACGCGGCCTGCAACTGAGCAGCGAGCACTGAGCTCCGATAGATCAGTAGTCAACAAACGAGACGAAGAGAAAACAGCACCGCACCTCGACGGTTAAGTTAAGTTCCATAGAACATTAATGCACGAACACTGATCTATAGGGACTGTGCGGTAGTCCACTCTTCCTGAAAAAGAACATTAGGCAAAACAAAAATAAAGCCCAGGGATGACACAGTAGCAAGTATCGAGAACAGTAGCAGAATAGATCCATCAAAGATTTACCCATTCTCCGAACTACTCGAAATGACTTTTGGACTGTTAAGTTAATCCTAATTATATTACGTTTTGGACATTTAAGTTAATGTAATGCTTAGATAATTGAGTATAGAGTAGAGGAAATAAATCTGTGATATTTACTGTTAACAAGTGGCTGGACTACTTATGTTTCATAGCCGTGCGAGAGCTGGTGTGTCAGTGAATCTTTTACACTTTTCTCCCTATCTCTGTAATCCCATCCTCACACAGACCGGCCCAAAAATATAAATGTATTAAGATTAGTCATAGGGCGATCTAACTAGCCGATCTCCGCTGACGAACGACGAGTGGGTAGTAGCATTTCATTGTGCAGAGCCCAGCAACAATAGAACCCACCGTCACAGATGTCACCATGATGACTTCAATCGATATGTAAACCTCTGTGTCATCGGGTAGGGATCATTACGTTTTAACTATATACAAAGTTTAAAAGAAATCCGTCCGTTAGTTTCAGAGAAAAGTACGTAAAAAGTGACGGTCGAACGCCGGACGCACCAACGGAAAAATAATAATTTAATTTAATAAGTATACATTTAACGATAAATAATTTGCATTTGTGTACATGTACATGTGTGCCTAAGAGCGTTCGCGCGCGCGCGTGTTTGTGTTTGTTTGTGTGTAAATACACATTTAATCGTTTTGGACTTTTTCGATGCCAGACCGTAAGTCTAACTCTCAGCCACCAGTGTCATGCATGAAATGTTCTAGATGGCGTGGAAGAGCAGACGGGTAATTGTCGAATAGTGTTTACGTTCCTGACAAAGTTGTTCTTGTTTATCGTGTACTTGTTTTGTGTGCGTAATGTGTGTGTTTTGGCGTGAAGGCCATAGGCTTTTGAAAATACTGACTAATTAAAAAAAGAAACTATATTTTTATTTATTTATGCATTTATTTATCGTTATAATTTCTTTCATTTGAATTCAAGGAAAAGTAACAGTTTTGACTGCCCTAAAAGTGCATTGTTAAAACAAATGGCAGCCGCGACACAACCCAAAGAACGAACGAGGACCCCGCCATAATAAATCTGGGAATTTATATTATGTTTCATTTACCTTTGTAGTCACAGTGAATGAAATCATAGGGTGCATTCGCTCTACTGCCAAATCTATTGTGAGTCAGTGGAAAGTCACTAAAAGAAAAATCTTGAACTCATCTTTGTTTATCGGGAGAATCTGAATTCTGTGTGTGCAAACAAAAAGCATAAAGCACGCCAACTGGAGGGCAGCGGTCCCCATAGCGTCTCCTCTATTGAACGTTATAAAGGTAGCGACAGTGACGCGCTCTATAGAGAGGATCCTATCGTATCCCGATACGAGCGCCTATGTACTGCTATAATTATATTCTATACATGCACTTACAGTGCTGACGCTTATAGTGATGTTCACATTGTACCCATATAAATATTTGAGAACTGGCCAGTGTCTTACAACGTCTTTAAGAACGTGAATGTTATTAAGATGGTGCATTTCAGTTAATAACCATGTCACCATTATTAATTGAAAAGGTGTATTTTTTTAAATGTTAGGCTTTCAGCTTATTTTCGGTTTGTGTCTGACCCTTTCTTTTAAACACAGATAGTCTTTCTGACTAAACTAGCTTAAACATGTTGCATTTCAAGTAGTTTAAACATGTTGTATATTCAACCAACAGTTCAACTATCGGCTGTCATAATTTATTCTATTAAAATCATAAAAGATTCTCAAATGACCAATTTAAATTTATAGAAAAGTCTATCTTGAGTGAGTTGTTGATATCGCAGCTTGGCTTCGCTTCGATCCAGAGCTTACAACAAATTGTAAAAGGAAAATACATGTTTATGTCTTACAAGAGATATTACTGTCTGACGTAAGTCCTTGGAACTAGAAACCGAAAGTTGATTTTCGGTGGAAATAGTGTACTGCTTTCGTTTTGAATTTCATTCCTCAATGTAGCAAGAACTTTAAAACAGTCGGCCATACTGACGGTTTCATGTTTTACAGACTTGCAAAGAAGATCCACATTACAAAAATAAACCTTTAATAAATAAAATAAATGTTTTCTAACAATTGTAGACTATACTTTCAAATACATTCTTAACATCTCTCTCTCTCTCTCTCTTTACACACACACACACACCTACACACTGTCACACACATCAACAACAACAGTTTCCTCCAGCTCTCTATTCACTCACACACACCTGCATAACAATTTGACTGACAGAGCCATTCATATCATTTACACCAAAAAAACAACAACAAAAAAACCCAACAAACTTTTCCATTCATTATTACAGTATTGGATTTATAAACATAAATATAATACGATATTAATGAACACAGAGGAGATGCTTCGTGAAAATAGCAGTTTATGTGTGTATACGGAGTTTAAGTTATTGGAAAATGGATAGATTTAGGTACCGAAAGGTAGATGGGTAGATAAATAGGCGGGCAGACAGGTCAGATAAGATAGATTAGATAGAAGCTGGTAGGTAGGGAGAATGTGTGTGTGTGTGTGTGTTTGTGTGTGTGTGAGAGAGAGAGGAAGATAGAGAAATGGCAACCAACGTTGTTTGTGTGTGTGTGTGCGTGTGTGTGTGTGTGTGATTTTTTTTCTTCACACACAGCACACAGCAACCTCCTTAGTAACAATTTACAGCAGCAAATGAATTAGCGCACTGATTATGGTTGCTCGGCACAAGAAGACGAAGTATACATCTGTCAACCCAAAGTATAATTTTGTAAAACCACTGACCTTGCGATGGTGCAAAGCGAATGCTCCATTTGCGACCATTGTCGATGGGTCTTTGAACAGCCCTCTTCAGTTCGGCGTCATCAGAGGTTATCCCGTCCTGCATTCTCTGGCAAACCTTCACGAGGCTTAGATTAACTTGTTCAAAACTGTTAATGGCAGGTTAATTGTGACTGCCTACACCATTTTCCTCGTTTGTAGAAAAGGGATCTTTACAGCAGAGAGCCGCAGTGTTTCACCTCCTATAACGCTGGTGGCGTTAAGGACATATCATGTGATTATGTCAGTGTTGGACCACTGTCAATAAAAGCAGTTTCGGTTTGCAGTTTTGTGTACATGCCACAGGCTCTCGTATTTGCATACGTTTGTTACGTCCTCTCTATAACGCGTCCCTTTTAATACGATCACCAGTAGACCTACGATATAAAAGTAAGCTTATTGAGAGGGGCTTTTTCTATAGGAAACGCAACACGACCGCCTATAATAGTTATACAAAAGCATTTGATTAACCGTGCCTTTTTTTTTTAAAGATAAGATAAGGTAAGGTAAGGTATCGTAAGATATCCTATCCTCCTATCCTGTCCCGTAACCCGAAGGTCGTAGGGGCACCACGGTTGATCGTTTAACCAGCATACTCCATATTTATCTGTCCTCAGTAGCCCTGATGGCTTCGCTCAGTGTCAAACCAGTCCATTCTCGAATGTTGTCCTCCCACCTCTTTTTCGGTCTCCCTCTTCTTCTACCCCCTTGCACTGTGCCTTGCAGAATAGTCTTTGCAAGGCCTGATGATCTGGTGACGTGGCCATACCATCGGAGTTTCCGTTTCTTCACCACTGTGAGCAGGTCATCGTGTTGTCCAATGGCTTGTGTGATGGTCTGTCGGACTTCGTCGTTGGTGATGTGTTGGGTATAGGAAATGCCCAGAAGTCTTCTGTAGCACCTCATCTCCATGCTTTGTATTCTTCGTTGGAAATCTGCTGTGAGGGTCCATGCTTCGCAAGCATATAGGAAGATGGAGATGACAAGGGAGCGCAGCAGTCTTACTTTGGAATGTAGACTTATGGTCCTATCTTTCCAAATGGGCTTCAACCTTGTCAGGGCAGCAGTTGTTTGTGCGATCCGGGAGAAGACTTCCTGTCGGGACCCATTGTCTGTTACAATGGCTCCTAAATATTTGAAGCTATGCACTGTGTTGAGGGATCGGCCTTGGACTTTGATGTCCATGTTGATGCCATTGGTGTTGTTGGTCACCATTTTGGTCTTCTCTGCACTTATTTCCATTCCATAAGCTCTGGAGGTGGTGTCAAGCCTCCGTACCAGCTGTTCAAGTTCTTGTTCCTCTCCAGCCAATCCATCAATGTCATCCGCGAAACGAAGATTGGAGATTGCTCTACCCCCTATGCTGACTGTGTCTTCATGATCTGCAAGAGCATCTGACATGATGCGCTCTAGGAAGATGTTGAAGAGTGTTGGAGAGAGTAGGCGTCCTTGACGCACACCGATTGTTGTTCTGAACCAGTTCCCGATGGCGCTGTTGTGGAGGACTGCACTGGTAGCCTTGTTATACAGGCTTTTGATGACTTCAATAATTTTAGGGCTGATGTTGTACACTTTCATTGTTGCCCATAGAGCTGCATGCCAGACTCGGTCAAACGCCTTCTTGAAGTCTATGAACACATGATATAGATGTTGTTGGTGCTGTAGGTATTTCTCACAGATTATTCTGAGGTTGAAAATCTGTTCAGTGGTACTTCACCCTGCCCTGAATCCTGCTTGTTCTTCAGCTATGATTTGTTCAGCTTGGGGTTTCAACCTGTTGAGTATTATTTTTAGGAGAACCTTGCTGGGATGGCTGATGAGGCTGATGGTGCGGTAATTTTCACACTCCTGAAGGTTACCTTTTTTGGGAAGAGTGATGACAAGCGACTGGGTCCATGGTATAGGCCACTCCCCACTCTGCCAGATCTTGTTACAGATAATGGTGAGGGCATCAATCATTGCTTCTTCTCCTGCTTGTAGTAGTTCCGCGGGTATGTTGTCCACTCCCGCTGACTTCCCTTTCTTTAGCGATTGTACTGCTGCCTCAACTTTTTCCCGGAGAATTGGGAGGATTTCTTCTTCTTCTCTGTTCTCGGGACATGCTAGAACTGATGGGTCTCCATTTGGTGTATGGTTGTAAAGGTCACAGCAGTACTCTGTCCATCTGTCCAAGACTTCTTGTTCTTCTGTAAGGCATATGCCAGACTTGCTTTGGATCGTGGAGACTTTGGGCTGTTTGACACATGTCAGCCGCTTCACAGTCTGGTAGGCCTTCTTGCTGTTGTTCTTGTTCAGACTGTTCTCTATTTCCTGGCATTGATCTTCTATCCAGTTCTCCTTTGCTGTTCGCATGCCTTTTCGGATGTCATTGTTGATTTTTCGGTAGACATCAGCTCCCTGTGAGGTGTTCTTTTTCTTTTTTTTATCTCTCTTCGTTTATCACACAGATCCAAAAGTTCAGGTGTGATCCACGGCTTCTTCTTTGGTCGGTGCTTGCCAAGGATCTCAGTGGCGGCATCTGTCACAGCTGAGTTGAAGGTGGTGGTCATGGTGTTGACATCTTCTTCACCAGCCCCCAAAATGAGCAGTGGTGCAAATTTCCCTCCAATTGTAGCCTGAAATAGTTCTGCCACCTCCGGGTCTTGCAGTTTGTCCAGGTCGAAATTCAGTCTAGTGCACTCTGCTGTATTTACTCTCTTCAAGTGGAGCCGGAAAGACATCATCACGAGATCGTGGTCACTTCCGATGTCTGCTCCTGGAAAAGTGCGTGTCCTGCCAATGTTCATGCTTGATCTGAAGCGTTTCATGACCATGATGTAGTCTATGTGGTTGTGATGCTCCCCGCCGGGACTGTGCCATGTCCATCGTCTGGAATTTTTGTGGAGACCAAGCGTGTTTGCCAGTACCAGATTGTTGTATCTGGCAAACTCCAAGAGTCTCAGACCCCTGTCATTTGTCTCGTTGTTGCAGTGGGGTCCACATGTGTCTCCCCAGTTGTGGTGCGCATTTTGGCCAACCTTGGCATTCCAGTCGCCTTGCACTATGACTATGTCCTTCTTCGGCACTTGGTCAAGGACCGCCTGTAGATTTTCATAAAAATCCTCCACTTCGCTGTCGTCATAGTCTGTTGTTGGGGCATAGGCCTGGATGATGGTGATGTTGAAAGGGGTTGCTCTCAGGCGGATGGTAATGAGTCTACTGGAGACTGGGCGGCAACCCATGACAGTGGCTAGAATGTTCTTGTGGACCAAGAATCCAACGCCGTGTTCGTGCCTGTCATCTCTACCGCTGAAATAGAACTTGTGGCCTTTGGCGGTCGTTGTTTCACCTAGGCCTTTACAGCGAGGTTCGCTGATGCCTAGAACGTTCCATCGATAGTGGTCCAACTCGTGGGCCAGTTCTTCTAATTTTCCTTCCGCAGTTAGGGTCCTGACATTCCAGGTTCCTATGACGATGTTGTTTCTCGTGCGGATCTTGCTAAATTGTCCATCAGTAGCATACTTAACACCTCCGTCCTGGTGGCCAACGGAAGGCGCGGTCCTTGAGCCGGGCGACGACCGATTCGGTATGGAATTAGTGGATAGTGTCATCATGTAGTGTGTCTTGGGCAAAAAAGACCTGGCGGTGCCCAATCCTCTCCAGGCTGTTGGCCACAGCCGAAATCCACGAATACAGTGTGGCTCGCCTTGGCCCTGAGCACATGGTCGTTGAACCTGTAGTAACGTGAGGTTCCTCCGCCCTGGCCGGTGACTTCTGTGTAGAAGACTTTCGCCCCAGTGATGCCGTGCTAACATCACCTCTGTTAGTCGCCTCTTACGACACGCCGGGAAACGTTGGGTCTATTCTATTTAATGCCCGAACCCACAGGGTACATCATAAGATAAGAAAACTTTATTATCTGTTTCAAGAAAGTAGGCCTACATTGTGGTGTACAAACAGTCAACGCAAATATAGGCTTACATCACAATAACAATATTAATTGACATTGAGAATAAAACTCGTTCAGATAGTGGCCACTTTCCCGTTTGCTTTAGTATTTTAAAGCCAAGTCACAACACTCGATACTGTCACTGCGCTAGGTCACGTCGTGCCGGCCTTTTCACGATGTTCTTAGGCGTCGTAACCCTAACCCTAAACCTAACCTTAATCCTTACTAAGACTACGATAGCACTGTGCGCATGCGTCGAATTTTGTAATTCGTCGACCAATCAGAATGCTCCCAGTCGAAATAAGATACTAGGCCTTTTGACGATGTCACACCTGCCCGTGTAGCGTGTAGCGTAACTTTCCGCCTTTTAACGCATGTATAAGAACATAATTTTGAATGAATCTATGGCAAAGATTCTATACTGTACCATCTTACGTGTGATATTTTCCGATGCCTTAGTTCAATCTCTACCAGTAGATGCTTAGAGCAAGCGTTGTGGCTAAGTGGGCTAAGGCGGGACTAACTTGCCTTGTCCACAGGCCAGAAACCAATGGCGCCTGACAGGTGTGGGTTCGATCCAGCATCTGGGCGTTATGTTTCTCCGAATATTATTTACTTTCGACTCGGGGGTTTTCTCCGGGTACTCCGGTTTGCTCCCACAGCAAAATTTCAAAATCACAACTAATGTTAGGTAGGTTGGGTTTGGGCGCGCCACAGGCTGCGACTAAGCTTTTCCCAGGAGAGGCGGCCCAGAATTTCCCTATAAAAAAATGGACAATAATGTAAATAAAATAAAATAAATTTAAAAAATTGTTATTATTATTATTATTATCCAGGGGAATCGGCCCAGAATTTCCCTATGGAAAAAGGAACAATAAGGTTGTGTCTGAAGTAGAAACATGTATTGACAGTGTCCAGGCTTGGATGAATAGCAACAGGTTGATGCTTAACCCTGACAAGACCGAGGTTATACCTGTAGGCTCATCTTCCCGTCTTAAACTGGTCGGCAGCGATTCTGCAAACATCGGCGGCAGCACCATCCCATTTAGTAATATTGTTCGTTATTTGGGTGTCAAGCTAGATAGTTCTTTGTCCATGCATGACCACATCAGTACCATCTGTCGTGTGTCCTTTCTTGAGCTTCGGCGTATTGCGTCCTTGAGGCAGTTTCTTTCGAGGGATGCATGCACACAGTTGGTCAGCGCTTTTGTGACATCCAGACTTGATTATTGTAATTCAGTTCTAGCTGGTCTCCCCATTGATGAAGTTAGCCGACTGCAGCGTGTACAGAACTGTGCTGCTCGGCTTGTGCTTTAAAAACGGAAACGTGATCATGTCACGCCTCTCTTAATGCAGCTCCACAGGCTCCCTGTCAATTTCCGCATTGAATACAAAATTGCTGTCCTAGCTTTCCGTCACTTCGACCAGTCACTTCCACCATATCTGTCTGAGGTACTCACTACCTACACTACAACCCGTTCTTTGCGCTCATCAGATAAAAAACTGTTGAAAACGCCCAAGCGTCTGCTTAAGACAGTTGGCGACCGGTCTTTTAGTTTTCAAGCACCCAAAGTTTGGAATGCGCTGCCTGCCGGTTTAAGACATTGTACAGACCTTGTTTCCTTTAAGAGCTGCTTAAAAACGCACTTGTTCCGCAAGGCGTTTTCTGTGTAATAGTATGAACAGTAATAATACTTTCTCAATGACGCTGTACATGATGTAGTGCGAATGTTGTGATGATGCGTACGAATGATGTGTGTAAGCGCATTGAGTTGTTATTCTAATGAAAAATGCGTTGTATAAATGCAATTTATTATTATTATTATTATTATTATTATTATTATTATTATTATTATTAAATAAAAAATTAATTTTTTTTATAGGGACATACAAATCGAAAGAGAAACAGGGGAGAAGTTGTTAGAAGATTTTTAGATTTAATTGTGGCTTATGTTTTAGGTGTTTTCTAATTTAGTTCATCATAACCTGAACCCATAGTAACTGTAACGAAGCAGCGTTCGTTATATATAACTAGCAGTTATTACCCGTGCAAATAAATTTTTGATGACCCAATTGCTGGGCCTGATGTTATATGCCCGTTTCAAACATTTTCCTGGAAGTGACTTTTTTGTGCATTCTGCAGCATTTAGTCATTTTATGTTTGTTTTTAATCTGAAGAAGAGCAAAGCACGCAAATTCATTTGTCTTGTATTGTTGTATAATTAAAAGTATCTATTATATTTCTTTGTTGTGTTTCTGATTTTATGCCCGTTTTAGGTTATCTTTGGGTGTCCAAGCTGTCAGCCACTGAGTGAAGTCAAATTTATTTGAGACTATAATGTTCCATTGTAGCCTACATAGTGTATAGTTTATGTTGTGGTGTTGGTACAATAACTACCTTTAGGAAATATATCAATTGCCTGAAAGTGGAAGAAATTGTAAACACAACAGGAACTGCTAAGTATTTTGAAAGTAAAATCATGAACACAAATAAGATATATATCAAAGATACTTTTAATTAACATTAGCTCGAAAATTAATTCACATTGTATAAAAGTATCTTTGATATAATAATCTTTGTTGTGTTTATGATTCTGGAAGTGGAAGGCTGAAGTGCACTGTCAGTGGTGAATCACTAAAAAGAGACATAGATTAAAGATAAACTTATAATTGTAATAAAACACAATAACCATTTATTTGAGGAGAACAGCATTACTGATTTATTGCACATGCATGTGATTAAAACAATAAGGCAATGCTATCACTGCATGCACAGAATTTTTTTAAATTATAATACATACCAATGAAATACCAAATTGAGGCAATCATAAAAAAAGCACCAAGCCATGTAAATATGGACCTTTAGTCCCTACAGATATTTATTTTGGAACAATTCAGTTTTAATTTATATTCTAAATATTTATTTTTAATGTAAAGTTTGCTTTTATTATTTTTTTCTGATGAATCGAATGACAATTATGCTATGAAATTTACAATAAAACTATAATGTTATTTTCTAAATGCTTTTTTTTTTTTTAAGCGTAAGATGTTCAGTGTTCTAAGAAGTACACGCATCATGGATAAATGAAAAAAAAATTAATATGAAGCAGTTATTAATACCCGTGCTATGATTTTATTTTTATTTATATATTTATTTATTTATTTATTTTTCATTTTACTTGCACCCTTTTTTGTTTTTCATTTGCCTCTCCTCCTCTCTTTTTCTGTATTATCTATACCTCCCTCTTTCTTTTATCTCTCTCCCTCTGTATTACTAAATTTAAAAACAAAACAAAAAAACAGCGGGATTCGAACCCGGGTCGCATTATTAAAAGTCATATGCCTTATCCGTTGATCCACAGGCTGCTATAATTCTCCAGCCTTATTTTAGGTCCTATATCATAAAACATGGTGAACCCTCGATTTTATTAGTGTTATAAACTTTAAACTGCATTAAACAACAATATAACGCCGATTTAAAAGCGAGATCAAAACCAAACTTATGAAATGTAGGCTACGGAGACAAACCACTAAACACAAACTGGAAATGAAGGCGGGGCCTGCCGTAGGCAACGTCACGAGTGATTGGTTGGACTCGCACATGTTTCCCACGTGTTTGCAATACATTTTCAAGGCAGTAAAATGCAAAATAAAGCCGTTTTGCAATCGAAAATAATGTTAAGTTTCGTTGTATCGGCAGCGCGTGATCGAGCGGCGATTGGCAAAACTCGCGTGGAAGCAATTATACGGACAGTTCAGCTGTAATCTGCACAAATTCGAGCAAAGTGAAGCTCAAATCGAGCTTCACAACAAAGCTGCTGGTTGGCTAAAACGGCCCCTTGTGATCTAAAACGGCTTGTCGATTAATATATAGATAAATAAACAAGAAACTTATACTACATAATACTGAAATTTGGAATGATAAAAACAAAAGAAGACTTTTTGGATTGAATACTTCATTTACACTGCATTTATTCCTTACGAAGACTTAGACATGACACGACGTTGAATTACAATTATTCTTTGGTTGTTGGCGCCGCCACTGGGTGTGGCCCTCCATCATCGCCGGGACTTGCCCGTTGCTTCGGACGACCGGGAGTTTTCCATCGGGGCTACAGGATCTCAGCTACACCGCACCCACACACACACAGATTCGCACGTCACACACCTAAAAACATCTTCGATATTCAGTGTGAATCACTTCCTTTATCTGGGTGATTAGCTGCTTTAGTTTACTCTGAGCTCAGTTAATAGGTAGTTAGGTTTCGAACGGTGATTCTGAACTGTAAAGCTAGCTTATTCAAAGCGATTGAATTTTAAGATTTTCTGATTGTGGATTCAGCTTGGGATTGTATTTATCTGAAAGTTAATTGATTGTTACAATTGTTGCATATTGTTGTGGGCATTCTGTTTGTGTATAGTTCTGGGGTTTTCAGTTAGACAAGGGAGGTAATTGTTTAGTAAATACTGGGTTGGGGGTCTTGATAGGGGTTGAGGGTGGTTTAGTACCCCATTATCCTGTGAGCGTGTGCGTCATTGTTGAATAAAAGAGTGTGATTTTTCATCTGGCATTTTGTGTTAGTTTGTTTTGTTTGAGTTTCTATTCCTTCCACTCGTTGTTGAGCTGAACGTCGCGGAACCCACTCGGGTGCCGTGACATATATGAATGTCAGATGATCCTGTCTTAGTGGCAAAGTCAGTGTACGATGAAGGTGGCAGTCCTATGGAAAGAAGATGAGCGGCTCCCCAATGTCGATGAACAGATTACAGCATGATTTTCCCTTTATTTACTACATTTAGCCCCGATTACATCCAACATAAAAACCCAAAAACAGATAATGTGATGAAAAAAAATCCTTAATGTTATGTCATAATATTATTTCCACATTAAATCTATTCATAATGAACATTCGCCGCTCTTCTTAGGGCAAAACAACGGTCATTTTCTCCATTCTATGTCCTTGATTATTCAAGTCCCTATTCTGAATAAATTTCCATCAAAATTTATATTATTATTCCTTAATATCTATGTACATGTATGTATTATCTACTGGTCTACGTACATCCAAAGAGGGCTGGACAAGAATATGACATCAACCTACACAGATCTACAGCAACACGACCATTCTCTTCAAATCATTATAACGAAAACCGGAAATGCGGAAAATTTGCCAGCATCTACGACAATGACGCAAAACAATTTTTTCACTGGAATCGATAGTTGAACGAATCTATCATGTAAGTCAATTCCTTACAGTAACCATGCCATATTATATATCGTTGGAAAGAGGAGACGTTGTTCTTTCTTTGTCATTATTATTATTATCGTTTATGATTTTATTAAATTAAAGCGTTGTTCTGAGTTTAGAGTCATGACATCCTTAAGAGTAGCGTTTACCCTGATATATAATTTGTATATTATTCATGAGTCTTTCACGCATTATACTTAAGATAAGGATTAGCAACTAGCACAAACTTAGCTAGAGAGGCAAAGTCCCGTACCGCGAGCAGCACACGCTACATCGTTTTTGGTACGTCTGGCAGTCAGATATAAAAGCAGGATTGCGGTCAGTTTGGGGGCCTTTACGGAGGCTTTTGGAGTTTGTTCTTTAGACATCAGAGAGAGAGAGAGAGGGTGTTGAGCTTACGACAGGGCACACCTACTTCACAGCGAGTGGATTGAGTCTCCATCTTCGTTTCCCTTCAGGGTAGGTGATTCCAGCTTGTACTGCCTTACGCCTTTGCTGACAGTCATTAGAGAACCCAGAGTTGCTGAGATACTCTCCTGCATGGTGCAGTCGACTGAGCAGGCCTGACCCCATTACCCTCTCCCGCATCAAGGCGGTAGATCGACCAGTCAAGCATTGGATGAGCCCGATTCCACGTCGGACCTATCCTTCACTTGGTGACTATTTTTGCCCTCCCTTCAAGACCGCCGTCTCACCCCATGGGAATAGGACATATAGCCGTTCTGTGCTGGTAAAAGTCTCCTCTCTGAAAATCCTTATCGGGAAGAGAGGGGACTATAAACTGATACATACATATATACATACCATTCCCAGTGGGTCTCTGGTTTTGCTGAAGTTGGGTGTAGCCCGAAATATTCATATGGTGTTACTGGTTATTTGATCTTATTGATTTATCAAAGATTTCAGATGATTTATGGAAATTTTCGCCTGCCACACAACATTTTTTATATACGCGTTTCTCTATAAAATACATATCATTAAAATATATATAACAAATTTACTGTATACGCTAAAAGGAATAATATTAAATAAATAATTGCTTTGGTGCTTGCAATAAAATTGTCACTGTTTTTTTGAGACCATTATAAACTTGCTTTGCCTTGTTGTGCTGAAGGGACATCAACGTATCCATAGCGCTTTGAAATTTTGTCCTGGTTTTATTGTTGATATAGATGTGAAATATCGTTGTATGTGTGTATTATGCAAGATCCTGT
This sequence comes from Oncomelania hupensis, assembly GCA_036898135.1. NCBI lineage: Eukaryota > Metazoa > Mollusca > Gastropoda > Littorinimorpha > Pomatiopsidae > Oncomelania > Oncomelania hupensis. The sequence goes on along the minus strand of CM072515.1, from coordinate 19,904,721 downwards.
GGGTCTATCTTCTCGCTGCACTAAACTTTCCTCCAGTCGGCGCGTCTGACATCTCCTAGTTACTACCTCGAGCGCTCCGCTTCTACATGCTTCATTCGGATGCCCCGTGCACCTCCTATCATCACATTGTCTTCACTTTTTTTCTCCTCCCTACTTCGGGAACCACTACTACGACCTCTTCACTACACAGTCCCCTATACGCTATGTGTCCGGGGACCATAATCTACACTAACGGTTTTGGGGAAAGACTCCAACGATGAGACGTTCACTCGACCGCTGCTTGATTGATTGATTGATTTATTGTTGCTTTAGGTCCAGCGGACTCCTCCGAGCCAAATCAGGACCGGACAACCCCCGATCCGCATAAAAGATCTGCTGAAACAACCCTAGTGGGAAAATTGAACGCCCTCCACCGGCCAGTCACTTTACAATAAAGACATCCCACGCGGGGGACGGCTGAGGGTTTACCTCAACTACGCGAACCCCCGGTTACAAAAACAAAATAGAATACAACCATCATTACAAATCATCAACGAAACATATACATATAAAATGCCTATATTGCTAAATACGAACATCATAGGAAGCCCTAGTGACCACCCAGCAGAAAGCGTCCAACACTCCCAAGCTGATCCAACAGACCTCATACACAAACAAGGAGTCTTGTCCAGGAAGAGTTTTCAAGAAAAAAGGTAGGTCATTGATCTAGCGAAGAAGAAGATAGTATAGCAGAGTGATAGGACAGAGCAGGAATGGGAAAGAGTATATGAGGAAGATAGCAACAGTGGGAATTTAAAGCACTAACTTTCCATAAAGTGGGGATACTATTTATACTGAAACCCCCGGCACTCCAACGGGCAAGACAGGTTTTCAACTGGGGTTTTCACTGTTCCCTATATAGGTTAGAACAATCTACAGTGGCAAGATTGCTCATGACCCCAAGGGGTGACTATGACGGCTTAATAGTGTCAAAAGTCCAGAATTTCAATTCTAGTGTAGAATTTTAATTCCATCTTTCAAAATTAAAATTCTGTCACAAAATTACAATTCTATAAAGTCACAATTAAAATTCTGTGAAGTCAAAATTAAAATTCTACAACAAAATTGAAATTATATTTCATAATTAAAATTCTATAATAGAATTAAAATTCTGATTTCCAGAATTACAATTCTGATTCACATAATTACAATTCTGATTTTTAGAATTAAAATTATCAAACGTAATTAAAATTACATGCTCTCATAATTTCACTTGTGACTTTTGACACAAGTAAAGCATGTAAAACGATATCAAAAGTTTAGAATTAAAATTATGATCTAGAATTACAATTTTACTTTAGAATTTTAATTCTATAATTTTATAATTAAAATTCTATTCTATAATTTTAATTCTATAGTAGAATTTTAATTCTAAGATTTCAGAATTAAAATTCTACTATAGAATTTTAATTCTAAGATTTGAGAATTAAAATTCTACTCTAGAATTTTAATTCTGAGATTCGAGAATTAAAATTCTACTCTAGAATTGTAATTTTGAGATTCGAGAATTAAAATTCTATTCTAGAATTTTTATTCTGAGATTCGAGAATTAAAATTCTACTCTAGAATTTTAATTCTAAGATTGGAGAATTAAAATTCTACTATAGAATTTTAATTCTAAGATTTCAGAATTAAAATTCTACTATAAAATTTTAATTCTGAGATTCGAGAATTAAAATTTTACTCTATAATTGTAATTTTGAGATTCGAGAATTAAAATTCTATTGTAGAATTTTAATTCTGAGATTCGAGAATTAAAATTCTACTTTAGAATTGTAATTCTGAGATTCGAGAATTAAAATTCTACTATAGAATTTTAATTCTGAGATTCGAGAATTAAAATTCTACTCTAGAATTTTAATTCTGAGATTCGAGAATTAAAATTCTACTCTGGAATTGTAATTTTGAGATTCGAGAATTAAAATTCTATTGTAGAATTTTAATTCTAGAGTAGAATTTTAATTCTAGATCAGAATTAAAATTCCAGAGTAAAACTTTAATTAGGGGCTTTTCTTCACTTCCACAAAAAAGAGTGTTGACTTTTGGCTTCTGCTGCGTTCGCGATACAGCAGGGGAGGTAACTTTCCGCTAGGTGGCGCACGAATCTCGGGGGTTGTTGTTCAACCTCGCCATATTGGTTTATTAATATTAAACCACTTTCGCTATTAGTTTTCCGAGTTATTTACGGTATTGTACGCATTTTTGGGTGCCATGGCTGCTAACTACGGATCCTGGACGCTCGAGGGATTAAAAGGCGAGTTGAGAAGGAGGAATGCTCGGATTTCTGGTAGAAAAGAGGAGCTGATTGAAAGGTGAGAGTGACACTGAGAGAGTACTGAGCTCTAGCCTTGTTCAGCCTTGTTCAGTTGTTGCTTACACTAACTTACAGTACAATATTTGTAACAGTCATGATGCTAGTGCAGTATTGAAATATATTATTATAGTATTATACGAATCACTTTTTATCGGCGTAAAATCACAGGGTTAATTTTCATACAGATTTTCACTCTTATTCGACTCCTATTCGATCAATCTCACTTTTCACTCAACATTTCGTCCCCGTGTGTGAAGTTTTGAGACCTCAAAGGATATATTGTAACAATAAGCGGTGAGTGTGCTTTGAACTTGAAAATCTGAGTTGGATCCGTGTTTGCTTGCAAATGTTCAAATTTGAGCTTTGGAGTCGAATACGAGTAAAAATCTGCATGAAACTTAACCCTGTGATTTGATGAAGTTTTGATAACTTGTTAAATTTTGTCTTAATGATAATCAATGTATTTTCACAGAGTGCTTTGATATACAGTTGTCCACAAAGGGATATTTCTCCTTATAATTAAGAAATCGTGTAGTAGAAAACAAAAGAGTTCAGCAAAAGTGCACACAATGTATAGCATTGAGGATACTTTTTTTCCAAGTGTAATGCCTACTAATGGGATACGACAGTAAAGTTTTAAAAAATAATGCTTTAATTTTTAATTTTCAAGACTATTAAATAATATAAAATTCAAAGCATAGAAGAGAAAAATGCATGTGCATACATTGCACAGCTAAAAGAAAACTAATCAGTATTTTATCATCTCTTTCCTTTGTTGAAGGCTGGAATCTTACGACTGAAATGCTGACTTTGGGCAGAACAACGCAGTCCAGCCAGAGTACCACATGCAGCTACCCACCCCAGCTGACTTTAAAGACATCCACGCTGACTTGGATGTTCCTCCCACCTCTGCCACGGATGTTTCAACTTATCTTCACACCGTCAGCAAAGAGCTTCACAATGATGAAGCTGCACGGCTCTACAAATGTAGGCACATAAACTTCATGCATGTTTGTATCCAGGAAAATGCTACATTTGTGAAAGGAGAGGTCAGGGCACAGTTTAAAACGAAAGTGACATACTGTGTGGACGTACAGCTGTGCAAGACTGGTGTCATTCTGCAGGCCCAGTGTGAATGCGCCAGTGGCATGGGTCCAACTGCCCATTGCAAGCACGTAAGATGCATGCTGCTAGGCTTGCTGGACTTTGGAGAAAAGAGAACCGTGGACACACTGACAACTTGCACGCAAGTGTTGCAAACATTTCACCAGGCCAAAAAGCACCTTGGCTCTCCAATGAAGGCGGCATCATTACCAATTCATGACAAGAAACTGTTGTCGCATGATTTTGACCCGCGGCCACCTGCAACACGCAGCATGAGCTCTTACTCTGCATTCTTCTATGGCATCATGATGAACTCGGGTACGTTAATACTAATAATAATACAGGATGCTATGTACGCGCCTTTTCCCAAATCAATCAGGATCAAAGCGCGGCGATCTGTACCAACATACACGCTCACCTGTCTCATCCACCCTCACACACACACAACAAATACACATCCATCACTCAAACAGGTGGTGTAAAGGCAGGGAGATCGCTATTGGGAGACGGAAAGAAAATCTAAGAAAATTGTGAATTGACTGCATCCAGTACCATTATTGAAGGGAGGGAGGAAACCGGAGTGCCCGGAGAAAACCCTCGGTGATCTCAATGGTCTTGTACCTAAGTCACATATCAGTGATTGTCCTAGGGATTTGCAAAACCGGTACGACGTCACAGTAAACAAACCCACTGGAACGCAAACCGGTAGACCAGTCACGCAAACCGGTATGACCCATAGCAAAGCTTAATAATGCGTCACTATTTTATATAAGTAGATGGCGACTCTGTTAATGCACTTTCTGTTTCATTAGAAACATCTTCGTCTTCACATAAACTTCTTTTATCGCCCCTCTCCCCCTTAGCAAAAAATGAAAAAAGATTTTTGCTTCTTCATTATTACTAGCCTATCTGCCACTGTCGCAATACAAACTGACGAGCACGAGGAAAGAAAAAATCGAAAAGCGTGCGAGTTTAATTTATCCGTATTCACGATAGCCTTTCGCCCGCCAATGTTAAATCATTCTGTATTAATTACCTCAAAGAATATGGCAAGGCTACTGAAGGCATTCGCAGGCCTCTCGTCTACACTCCCTAAACACATATAATCAGCCTGGCTGGCTGGCTCTCTCTCTCCCTCTCTCTCTCTCTTCATTTCTCTTGTTTTTCTTTATCTTTCCCTTTATTTTTGAAACCAGTCAAACAAAATAAGAACCGGTAGGCTCTACCGGCTACTGATTTTTCAACCGGTATTTTTATTCTCAAACCGGTAAAATACCGGTAATTTCCGGTTTAAGCCATCCCTGCATATGTTCGCCCCTTGCGGGAATCGAACCCGCGACCTTCAGCATAGAAAACCGGTGACTTATCCACTGCGCCACGAGGTCACCCCGATCAGTATTATCAGTAATCAGTATTATGCTACTGTAGTGTTCGTGTTGTTTTGCATTTTGTAGTTATTGTTTTTGTTTTAAACAGTGAAAGTGTATTTTTGTTTATGTTATGCATTGTCTGGGGATTTGTTCTAATAAATGCTTTTAAAGATGTGTTGCCTTTTGGATATTAAAATATATATATAGAACAATGGCAATTTTTTATTTAAAAAAAATAACTACAAGAAGTTTCAGACATTCTTTCCAGTTTATTATTAAACAAATGTTTGCCTATTACTATTAGAAAGCTTTTTCATCTTCTAAATAAAATAAATGTGCCAAATAATCCCTGACAAAATAAACAATTCACTCAAAAATAACCAAGGAGAGCAAATGAGATTCAAAGAATTCAATAAACTATATGTAAGATTTTCTTGCTTGTTATTTGAAATGTCCTTTACTTTGCATTTACTGCATGTGAAATTGTTTGTTTGTATCTATGCACTCAGGTGTCTTCAGTGGCGAGCCGGTCATGCAGTTGTACCCCCCTGCCAACCCCTATGCAGTCTTGGCTGACCACACATACACGGAAGGGAACCCAGTGGAGACCTTTTGGAAGAAAATAGGCCTTGCAGACATGTCTGCTATGAGGAGGCAGGTCATTGAGAGAGACACGGCCGACTCCAAAAAGTTGTGGAGAGAAGAGAGGAGGAAGAGGCTATGTTCATAGGATTTTGGAACGCTATGCAAGCTGACAGATAGGGCAGACAAGGAGAGGTTATGCAAACGACTTGTGGATGCCCCACAGCCAACAAGTGCTGCACTCAGGCATGGAAGACAGTACGAAAGAGTCGCTATTGCCAAGTATGAGGAGGCAGCCCACTGCAAAACCTCAGCCTCTGGTCTTGTTGTCAGTGAGAGCCATCCCTACTTGGCCAGCACCCCAGATAGGCTGGTCTCTGATAGCAAGTTGTTAGAAGTCAACTTGTCAAGTGTCCTTATGTAGCAAGAGAGCAAACCATTTCACCTGCCACAGTGCCATATCTGGAAATGAAGAATGATCAGCTTTGTTTGAAGAAATCCCATGATTATTATGTTCAAGTGCAGGGCCAGATGTTTTGTTGTGGCGAGCAGATGAAAAGTGTTGACTTCGCTGTTTTCACTTTGCGAGACTTTGCCATCATTAATGTTGAATGTAATGACCAGTTCATTGGCAGCATGATTGAGAAGCTCGAGCATTTCTTTGAAAATCACTTCAACTAAGCATGTTCTGCTAGAGAAGCTGTTTTTCAAGAAATATAGTGAGCATTTCTGTTGTTAATGAACTCATCACGTTCAACATTTTTTATTGTAAAATGTGTTGTATATCCTGTATATCTGGTAAACAGGACACCAACGCTTTCCATTCTCAAATATAAAAACAACCGATTTTGACTGATATGTTTTTGTAAAATTATGTTTTAATATGCATTTTATATAAAATCATAATCATCATTGGATTTCTTTAAACAGTGAAGATCATTCTTCATTTCCAAATACGAATACATCATGTTGAGCAGTATACCTTTAGTAACGTTTGACTGAAAGTAATTCCCATGTTTAAAACAGCCTTTACATTTTTGTTATTTTAGAACTTTAATAGAAAGAAGGAACAGACTGCTAATGTTCACTTGTGATGGAAAAAGTGTCTCTTTTGAAGAGAATGCAGAAGAAACTGAAGTATTGGATTGATATACATACACTTTAAATCAAGTATTGATTATGTGTGCACCCCTTGGGGTCATGAGCAATCTTGCCACTGTAGATTGTTCAAACCTATAAAGGGAAAAGTGAAAGCCACAGTTGAAAACCTGTCTTTCCTTTATGGGCAAGACAGATTCACTGCGGCAACAGTACCCCCGTTGGAGTGCCGGGGGTTTTCAGTATAAATAGTATCCCCACTTTATGGAAATTTAGTGCTTTAAATTCCCACTGTCGCTGTCTTCCTCATTTACTCTTTCCTATTCCTGCTCTGTCCTTCACTCTGCTATACTATCTTCTTCTTCGCTAGATCAATGACCTACCTTTTTTCTTGAAAACTCTTCCTGGACAAGACTCCTTGTTTGTGTATGAGGTCTGTTGGATCAGCTTGGGAGTGTTGGACGCTTTCTGCGGGGTGGTCACTAGGGCTTCCTATGATTGTACTATTTAGCACTATAGGCATTTTATATGTATGCGTTTTGTTGATGATTTATAATGATGTTTGTATTCTATTTTGTTTTTGTAACCGGGGGTTCACGTAGTTGAGGTCAACCCTCAGCCGTCCCTCGCGTGGGATGTCTTTATTGTAAAGTGACTGGCCGGTGGAGGGCGTTCAATTTTCCCACTGGGGTTGTTTCAACAGATCTTTTATGCGGATCGGGGGTTGTCCGGTCCTGATTTGGCTCGGAAGAGTCCGCTGGACCTAAAGCAACAATCAATCAATCAACCTAGTCATCTGTTAGTGTCTATGAATGTTTGTGTTTGCTGCAAGTGTTAGTCATTTGATCCCCTGATATTGACAATTTGTGTGCATTATGTGCGTGTGTGTGCAGTTGATTTCTTAGGAGTTTGTGAGCATTGTTTTTCTGAGTTTGTATAAATTAAGAATGGATGTGTGCGTGCGTTCCAATATGATTCAAAGACTTTCTAACGTTAAACTTCTTTAGAGCCCTGAGATTCATTATTATCTTCTTTCACCAAGTAATATTTGCTGTACTTCTGCATGTCATTTGGCAAAATAAATAACAGTTGTAATTATATATTTGAAAAAAACATAAAAAAATTTTGGATAACAGTTGAATAAAATAAATGTTGCAGGCTCTGAACACCATTAACCACTGTTTTTGTTGCCTAATAAAGTTGCCTAATAGAGTATGTGTGTGTTTGATGTCTATGTTGTTATTACTTTCGTAGGCACATAAACATGTTTTATCAGCTTCACACACATATAAATAGTACATACTGTCACAGTCGAGTCTATCTTTATTCCACAAAAACAGGAAAATTTGCATAGCAAGTACCCTTCTATAACACTACCATTGCAGAAAGATTTGATTTACCAGATCTTTTAAAACTTGTTTGCCATAAACATACAACTGTAGTACATAAAATAAATTATTACTGTTATACAATTATTATTATAATACTTTCATAGGCACATAAACATGTTTTATCAGCTTCACACACATATAAATAGTACATATTCTCACAGTCGAGTCTACCTTTATTCCACAAAAACTGGAAAATTTGCATAGCAACAGTATGCAAGTACAATATTTTCACTGATGCTAACATTAACCCTTTTACAACACTACCAATTGTAAATTGCAAATTTAGCAGATCTTTTAAAACTTGTTTGCCATAAACATACAACTGTAGTAAATAAAATACATTATTATTACTGTTGTTATTCAATTATTATTATTACAATACTTTCGTAGGCACATAAACATGTTTTATCAGCTTCACACACATATAAATAGTACATATTGTCACAGTCGAGTCTATCTTTATTACACAAAAACTGGAAAATTTGCATAGCAACAGTATGCAAGTACAATATTTTCACTGATGCTAACATTAGCCCTTTTACAACACTACCAATTGTAAATTGCAGAAAGATTTCATTTACCAGATCTTTTTAAACTTGTTTGCCATAAACAGGGTGGAGAACTCTCCGCGAATCCGCGGATTTCCGCGGAAAGCATTTGCATTTCCGAGAAAAAAATATTGAGTTCCGAGTGTGAGAAGCTGAAAGGCTACCCTTTACTGGGCATAACGGCCAAAAGTCTAAACAGGCAAAACGTCCAAAAACGTCCGTATCAACCATGTGGTTATATTTTCACGTTGTTTGAAAGATTGCGAGACTTCCGGCAATTGACTTCCGGTTTATTAAGGTGTGAAAACTTTCGACTGCATTTCCACAAGTTTCTCTGTGATGCGTTCGTTTTTTCGATTTTTTTTTCAAATTTTCTTGTGTGTGTGCCTAAAAGGGATGGTTTGGATTCTTCTACTGATGAAGGGGAGTTTACAGGCTTCCATTTATCAGACATTAAAGTGAGAGAAATGGACTTGGAGTCGGAGGAAGAGATCGGTACTGACATTAGACAATTAGTGTCAGTAGTGTGCATGCATACGATCTTTCAGACTGGCATGAAAGTGAAGAAGAGGGGGCTTTTGTGGACTTTTTAAAACTTTTTTTTTGTATACACATGGAGTAATAAAAAACAAGACATGACAAGAGAAGTATAAAAAGGTAGATAAACAAAATAGAATTTATTTCTGTTCGTTTTGCATTTTATTTCATTTAATTCTATACACTAGTAACTAATACCTAAGATGTGGTGTTTTTACTAACATACCCCTAAATATCTCTAAAATTATAAAAATTCTTGCCTGTTTACAGCTAAAAAATAGACAAACGTGTGCCCAGTAAAATTGGAAATGTGGAGTTTGTGTGTAACAGTGGTGGACCTCAAACTTTGTTAGGCCTACAAATCAAGATTCTTAACGTTTTTGAAAGTCATGTGCATAAAACATTCTTTTTTTTTTGTTGTTTTTTGTTTCTATTCATGTTTACTTTTTGCTTTTTGCTTTCAGGAGAGGCCCTAAATTACTTTCAAAATTGCATAAATTCATTTTCTTCCAGGGGGCGAATACCGGGGCGTGGCCCCTGGGCCCCGGCCGGATTTCAGAGATTTCTTGATTCAATTGTTCTCCACCCTGCATAAACATACAACTGTAGTACATAAAATGAATTATTATTACTGTTGTTATTCAATTATTATTACAATAATAATTATCATTAGTAGTAGTACTTACAAGCATGTTAAGCATCACAAGATACAACATTCTGTCTAAAGTTGCACAAATGAAAGCATACTGATACTATGTGTCTTGAAAGAACAGTCTCAGAAGCACTTAAGACACAATTAAGTATTTTGAATGTTTTCCCCTGGCCAATCAACCTTTCAATATGCACCCTCTTGCTGGAAATTTTGCGGTCTTTTAGCACCTGTTCATTGCTTAATCTGTTTTTCTTTGAAAAAAATGCAGGAATGTTGACCTTGACATCTCTTGCGGCAAACAGATCTTGGACATTAAATCCCTTATCAGCCATTATAGAGTCTCCGGGTTTGCACTTTTGTGGCAGATCAGATCTTTCCATGATCTGTCGATCAGATGTTGAACCTCCATATGTGGGTGAAACATAGGAAATAAGACTAGTCCTCCTGGTGTGCATCCTACTAACGTTTTAACAGTGTTTTTGTTCTTGTACATGCTAAATGTGGCCCTCTGTGCAATTGGATTGGAAGGTTTTTCTACTGGTATTTCTGTACCATCTAAAATAACTCTTGTGCTGGGGAATTTTCTCTGGAAGTCAATGGGAGCAAAATAATGTACAAGGTTGCTATCAGGCCATGTGTTCAGCTCCCCCCATTGTCGCGAGCAAAAATTGACCCAGGTTATAAAAATATTTTCTGCAGTAGAAACGGACACTCCGCACATTCGGGACAAAGGCAGATATTCAATATCTTGCCGCAGTTTAGCCAACATCAATAAGAATTGATTGCATGGCGAAATGCATAAAACACTTTCAGTGCGCAAATAAGTAATAATAATAATAATAATAATTTATTTTATAAAGCGCGATTCCAGACAACTGTCTGCTCAAAGCGCTCACACGCATGCACACACTCTCACACTCGCAGGTTAACATTATGATCTTAAAGTATCGAGTTTAAACGAAGGGTAAAATATGTATACTAAAAGAAAGATGTACATGTACAAGATTTAAACTTTAACACTAAGGTAAAACACAGGACAGCAATTTTTAAAAAGTTAGGGCCAAATAGGTACAGTGGTTACAAATACAATATATAACTCGCACAAGCTAAGAAATAATAGATTTTAAATGCGAATCACAAAACCAAACCATAAACAGAATTTTAAAAAGTATGTGATAAAACAAAATGACATCGTACTAAACCGTATTGCACATACCATTGCATTGCACAAACACACACACACACACACACACACAAAGAATGAAATTACGGATTTAACCGTCTTATAAAATATTACGTATTACATTTAAAAACAAAAATTAAAATAATGAAAATGGCCAAAATTTAAAATGAAAGACTCCAGCGTAAGAAAATAATTTTCATAGTCTACACCTCGACCGACAAACAGTCAAACAATTCACCGCAGGGCCTAAACTTTGAAATACAGCGTGAACTTTTTTGTAGCTTTCCAGTCCTGTATAGTAATGCAGGAGAGCTTTATCAAACTCTAGAGCATCGACGGACAGAAAAAAAGGTCTGCTGATGTTTGCTTGCGATGCCTGTGTGCGTCTGGATGTTGTCGTCTCTCTTTCTTCTGGGGTGAGTGTGGAGGGATTCTCTGCTTGGCCTTCAATCTCCTGAAACAAATTACGGGAACATATATCATCTTGAGAAAGTACAACATTCCACTACAGGATGGATCTGGAACTTTAACCTGTAAATATTCTGACTCATTTTCAATATTACATACTACTCTTGTTAGAAACCATGTTCAATCTCCTGAAACAAATTACTGGAACATATATCATCTTGAGGAAGGACAACATTCCACTACAGGATGGATCTGGAACTTTAGCCTGTAAACATTCTGACTCATTTTTAAGATTACATACTACTCTTGTTAGAAACCATGTTCTTTACATGTATACATGTGCAATTTGCTTCAAAAATATTACACAAGTATTACAACAAAAAATACAAAATTAGAACATGTACAACCGTAATGATGATGACAATATTGGAATTTAGAGTTTACAATGTCTCTAGTACCATGGTACTCAATCCAGTGCAAGGAAACAGTTACGAATAATTAAACATGTAGTGTCTCCTTTTCGACACCAGTAATAAAACAAAAATGTTCATGCTGCCGTCCAGGGTGCTTCAAATAGTGTTTCAAAAGGAGCACATTTAATTTAATTAGAAAATCAAGTCAAAATGTTTGTATAGGTATCTTACCTGTTCCACCACAATGTTGGATCCTGTTTCAAGAACAGCCTCTGTACAGCTTGCATCTCCATTGGTAGATATCTCCACTTCCAATTCAGCCTCCAAACAGGGTTCAACAGAGTCAGATGGAGAGGCTCCAGTACTCATGACCTGTTAAAGTACCAAATGAAAATGTAAATTTTTACACAAATCAAACACACATAGGCTGCATGGCAGACATGTCTAACTATACACATGACACAAAAACAATCAAAACAAAAAGAAATTTAAAGTAAAATCGGCACGAGACAAGTCCTAAATAGTCTAGCAACCAATAAATTGAAAAATATAATTTAATAATAAAAATAAAATAAAGTACATGTCGCCTTTGGTAAATAATCATACATGTATAAAGCTCTACAGTGTCTACAAATAGCAAGGACACAGGAGTTCAGTCCAATATGGACCTTTTTAAGTAATAAATGAAAGGTATGGGTACACAGTCTGAAGCTCTGGCTCAGGATCACTGCCTGTACCCCTTTGCTGCTAGCATCTAGCGTAGAAGTACTAGAAGACACCTCCCATGCAGACTATTAGTATTACATTAAATCCTAGATATGTGTTAGGCACAATGAAGGATATCAAAATAAATGTAAGCAAATTACCTTTAATCGATCACGGTCTGCCATTCTTTGTTCACGAGTACTCGCTGCAATGCTTCTGGGTTTCATCCATTGAAACACAGTGGGACAAGCACCAGGTTTCAGTCGTCGATTTTTTCGTGTCAAGCATCCTACCAGAAAACATACACAGGTTAATTAATAAGCTGTCATTATTGGCGAAGTACCACTGAACAGATTTTCAACCTCAGAATAATCTGTGAGAAATACCTACAGCACCAACAACATCTATATCATATGTTCATAGACTTCAAGAAGGCGTTTGACCGAGTCTGGCATGCAGCTCTATGGGCAACAATGAAAGTGTACAACATCAGCCCTAAAATTATTGAAGTCATCAAAAGCCTGCATGACAAGGCTACCAGTGCAGTCCTCCACAACAGCGCCATCGGGAACTGGTTCAGAACAACAATAGGTGTGCGTCAAGGATGCCTACTCTCTCCAACACTCTTCAACATCTTCTTAGAGCGCATCATGTCAGATGCTCTTGCAGACCATGAAGGCACAGTCAGCATAGGGGGTAGAGCAATCTCCAATCTTCGTTTTGCAGATGACATTGATGGATTGGCTGGAGAGGAACAAGAACGTGAACAGCTGGTACAGAGGCTTGACACCACCTCCAGAGCCTATGGAATGGAAATAAGTGCAGAGAAGACCAAAATGATGACCAACAACACCAATGGCATCAATACGGACATCAAAGTCCAAGGCCAATCCCTCAACACAGTGCATAGCTTCAAATATTTAGGAGCCATTGTATCAGACAATGGGTCCCGACAGGAAGTCCTCTCCAGGATCGCACAAACAACTGCTGCCCTGACAAGGTTGAAGCCCATTTGGAAAGACAGGACCATCAGTCTACATTCCAAAGTAAGACTGCTGCGCTCCCTACTCATCTCCATCTTCCTATATAACTTGCGAAGCATGGACCCTCACAGCAGATCTCCAACGAAGAATACAAAGCATGGAGATGAGGTGCTACAGAAGACTTCTGGGCATTTCCTATACCCAACACATCACCAACGATGAAGTCCGACAGACCATCGCACAAGCCATTGGACAACACGATGACCTGCTAACAGTGGTGAAGAAACGGAAACTCCGATGGTATGGCCACGTCACCAGATCATCAGGCCTTGCAAAGACTATTCTGCAAGGCACAGTGCAAGGAGGTAGAAGAAGAGGGAGACCGAAAAAGAGGTGGGAGGACAACATTCGAGAATGGACTGGTTTGACACTGAGCGAAGCCATCAGGGCTGCTGAGGACAGAGAAAGATGGCGTATGCTGGTTAAACGATCATCTGTGGTGCCCCTACGACCTTCGGGTTACGGGACAGGATAGGATAGGATAGGTCATTATTGTGAATATTGTTCATGCACATAAAACATAATTTATTGTGATGTACAGGTCAAAGGATATGGATGGTTTAAGAAAGGTGGGAAATGATCATCTACAAGTTTGCTCAATGCAATGGTGGAAATAAAAATAGCCTACACAGTTTGCCAAACAATGAAGCCTACATATTATATCTGTGTGGTTGTAACTGAAACATAACTAAAATCAAAATTACTATACTTAGATGTGCCACTACATACAGCAGTCTACGGTCCTAAGCCAAGTTAGATCTCCTAATAACTGTGCACACCTTTTGAGAGTGTACAGAGTAATTTAATTTGTTGATCTGTTCAGTGTTCGGTCATGGGTGACTGAGGTCGATCGACAAGCCCACCAAAATAATAATAAATACATACAAACAGCAAAATAGCCATAAAAGGTGGATGCTTTACAGTTGCAGTGAGCAAAGTATGATTCACTTACCAGTAGATGTTGGCGTATCAAGGAAGTCTGTAGGCAGAAAATGCTTCGGGCATACAACACTGTTTTCTGTCGGAACAATGTTCCTCACGCTTCACTGCCTGAATCCACTTGGCTCGAAGCATCTTCGACTTTGGAAATTTATGACCTACGGGCGTATTACAGCCATATACTATGCATGTGTTTGAAGCGTGTGAGCAGCAAGGGCCTGTATCTGCCTCCACTCTCTGTAAAAGTTTCCATCTGGGTCGTCTGTTAGACGTCGGCTAATCCCGTTTACTACGTTTGTCGCTGCTTGAGCGAACTGATCCAGCGCCATTTTGCAACTACAATGCGCTGAGCTGCGCATGTGTGAGAAGATAGAATTTTAATTCTGGAGTAGAATTGTAATGTTGAAGTAGAATTTTAATTATGGTCCATAATTTTAATTCTATCTTTTGACACTAATAAGCTGTGGAAAAGTGTATCAAAAGGCACAATTTTAATTGTGTCACACAATTAAAATTCTATATCACAATTGAAATTATCAAAACCAAAATTTTAATTATAAACTAGAATTTCAATTCTAATATAAAATTGTAATTGTGGGCTTTTGACACTAATAAGCTACGGTGTCAAAAGTCAGAATTACAATTCTGTTATAGAATTTCAATTCTGCTTTTGATAATTTCAATTTTGTTACACAATTTCAATTCTCGAACATAGAATTTTAATTATGGAAAGTAAAATTTTAATTCTGAAACATAGAATTTTAATTATGTAATAGAATTTTAATTTTGCCAAGACAGAATTAAAATTCTATACTAGAATTAAAATTCTGGGCTTTTGACACTAATAAGCCGTCATAGGTGACCGCTGCTAAGCTGTTCTCTCGACGAGCACTGTCTTTGCTCTCTTGCTTGCCTGAATATGATGTTCTTCGAATAAAGACAAACTTTCGACTGTCATCAACGGACTGGCGTTCGGGAGAGAGAGAGTGAGAGAGAGAGAGAGTGAGAAAGAGAGAGAGAGAGTGTGTGTGAATGAGACTTCTTCACCCCACTGCCAGCAGCTCCATCACTCTTCTTTCAACAACCATCCCCCCTCCCCTCTCACTACATGTATATAGTAAGTATTCATGTAAGTCATATAATACTATATTTCCATAAATATACTCGCTTAATTATGCTTATGCAAGTTTGGTATCACTTTGATTTGTGGAAATTAATTGATTTTTTATAGATTGTATGATGTTCATTCTTACTGAGCGTGTTTACAGTTAAAATAAAACCCCGTGTAGTGTCGGAAGATGATGCTCCATGTTTCTGGAAAATAAATGACTGCATCTTATACTTAAGTTTTTAAAACCTTTCTGCAATTATAGCATATACTTGGGAAAGGATGAGATGATTTGATTGTTTATGGAAACTGTAAGGCCTTGTTCCACTGTAAAAAGTGATCTAAGGGATGTTCACAATAAAGATTTGTCTTGTAAAATGTGTGCATCTATAGTCTGGTCTAAATTTTAAAAACAAAAACAGTCATTTTATTTCCTTCAACAAGTTTAAGATCAGTTAGAAAGTTTGTCTATCTTAATTGATAACGTTGTTGAGATGGTGTAACTAAGTCCAGTAAAATAAATGTACGCCTGTGTCATAAAATCA
Organism: Oncomelania hupensis; assembly: GCA_036898135.1. Lineage (NCBI taxonomy): Eukaryota > Metazoa > Mollusca > Gastropoda > Littorinimorpha > Pomatiopsidae > Oncomelania > Oncomelania hupensis. Next base: position 19,888,742 of record CM072515.1, on the reverse strand, counting down.
TTTATGTGCTTGACAATACAAAGACCAACAACATAGAGCATCCTTACTTTACTTCAGATGCATATGTCAAAGACACCAAGAACACATAGAACTGTACACGAGTTCTCGCTCTTTAGCTACAGTAAAGGCTCGGTAATATTGCATTTTGTATTCACTGAAAATTGCGGTAATAGGAGCAAGGATATTGTCGAAAGCTCAGGATCTAACTCGAGCCGCGTGAATTGCATTCCCTAAACAATGAATTTTTGACGTAAATAATGCATTATTTAGCAACATCTTCTAAATAACACATTATTTAGCAATTTCTGCTAAATAATGCATTATATGAGTAAACAAATAATTATTTTGAAATATTTCCAAATAATACATTATTTTACACAATCTGCTAAATAATGCATTATATAGGTAAACAATTCCTTATTTAGCAACATTGCCTTATTTACCTATATCATGATTTATTTACCTAAACAATATCTTCATTAGGTAAATAATACGTTATTTACCGACAGAATATATTATTTAAAGAAATCTTACATTGTTTGTAAACAAATGATTATTTAGAAAATATGCTTCTAAATAAAAATTATTTAGCTGAAAATTGTGAAAATAAAGATTTTACAAAGGGAATTCGATATCTATGACTATTATTGCGAATTTTGCAACTTAACCATGCCAGTGATCTTTTTTGCACACTGGTACAGGGCTGGCTTATATACCGCAAAAACAATAGATCAACACTTTGCAAATGTTCATTTGTTTGTTTTATTGTCTTCGTCATCGAAATAATAAGAGAATAAAATGGATCTTACAAAATCAGAAAATGCAGTACATGAATAAATAAACAATTTCCTCGATCAGAGTTTATAATTAGGCATCATATGAACCGGCCAATTGAAGGGAATGTAAACGCTTTTGCCAGTTAAATACAAATTTCAAAGATAATGTATCATATTTTTGCTACATTTCTAGGCAATGTATCATTCACAGTGTCGCACTGATATAATGCACGTTTCAAAGAAAAATTTTCTTTGCACACACACAACATTTTTACAATACTTGGTTCTCAAAGAATTCATATAATTTCTGTAGGCCATGCAAGTAACAGATCTGGGGATTCCACAATGTTTATCATACTGTTGTTTCAAAAGACAAATTTTCTTGACCTCTTGAACTATCAAATTAGAAACTTCTTGAACAGTCAATGGTAATGACAAAAAGACCACGTTTATACGTAAAGCACCGTTTCCGGCAGCTCGATTTGTCCAGTCATTGTATCGAAAACCACAATGAGAGTGGATCCAACAAAAGTCTACATTTGTACTATTTACAATTAAAGTAATAATGAGGTGTTTAATTTCAATAATAATGTCTTTTCTTTCTTTATAGGAATTGGAATTTAACGCCTACAGTAAGGATTTATAATCTACAAATATTACAATACTTAATAGATGAAATGTTATGCTCACGAGTTTACTTAATGCCATTAAAATTGCTAGAAGTTCAGCAGTGAAAATCGATTTTCCCTTACCTAGATAATATGATTCGGAAATTTTTTAATCAGATATAGCAAATGCTGCGCCTGTATCACCTGTCTTTAAAACAGACCCATCAGTTTATATATATATTTTTAAAAAAAAAGATGGATATGTTTCTGCTAGATAAATATTAAAATTAGATATGAGTAAGCTGATATTTTCATTCTTTTTTAGTGGAGTAGTTTATATCATAATTTGCATTTTCAAGCTGCCAAAGAGGGATGGGTGATATCAATTTATACATACATTCTATATTTTTTAAACGTGTCTGAACTAAATCTTTTGTATAAGTTGCAATAGTTTGAAACATTTTAGTATTTTGAGTTCTTTTAGGGAAGTTGACGTCTGATCTTAACTGCATTCTTCCTTTTTGCAATTAAATACCGCAGCTGCTCTTGTAATATTTTAGCGCACCTCATTTCCCTCCATTTTTCTAAAGGAATAACACCTGCTACTTCATACGTTAAACTAGTTTTAGTATGAATGGGAACACATAGTGCTAGTTTTATAGCTTTGCTATCTAAACTCTGTAATTTATTAAGGTAGCAGACAGGAGCAGAGAAGTAAAATTCCTGTCCATACGTTATTTTTGATCTAACAAGTGCACAAGCTAAATGCCTTCAATAATGGTACAGGACGCAGTCAATATACAAATTTCAAAAATTAAAAATCGCATTTCTTTCCGTCTTCCAGTAGCGATCTCCCTGCCTTTACACCACCTGTTTGAGTGATTGGTGTGTATTTGGTGTGTGTGAGGGTGGATGAGACAGGTGAGCGTGTATGTTGGTATAGATCGCCGCGCTTTGAGCCTGATTGATTTGGGGAAAGGCGCGTATATAGCATCCTGTATTATTATTAAATGAACTAAACCTTTTGAATCTTGACCCCAAGCTGCAACAGGATATACATTTTAACGGCTTTGTATATTAAATAGTCAATATACTTTTTCCAGTGCAACTTACAAATGAAATAAACACCCCAAAATTTTACTTCTTTAACATATTTAAGTTCTTCTTTGTCAATGAAAATTTGTGGCAGTTGCCTTGGCTCTTGACTATTATTAAATAAGATCATGCTTGTCTTCTCCTTAGATAATTCCAGGCCATTTAAACTCATATAAAGTATAATATTATTTATTTCATTTTGATAAGCTTTAGTAATGTGTTTTACTTTGAAAATGGATGTTTCTTTCTCAACGAAACATTCGTCCAGACTGCTATGTCACCAGCATATTGAACTAGGAATTTTTTTAAACTTAGGCCTACATTTCTAGGTAAATCATGAATAAAAATATTAAATAAAAGAGGTGAAATTGAAACTCCCTGAGGAATTCCCATGTCTGTTGTATGAGATATTGAATAAGAATTACCAACTCTAACACTTATTTCTCGACCTGAAAGAAAACTTTAAATATAATTATATATGTGTCCAACCAATCTTATTTGTTTTAATTTCAATAATAATCCTGCATGTCCTACACTGCCGTAGGCTTTTTTCACGTCAAAAAACGTCGCTAAAATACTCTTTCTCTTAGAAAATTGTCTTTTAATTTGTGTGGTTAATTTAACAAGGTGATCTATAGTGGATTAAAGGTAAAGGTAAAGGTAGTCCCATAGCCTTGTGGCCGTAGGGGAGCGTGATGATGGAGATCACACTTATCTTGGGCCAGCGTAATGAGGGTGATGCCCAACTCTCTCCCTCGCTGCTTTACCTTCCCCACCCTCAAGAGAGTAGGTACTCAATCACAGTTGAGTCAACTGGGGGCGTTGTTATTTGTCGCTTCACGCCTTAGCGGTCACCCATCCAAGTGCTAACCGCACCGGACGGTGCTTCACTTTCGACACAGTAGCGAGTGCTCCAACCACTGCACTATCCTGAAATCCTGCCTGATTAACAGGGATTATATGTTGGTTTTGACAATAATAGGTCATGCGCTCTAACATTATCTTCTCCTCAAGCTTACTAACATGAGAGATTAAGGCGATAGGTCTATAATTTGCTTGGTCTGTTCTTTGTTTGTCAGCTTTTAAAATAGGAATTGCTAGAGAAGACTTCTATATTTCCGGCATAGTTCCTCGTAACCAACACTTTTGAATGATTGTATGTAGTAGATGCAACCCCTTTTCTGGTAAATTAAATGAACAAGTCATTGTTTGGAAATGGATCGTTAGATTCATCTAAACACTCTTTATGTTTTCTGTCATTATGCAAGTATAGGAGCAGCTGACATTTCCAAAAATGTTTACAAATTCCTCAGCCTTTTTTTGTTTTTTGCAAGTTCTTGACAAAAGCAAAGACTCTCAGTGACAGAACATTTTGATTGTAATAGCAAATGCGTCCAGTCTTTATAATCTTGGCATCTTCTATCGTGAAGCCATAAAAACACTATGAATGAGGTCGAAATGGACATACATACATTATCTCCCTTGGATTATCACTGTTTTGACTTGTTTTACTTCAGTCTTTAGAAATATAATATGCGACCTGATTATCAAAAGCACCCACAGCTACAGATATGTTACTTCTGATATATTTATATTTTCTAAAACTACAAACAGTGCAGTTTACAGTAAAATAAGTTTTAAATTGATACTTCCAAGTCACTGGAAAACCGAATAAAACAATGTGGAATTAGATGCCTGTGGAACTCAAATTCAATAAATCTGTTTAAAGATTGCGAGGGATAAGCCTATTTTACTGATACCTTCCGGTATAAACAAATTCAACTTTAAGACATTATCTAGCATAAATGGGGAAAAAACACTACATAAGAGAATCAAATAAATACCAAGACGTGAAACTGCATGTATTTAATTGCAAACAAACCACAATCTTTTTGTAAAAATTGGAATAAAGTTATCTGACTTTCACTTTGACTTTTAGGGCCACTACAGCTTCTAGTTTCTTTCTCTGTACGATTTTTTTTTACTGCAACCCAACCTACCATGCCACGAGAAAATGTCGTTTTTCTAACAGAATGGCAACGTGAACAAATAGATTTTCCCTTAATCTTTTCACTAGGGTGTAGAATCATATACAGTTTAATCTCTAAACATGAGACATAAGAAATTATATTCGTCAACAGGATTACATTGGAAACATTATTTCAGGCCATAACAATCGATCAGTACTTTGAACAATAACAAAATACGATGAAATAACAGTAACTATAATGATGGCGATGACTGCGATGATGTCCAGGCATCTTCATCTTCATCCATTAGACGGCCTCAATCATCAGGTTGATTACTCTGCCGTACTAAACTGGGTTTGCGTAGGGAAAAAAAAAAAAAAGGAAAACTATTTATAGTTGTGGCACTCGTGACTTAAAGGACTCAAGAGTATCAGCTGTCACTGTTGTTTTGGGCAGCTCGTTCCAGTCCTTGATGGTGTTGGGAAGGAAAGAGAACTGGCGGTATTTGGTTCTACATTGAATTTGGGTGAGCTGTTGGGGGTGGCTTCTTCGCTGACGTGGAGGGGCTGGGACTAATTTGCTGGTATCGACGACTGCCTCGTTGTTGAGTATTTTACGTAGCATGGCAAGTCTAGCGACCTTTCTGCGGTGTTGGAGAGAAGGCCATTGCAGTTTGTCGATCATCTTGGAGACACTGGAAGTGTTGTGGTACCGGTTGACGACAAAACGTGCTGCTCTTCTCTGGACTGCCTCTAATTTGTCGATGTTAGCCTCTGTGTGGGGATCCCATACCGTGCAGGCATATTCCAGTATGGGGCGGACGAAGGTCTTGTAAGCAGTCTCCCTGAGGTGGGTGGCGCTGACTTTGAGGTTGCGCCGGAGGAAGCCAAGGGTCTTGTTGGCTTTAGCACAGATGTTAATGATGTGCTTATCCCAGCTGAGATCTTGACAGATGGTAACACCTAGATACTTGGCAGAGGTGAAAGTTTCCAGTGTGTGATCATGTAGTTGGTAGTCCGTTGGTTTGATGGTCCGCTTTCTAGTGATGGGGAGGGTGGTACATTTGTCGGGGTGGAAGGCCATGTCCCAGCTCTGTTCCCACTCTTCCAGTCGGCGTAGGTCTTCTTGGAGCTGGTTTTGGTCATGGTCTGTGGAGTTCAGGCGGTAGACAGCTGTGTCGTCAGCAAAAAGGCAGGTCGGAGAAGAGAGTTGTTCTGGGAGGTCATTAATATACACCAAGAAAAGTGCTGGGCCCAGAACAGAGCCTTGAGCATTGCCAGGTAAACGAGTCCATGACTAGTGCTCACAACGAATTTTGACCTGTGGAAAGAAATAACAATTGATTATTAAAAATGGTTTGCATAAAACAACTAAATTAGAAAACAATTATCATTCACATAAAAGATACAGTTTGAAACTAATTAGATGAAGACGATGAAAGAAGAGGACAGCTTCTTTCTTTCTCTGTTACCGTCTACCTTCATTCCTACAGCTATGTATAGAATTCCCTTTGTAAAATATTTACTTGCTATTTTTCTTTTTTTTCCCCACTTTCAGCTAAATAATCTGTGTATAAAAAGATATTTTCTAAATAATAATTTGTTTACAAACAGTTTAAGATTTCTCTAAATAATATATTTTTTCTCAGTAAATAACGTATTATTTACATAAACAATAAATTATTTACGTAAATAAATCATTATATAGGTAAATAAGGCATTGTTGCTAAATATGGAATTATTTACCTAAATAATGCATTATTTAGCAGATTGTGTGAAATAATGTATTATTTAGACGATGTTGTTAAACAATACATTATTTACGTAAACAATAAATTGTTCAGGGACTGCAATTTTCATTATTTATGGGATTCCAGGATTCGCTGAAAACCTGGGTTTTATAATTTGATTGCTTTCTATATTTAAATGTAAGGCATTTTATAAAGATTGTGTATCCAAAATGTGTGTTAATTATTTTTTTTAAAACATAAATCACTCTATAAATTCGAAGATAAAACGCCTGTACCGTTCCGAACGCAATTGAAAGGTCCAGGTCAGCTTTGTGCGGGAGTTTTCAGTGTTTTCAGTATCTCCGTCAGAAGAAAAAACAGGCATGCTTCCTTTTTAGATTTATTTACCCCCAAAACGCAGATATAGGTGTAGAAGAAGTGGCAGTAGCAGGCATATTGAATTGTTGAAAAACTGGAATAAACACTTTTTTAAAATCCAAGATCGCCGTTGACTTGCGAGTTATCTATGTTTATTTACTCTGAAGACAATCCCACCAATGCAGAAATAATGATGGATCTCACTTTTCCTTAGCCGTTATCGTTGCAGTTTCGTATATTAATACTGTTGCGAATATATCAAATGAAAACAATGAAATAAAGCAGTTGCATCATTTTAAATAGCAAAACAGCTTAAAATCACGATTTTCCAATTTTCTTTATCAATACACAAAACTTCACAGTAATATGACTTTTATCTGCGAATCCATTAAATAATGAAAATTGCAGTTCTTAAACAATTAATTGTTTACTTAAATAATGCATTATTTAGCAACATCTTCTAAATATTACATTCTTTAGCAAATTCTGCTAAATAATGCGTTTTATAGAAATAAATAATTATTTAGAAAACTTTATAAATATTACATTATTTTTACACAATCTATTAAATAATGCATTATATAGGTAAATAAGAATTATTTACCTATATCATAATTTATTTACCTAAGCAATATATTGTTTAGGTAAATAATAAGTTATTTACCGACAAAATAAATATTATTTAAATACATCTTACATTGTTTTGTAAACAAATGATTATTTAGAAAATATACTAAATAAATATTATTTAGCTGAAAGTGGTGAAAATAAATATTTTACAAAGAGGTAGTCCATAGGCATTACCCTTCTAAAAAAAACAATCAAATAAAACTATAATGATTCACTTAATTTCCTACTGTGGTTACAACCAACCTATACATTTATGTATGGCGCACATAATAAACGTGGAGCATGTGTGTGTATGTGCGTGTGTGTGTATGTATGTGTGTGTGTGTTTGTGTGTGTGATTCTGTTCCGTCTAGAGTGTTTCTTCACTTTTCTCTGTGTATGTTTGTGTACGAGAGAGAGAAAGAGAGAAAGAGAGCGAGAGAGAGAGAGAGAGAGAGAGAGAGGGAGAGAGACATAGAGACAGGCAGCCAAACAGGCAGATAATTATAATGATAACCCATTCACATTCATTAATAATAATAATAATAATAATAATAATAATAATAATAATAATAATAAGAAGAAGAAGAAGAAGAAGAAGAAGAAGAATAATCAGCAGCAGCATAATCATAATAATAATAAAATTCATAATAATAATTATTATAATCAAGCATATCTGTACCCACATGAAATTTGTTTTCTATCTCCTCAGCACACATGGCTTCAGGCATCACCAGGAGACCACCACAAGGGGCCCGGATATCCTGTCTTGGTCTTGCAGGGCCGTGCAGTGCTAAAAAATAAAGTGAAAGTGATAAATTTCAGAGAGGAATATAATTAAATAACTAAATATATGAGCCTACCTGGAAGAAGAACAACAACAAGAACAAGCAGAATAAGAACAAGAAGAAAGAGAACAAGAAAAATTATCATCAACGTTATCATCATCATCATTAGCATCATGATCATCAACAGCAGCAGCAATAGCAGCACCAGCACAAGCACCAGCAACATCCTCAAACGCTACAAGATCAACACCAACAAAAATGTATTTTTCAAATTAAAGACCTTCTTCATGCTGACGGTTCTTCCTTTTCATACAATGAATTCAATATAAAATATAACGTCGCGGAACATTTCTTGACCTATCATGGTTGTGTAGACATGCAATTAGGGCGTTTGCGAGAAAATGTAATATTTTTATTGAAAATTATGTCACGCTCGCTGACACTTTGTTCTGTAAAACTTTACTACATTACATTACATTATTATTGCTTTAGGTCCAGCAGACTCTTCTGAGCCAAATCAGGACCGGACAACCCTGATCCGCATAAAAGATCTGCTGAAACAACCCTAGTGATAAAATTGAAAGCTCTCCACCAGCCAGTCACTTTACAATAACGACATCCCACGCAGGGGACGCTGAGGCTGTACTCTACTTTATCGAACCCCCGTTTACAAAACCAAAATAGAATACAAACATCATTATAAATTATCAACAAAACACATACATATAAAATACTTACATGGCTAAATAATAACATCATAGGAAGCCCTAGTGACCACCTGGCAGAAAGCATCCAATATTCCAAAGCTGATCCAACAGACCTCATACACAAATAAGGAGTCTTGTCCCGAAAGAGTTTTCAAGAAAAAAGGCAGGTGACTGGTCTAGCGAAGAAGAAGATAGTATAGCAGATTGATAGAACAGAGCAGGAATGAGAAAGAGCAAATGAGAAAGACAGCGACAGTGGGAATTTAAAGCACTAAATTTCCAGAAAGTGGGGATACTATTTATACTGAAACCCCCGGCACCCCAACGGGGGGTATACAACTTTACTGTCAGTCCCTAAAGGGGCTAAACAATATTATAACATTTTGATGGCTGATGATTCAAAACCAAACTGTTGTACAAAATGGGAGGAAAACCCGACTGTTCAGCATGAATGGAAATGTATTATTTTCAACATTAAAACAGTTAAAAAAATAAAATTAAAATGGTTTAAATGAGACTGGTTCATCGGATAATTGCAACCAACATTGTACTTAAATCTAAGTGAATTGTCCCGGATGAATATTGTGACTTCTGTGATGAAAACCGCGAGAGTATTCAACATTTAGTTTTTCAATGTATGCACGTGAAATATTTCTGGGATGCTCTCAAAGATGCGTTGTCTGACTGTAACCCCTTGGGGTCATGAGCAATCTTGCCACTGTAGATTGTTCAAACCTATAAAGGGAAAAGTGAAAGCCACAGTTGAAAACCTGTCTTTCCTTTATAGGCAAGACAGATTCACTGCGGCAACAGTACCCCCGTTGGAGTGCCGGGGGTTTTCAGTATAAATAGTATCCCCACTTTATGGAAATTTAGTGCTTTAAATTCCCACTGTCGCTGTCTTCCTCATTTACTCTTTCCCATTCCTGCTCTGTCCTTCACTCTGCTATACTATCTTCTTCTTCGCTAGATCAATGACCTACCTTTTTTCTTGAAAACTCTTCCTGGACAAGACTCCTTGTTTGTGTATGAGGTCTGTTGGATCAGCTTGGGAGTGTTGGACGCTTTCTGCCGGGTGGTCACTAGGGCTTCCTATGATTGTACTATTTAGCACTATAGGCATTTTATATGTATGTGTTTTGTTGATGATTTATAATGATGGTTGTATTCTATTTTGTTTTTGTAACCGGGGGTTAGCGTAGTTGAGGTCAACCCTCAGCCGTCCCCCGCGTGGGATGTCTTTATTGTAAAGTGACTGGCCGGTGGAGGGCATTCAATTTTCCCACTGGGGTTGTTTCGGCAGATCTTTTATGCGGATCGGGGGTTGTCCGGTCCTGATTTGGCTCGGAAGAGTCCGCTGGACCTAAAGCAACAATAAATCAATCAGTCTGACTGTAAAATTATTTATAAAGGTTTTGAATTTGTAGAAATCCTTATTCTCTTTGGTCAGACCCACGAACGTGTATTATCAAAAACGTTTCAGTATGTCATTTAAGTTGTAGAGTTTTTTGTTTACAAATGTAAATTTGAAAAGGTCCTCATACAAGCTTGTGCATTAAAAATAGATAAAAGTAAAATACGACATTGAAAACTATAATGCAGCTTGCGGGTTAGAAACAGGTTTATAGAAGCTTGGGAACAATGGCCGGTGTTTGTGGGTGACACTAATTATGATATATACAAATTGTTTTAAAACAATTTTTTATCCTATCCTATCCTGTCCCGCAACCCGGAGGTCGTAGGGGCACCCCAGATGAGCGTTTAACCAGCATACTCCATCTTTCTCTGTCCTCTGCAGCTCTGATGGCTTCGCTCAGTGTCAAACCAGTCCATTCTCGAATGTTGTCCTCCCAACTATTTTTCGGTCTCCTTCTTCTTTTACCTCCTTGCACTGTGCCTTGCAGAATGGTCTTTGCAAGGCCTGATGATCTGGTGACGTGGCCATACCATCGGAGTTTCCGTTTCTTCACCACTGTGAGCAGGTCATCGTGTTGTCCAATGGCTTGTGTGATGGTCTGTCGAACTTCGTCGTTGGTGATTTGTTGGGTATAGGAAATCCCCAGAAGTCTTCTGTAGCACCTCATCTCCATGCTTTGTATTCTTCGTTGTAGATCTGCTGTGCGGGTCCATGCTTCGCAAGCATATAGGAAGATGGAGATGACAAGGGAGCGCAGCAGTCTTACTTTGGAATGTAGACTGATGGTCCTGTCTTTCCAAATGGGCTTCAACCTTGTCAGGGCAGCAGTTGCAGCAATTTCCCAATATGCATATGACATTTGATAAAGTTGATTTCCGGTTGTTTCTTACGTTTTATTAATGAATGAGATCACACACAAAAAAAAGATGGGAAAGTAAATGAAGGGGAAGAGAAAACAAAAGAAGAAAAAAGAGAAAGAAAAACACACACAAAAGAAAAAAAAATAAAGAAAAAAGAGGAGGAGAAAGGGGAAGGAGGTGAAAGGGAAATAAAAATAAAATAAAGAGAAGATATTAATAACTTCTAACTTGAGGTTTCCAAAGTTCAATGTCAATATTACTATGATCAGGATTAGAATTGCATATACGATACGACCACATTGTCTGAAAAATAATTAATCCATTCAGCTGTACTAGCTGGGGGGGGGGGGGAGAGAGAGAGAGAGAGAGAGAGAGAGAGAGAGAGAGAGAGAGAGAGAGAGAGAGAGAGAGAGAGAGAGAATACGAATCTTTTATTCCAAAAGTTCATGGCATCGCCCCTTTGGAAGAGAGAGAGAGAGAGAGAGAGAGAGAGAGAGAGAGAGAGACGGACAGACAGACAGAGAGAAGAGAGAGAGAGAGAGAGAGAGAGAGAGAGAGAGAGAGAGAAGAATGTGGAATATATATATACATGTAGTATATTGTGTTGTAATGTGTTGTTGTTTTTTTAAATTACACTTTTTTATTGGTTTGTATATTGTTGGACACTACACACAATTTCCTTTGTAAATGTTTATGAGATTAAAAAAAAAACAACAACAAAAACGCTACTACTGTCTTAGCACCAGCGCCACAACCAACAACAATATCAAAAGAAGAAGTAGAAGAATGAACATTGAGGTTTAATGTCTACACCCACTATTGGCGATATGGCAGACGGGGATAACCATCCCAGGGAAAGAGGGGTAGGGACCTGAATCAACACTAAACCACCAGAGCAATCACAGTGCAAAAATGGACAGTGAAAAAAGTAGAAGAAGCAGAAGAAAAAGCAGTAGAAGAAGAAGTAGAAGAAACATAGGAACAAAAAAAGAAGAAGAGGAAGACCATCTACAACAACAACAACAAAAACAAGAAACACCACCACCATCATTCCACAAGATCAACAAAAAACTACATGAGAAGTAAAAGAAATGAGAATATTATGTAGAGAAGTAGTACAACAACAGCAACGACAACAACAACGACAAAACTATTAGTAAAAGAGAAGAGTGTTAAGTAGAAAATAACGGAGAAGGTGCAGTAGGAGGAGGGGGATTCCAAGAAGCATTACTGGCAGTGGCAGTAGTAGGCTAATAGTAGTGGTAGTAGTAGTGGTGGTAGTAGTAGTAGTAGTAGTAGTAGTAGCAGCAGCACCAGCAGCAGCAGTAGTGGTAGCAGCAGAGAAAGGTACAAATGAAGATGAGAGGAATCGTAGGAGTAGGAGAAGAAGATGAAGAAAAGGCGAGAGATAAGGAGAAAGAGTAGTAGTAGCAGCAGTAGTAGTAGAAGTAGTAGTAGTAGTTGCTATTGCTGCTGCTACTATAGCTAATACAAGTATTACTACTACTTAAACAACAACAAAACTGAAACTGCCACCACCACCACTACTGCTGCTACTACTACTACTACTACTACTACTACTACTACTACTACTACTACTACTACTACTACTACTACTACTACTACTACTACTACTACCACCACAACTTCTACTACTACTACTACTACTACTACTACTACTACTATAAGGAAAAAAGAAGAGAAGGACGAGAAGACGGCGGAGGAGAAGAAGAAAAAGAAAAAGAACAAGAGGCGAAGGCAATAATAATAATAATAAGAAGAAGAAATAGATGATGATGATGATGAAGAAGAAGAAGAAGAAGAAGAAGAAGAAGAAGAAGAAGAAGAAGAAGAAGAAGAAGAAGAAGAAGAAGAAGAAGAAGAAGAAGAAGAAGAAGAAGAAGAAGAAGAAATTAGTTAATTTATAGGGTACAGCGGACTGCAAAGAGTCGAATCAGGACCACAACTTGGTTGAAAAAGGATCCCCTCCCCCTCCATCCCCCCCCCCAATCTGTATATAAGATCTGCTGAAATGACCCTAGTGAAGGCACTCCACTAGCCCGTCACTTTATAATAAAGGCGTTCCATGTAAAGGACGCTGAGGCTGTACTCTAATTTATCGAACCCCCGTTAACAAAACCTAAATAAAATATAAAAATCAATATAAAATACTAACAAAACACATACACAGAAAATGCATACTTTGCTAAATAATAATACAATAGAAAGTCCTAGCGACCTTTTTGCAGAATGCGTCCAATATCCCCAAGCTGACCCAACACATACACACTTGAGGAGTTTTGGAAGAGTTTTCAAAATAAAAAGGTAGGAGACTGGTCTAGCAAAGAAGATAGCAGATTGATTGAACAGAGTAGGAACGGGAAAGAACAAATGAGAATGACAGAAACAGTGATAATTTAAAGCACTAAATATCCACAAAGTGGGGATAATATTTATACACACAACCCCCCGCATCCCAACGGGGGTAGAAGAAGAACAGCCCAAAACACAAAAAATGCAAAAGAAAACCAAAGCCCAAAAACAACACAAAGCAACAAAGAAACAAAGTATTTCATGCGTATGTAATTAATACCAATAAAATGGAGGATGATTTTGTAAAATATAGCAGAAAATAATTATTTTAACGGAACAACTCAAAAGAAAAGAAAACCAAACAAATCAAAGCTTAACACTCACAGACATCAACGGAATCGATGCTTCTGGTTTCACGCACATCGAAATCTTCTCGTTGGCCTGATTCTTGTACTGGTGTACTCGCCATGCCTAACACAAAACAAAAGTATGCAAAACTTAAAAGGAAAAACAGTAACAGAAAAGGATTTGATCAATTAAAAGTCTTGTTCATTGAACAGGAACGTATATTTAAAAAGAATTAAACAAAATAAACTCGTGGTCGTTTAAGCTTTTCCATTGACTTGCACTAATTCAAAATAATAATGATGATAAAATAGTCGCTTAAAATTAACGAAATAAATTACAAGGACCATTGCACGTGAATATATAAACTGTGTGATTCTTGAACGGCAGTTAGAAAACATATCGCGTAAGTTGCAAGCATGGCACTTGAGCACGGTCTATTAATTTAACTATTAAAGTTTGACAAGCTTTCTCCGACACAAAGAAATCTCAATCTACAGAGATGCTTATTAAACTTCCGTCTTTGATTGCGTCTAACTCACAGCGGTTACATGTATGTCATTCATGTCAAATACCTTCTAATTAAGTAGAAAAAATGAAGAAGACGTGTTTTACTTTTAACTTCGGGAACCGGAAATGGTGATAACTCAACAAAAATCTATTTATGTAGATCACATTTTATTGTATTTTTCCCTAAAAATTGTATATGTAATTTATGATACACATGCATTTAAATTATAAAAATTAAAATATAAACAAAATCTTCCAAAAAGTGCTTCTTATTTATTTATTTATTTTAATTTAATTTTTATTGGTCATTCATGAGTCATACAGGGCAGGCGGATGTAGCAGAGGTTTGGGGAAAAAACACACATGGCGGCGTGAAGTAACTGAAGAAACAATATATTAAACATTCCTAGATATTTTGGCAACCAAGAACTAAACCAGCTATTCATAACATAACTTCACTATTTTAATGATTAGTTTATTCTATTAAATGATTTTTATAACATTCTAGTGTATGTAGAATGTAGTTGCATCCAACGAGTGTACGTCCGGAAGCATAGGCTAGTTATAACAACAGTCGTTAATACGAAATTTCCTATAACATTGAAATGGAAATAAATTGTTCTTAAATAACGTTTTTACCAGCTCAAAGAGTTGATCAGTATCCTAGCCGGAAATTAATCACAACTGAACTCAAGCCAGCCCAAACGGCAAAAATTTCGAAGCGCAAACAGTTGCTCCTGCAGGATGCTATTGAATAAGTTATCACGATCAAACTCACACCGCCCTAAAATAAAAATAATAATATTAAAAAAATTCGTTTCACACCTACACATCTGTAAAGGTAAAGAAACTTCGTAAAGTATAGGCTCAATGTAATTTTCCATAAAAATATATTTACCTCTACTATAACATTGACAAAGTAAGCGCGGATCCATTGGTTTCTGAGAAATGCCACGCAGAGCTGATTTGATTTTTTAATAATGTTGGTATTTACATGCATAACTAAAGTAAAACATCACAAAAGTATTATTACTATTGAAAAGTTTTTAACATCTTTTTTGATGGTAAAGAAGATCCTTGATAAAAGGTTGCTTTCCAATGTTTGAGACTTTAGGTTGCTGTTGTTGTTGTTGTAATTATTATTATTGCTGTTTTTGTTGTTGTTGTAATTATTATTATTGTTGTTGTTGTTCTTGATGTTGTTTCTATCGATGTTGTTGTTGCCGTGGTGGTGGTGGTTGTATAGATGATGATGTTGTTGTAATAATAACCAGGTGTAAGAACAAAATAAAGTCGAAATAAAACAAACAAACTAATAATAACAAAAGACACAAATGGGAAACAAACTAATGCAAAATTACAAAGAAACTAAAATATGAACTCACCTTAAAACTCATGTTGATTAGGAGTTGAAAGAAGACCATGCTAAAGAATATTGAAATCTGTCGTTCATTCTTGTGGTCCCCTTCTCCTGTCTTCTTTTTTTATATTATTTTCTATACCCTCTCCACCACTCCATCCCCATACTAATACTCCGCTCCTGCCTTTCCCACTCATCCACAATTTTTGCCCAACCTGAATAACTAGCTTGAATCAAATAGCATGCCATACATTGAAGAACAGTCAATTGAGCAGTAACTCAAATACTACATTACTATTGTATCGTCCATCCACATTGTCTATGGTTGCCACGTCATAATATTGTTTTGTTGTTGTTTTTTCTTCAAATGAATGTACACTTGTTCGTTGCTGCTTCCCCCTCATTTTGTGTATTGTACTTTCGTTCATGTACTTCATTAAAAACGCTCTGGGCTGATGGTCAGCAAATGCGATTTACAGAAGTTATGTATTATAATATTTATAGGTAGCCTATGTCCAACATTGTTAAGGGCATTAAACTAACTCGGTTGGAGGTCGCTGAAAAAGAATGGACACACGCAAATAACCACGTTGGATTTTATAAATCTGACTTTCCTATTTAAAATAAACAATTTCTTCTTAAAGCAGTAGAGGTGGCCAAATGGTAGAGCTTTGGCTTGTGGATCTGAAGGTCCCGGGTTCGAGCCCAGGCCGGGGCATTGTGTTGTGCCCTTGGGAAAGACACTTTACTCCCGTTTCCTACTCCTTCGGATCATAGTATAAACCGAAGTCTAGTCTGTGTTGCATGCATTCCATCATAACGGACTTTAAAGACCCTGACGCTCATGTCCTAGACGGGTGAGTGCCGGTGACAAGAACACACCCAGCATGTACTTGAAGCTGCTGTATTTTGAAAAATGAAAATGCCCGAATTTCCCTTTCACACAATAAAGTTGTTAAAATAAATTTTAAAAAAAATCTACTTTCTGCTGAGAAACCTCTTTTCCAGATGTAAACTTAGCCAATTAACAATACTATAAATGTTGATTATATAACATTCAATTTTTTCGCTTTAAATTATTTTTTAAAGAAAAGCCATGGATTGACACAAGACATTAAAAAAAAAAAACTACTACGTAGAATCACACATTGAATAAGAAAACCCAAATCTCTGTCTGTCCTGTTAAATAACACCAAAGACACAAAACAAGTCTGTTTAATATTATCAATATTTTTAAAATCCTAATTTGTAAGTCGTTGCTTTTATTTAGTTATGTATACTGAAAACTCTTTTATTTATTCATTTTTCGTAACGTCTATTCACTTTTGTTTTTAAGTAATCTCTTTAAAAGTAATAAATACCACTGTTCAGAAAACGTAACGCACATATAATAATATAGCACACAGTTATTGACACATTGCTGCTATAACTAAATGCTAGTTTCGAATGCCACACCACTGAGTAGGATTGCTCAATGAGATAGGAACAAGATAGTGGGACATTCAAATGTATTCCTAGCATATATAATTTTTTACACACACACACACACACACACATATTTGTAGAAACGACGTTGTGATGACTGTCGTGAAACTCTACATACATTATTTTGACACACTTCACATTATTTTGACATTATTTTGACATTTTCCATTTTTTGAAGCTATCCCTAACCAAACCCTAACACCCTAATCCTAACACAGCCTTAACCCTAACGGAACACTGTTTTGACGTCAAAATAACGGGGCCGTCAAAGGAAAGTACGTAGAGTTTCAAGTGTATGTCAGAGTAACGTCGTTTCTACCTAGCCACGAGAACCTAGACAGAACAACAGTACATTGGCAAAAAACAACTGGCGTTGGCAGCAATGCGTAGTCGTCCCGAGCTCTGTTTGCAATCAGGCTAACTTACCTTGAAATTACCTAGGAGTGCATGAGATAACAGGCAGACTTCATGATGCAAGAATATCTCGTTCCGATCGATTTGAACGTGTTTGTGTGTGTGTGGGGGGGGGGGGGGGGTGTGTACGTGTGTGTGGGTGCGTGTGTGTGTGTGGGTGTGTGTGTGTGTGTGTGTGGCTAGGTAAAAACGCTTCTTTTGACGGACCCCGTTATTTTGACGTCAAAACAGTGTTCCGTTAGGGTCAGGGCTGTGTTAGGCTTAGGGTTAGGTTAGGGGTTAGGGTTAGAGTTAGGGTTAGGGTTAGCTTCAAAAAATGAACAAATTTATAAAAATGTCAAAGTAACGTATGTAGAGTGTGACGGTGGGTCTATTGTTGCTGGGCTCTGCACAATGGAATGCTATTATTCACTCGTCTTTCGTCTGTGGGGATCGGCTAGTTAATCGCCCGGTGACTAATCTTAATACATTTATAAGTTTAGCTCGGTCTGTGTTAGGATGGGGTTACAGAGATAGGGAGAAAATGGTAAAAGATTCACTGACACACTAGCTCTAACACGGCTATGAAACATAGGTAGTCCAGCCACTTGTTAACAGTAAATATTACACATTTATTACCTCTACTCTATACATAATCTTCTAATCACTATACTAACTTAAGTGTCCAAATATCACTTCGAATAGTTCGCTCCTTGATAGGTCTATGCAACTACTGTCTCATCATTGGGCTACTAGTGCTTTCTGTCCAACTGTTCAGTTTTCTGGAAGAGTGGACTATTGATGTCCTTCTAGAGCAGTTTTGGTGCATGGTTTCAATTGACTTAACTCTCTTGTAGATGAGCGGTGTTGTGATGAACTTGTATCAACTGAAACACCTCTTGCATCAGGCGGCCGGTGAACTGAGATCCGTTGTCCGTTCTAATGCTGTCAAGGAATCCCACTCTGGTAAAGATGGCGATGAGTGCATCTGCAATCTTCCTGGTGTCGATCGCTGGCAAAGGGACTGCTTAGCACCACACCGAACAGGCATCGACGAGTGTGGGGAGAAATTTGTTCCGCTTCTTCGTCATGGGCAATGGTCCTACTATGTCTACTGAGACTTGCTGGAGTGGCACGCCGACTACTACCGATGGTCCTAAGGTAACTGGTACGGTGTGATGGCACGGGGAATATCGATGACATTGGTGACAAGATTTCACTTACCGCTTGGCATCCTCCGTGATTCCTGGCCAATAGTAGTGTGCGCTGATTCTCTGTACTGTGGCACCAATTCCCATGTGTCCGCTGAGTGGCATGCTGTGGCCTTACTCTAGTATTTGGGCTCGAAGGGTGGCGGGCAGTACTAGTTGAGTGTGATCTCCATCTCCTTGTCGATGTAGCACTTCATAATCCATGTAGAAGTCTGGTTTGTGAGGGGGTGTGCACGCCTTCGGTAACTTCTGAAAGCACTTGGCTATCGAGGCGTCCGCTTTCTGTGCTGTCTTGATCTCTTCGAGTCCTGGATTCGGGGCTAACTCGGGCTGGGATGGTTGGGTTTTAGCCTGGGCCCTGGTTTGCACTGAAGCTATCTCTACAGTTTTAGGGGCGTGCCTAAAAACACATACCTGCATCCTAGCACTAGATCATACAAGGGTTTCTGTAAAACTGCTGCTTGGACCGTCCTGTGACGTATCTGCTCTCTACTTCTATCCAAGCTATCGATCAAGTGGTCGTCGGTTTCGTCAAATCTGCGCCTTGTAGTTCGACTGTCTTGTCCGTCAAGTCCGCGCGCGATACAAGAGACTCGCAAACTATCGCGTCGTATGATAGACCGGTGAGGGTTATAGGGTTAGGTTTAGTGTTCGAACACTTCAAAGTACTTAAAAAAGGGGGACTAAATATGACCCATTGTCAGCACAACGTATGTGGCGTTTCAGGAAAGTTATAATAATACTGTGTAACCTCGGCTGTGTGTGTATGTGTGTGTGTGTGTGTGTGTGTGTGTGTGTGGTTGTTCTTGTTCTCTTGTTCTTATTGTTGTTGTCGTAGCTGTTGTTGGTTGTTGGCTGGTTGATAAATTTGTCTGTCTCTCTGTTTGTCTCTCTGTCTGTCTGTCTCTCTCTCTTCCCCGCTCCTCCCCCTCCTTGCCTTATCTAGTCTTACACAAACTACTCTGATTAGTTTCGCTTAGGGTGGATGTTTTGCCTAATACTGTGTCACCCATGGAAGTTGCTTTCTCAGCGAAAACATTGCAGCTGCTGAGTAGCGCCGTATTGGACGTGCGAGAATGGGACCTATACGCTCTTCCAACCCACTCCACACACACACATACACACAATCACACACATATACATACACACACATACACATACACAAACACACACGTATGTTCAAGCGGGCTGACTGCGCCATGACTGCGTGTGCTATAATCGTCTGCATCACGCATCCCTCCTTCTTCCTCTTCCTCATCAGGTCTCAAAAAAATGCTCTCCTAAATTTAACTCTTCCTAGTTCCCTCCCCTTCCTTCACCCTCCCTCTCTCCACCCTCCCTTCGTCTTCTCCATTTTCCAATTCCGCCCGGGGCGGGCCAGGGGTTCCCAGCAGAGTTCTGGCGACGTGCAATCTTCCGAGTTTGCAGCGCCGCCTGTTTTAGTATTGGGTGACTCAGGTCGCGTTGGCCCGGCCGTTGAACTGTTTGTCCCCCTTCTTAGGGGACTCCAGGATATGGAGATGGCCCTTTCTCAGGGCTTGGCGGATCTGCCGGACCGGCATAGTTCTATGAGAGTGATGATTACCTCGTTGTTTGCTATTCTCAAGACCCTATGTGCTCTGTTGACAAGAGAATGATCAGGTTGTGGTATAGTCGTCCGTTGGCTGTCGTGCTTTGGTGGCTGTTTGTTCTGGCCTGTTATGGGACTAGGTGCTTTGGGGGTGCTGCAATGGAACTGCAGGTCTGTTCTTTCCCTTACCGATTCGCTGCCCAGTTTGAGGCCCAGGTTGAGCGAATTTCAGGTGCTTTGCCTGCAGTCTCTGAACTGTAGGCGCGAATAGATGGTTTTCATTTTACTCCTCTATTTACCACAGATGAGAATGACAAGATTTATGTAGCCACTTACGTACGGGTGGGGTTGTATGGGACGAACATGGGACCGGTTGACGAGGGTGAGGGTGGTGGTTTTACTTCCGTCCTTGGTTTGACGTTAGATTCCTCCTCCTCTGACCTTCATATCTTTAATGATTAGGGTTGGGGTGGGTGGGTGGGGGGGGGGGGGTTCCTGAATGTGTTTACTGATGGATCAGTTAGGGAGGGTGGTTCGGCGGGGTGTGGGTTCTCCATTCCAGGTGTGGGCGATTGATCGTTTAGTGCTCCTCTTCAGTCTTCTTCTTTGACAGTTGAATTGCTTGCTATGCGACAGGTCTGATTTGCCTCCTGGTGCCCGCATCACCCTGGTCTCTGCTCCTCTGTCGGCTTTCGAGGCCCTTGAGGTGGGTTCCTCCCAGGCGCGGCCTTACTTGGTCGCTGATGTTTTGCGTCATGCGTCGGAGTTGAGGGATGGTGGTGTCGCCGTGTCGACATGCTGGGTCCCCTCGCATGTGGGCATTGGTGGTAATGAGGCAGCCGATCGGGCTGCTGGCGTGGGCTCTGGTGGTGGGGCACCCACGTCGTTGCGGTTGGGCCCCTCGGTCTCGGAGGCAGTAGGGCGTATCCGTGGTTCAGTCTGGAGAAGTTGGACGGCTGAGTTTGCTGAGTGGAGTATTGGCCGCAAACATCTTTTTTCATTACCTACTGACAGACCATTCCCGTTTTATACGGATTTACCGTTACATCTAAAACCTATTTTATTACGTTTGATGTCGGGCCACTGGCGGACTAGATGGACCAACACGCGGTGTGTCTGCGGCTCGCCCCTCCAGTTTCACCCATTGTCTGTTCGATTGTGATAATTTGGTGTCCCAGTTTGGGTCGCTGCGCACCATGCTGCGAATGAACGGTCTTCAGCTTGGCATGGAGGGCCTCTGGGGTCTGGTGAAGGGGGGGGGGGGGGTGAGCCTGCTGGTCCCAGTTGCCTGCCTTATCATTGACTCTGATGTTTCTCTTTTGCTGTGATGTATTCATTGGTGTGGATCTCAGCAACCACTCGTATTGTTGTACCTAGTATAATGATGTTATCCCTTGTGCTTGGGTCCTGCATAGCCCGTCCGGGAGATTAGTTTCCCAAATGGCTATATTGCTGCGGGACGATCCCCCGGTTCGGTTGCTGTATGGCCTAAGTGCCGTTGAACCTGCTCTTTTGCCGTATGGCTATATTGCCGTATAACACTTTGCTGCCCGATGACGTCATTGCCGTTGTCAATTGGTATCCATATGGCTTCAATATCGGACTGACTGCAAAATAAAGAAAAAGAAAGATTTATTTTTTCCCCCTGCCTCGTAATTGACGACTGGGCAATTCAGTTAGTGTGGCCCTGTATCCACCAATATTTTTGTCACAGCTTTATGTAGCTGTGTTATTGTTATGCTGGGGAGCACCCAACTCCTTATTGCTTCGTGTAGTATAGCTCGTAGCGGGACACCCTATGGTTGTCCAGTGGAACCTTTTATTGTAACTTTTAACTTTTATTCCCACGCGTTTGTCTGTGTGTGGGGACTGTGGTGTCGATGGTCTTATGAATCATCTGCTAGTGGTTTTAACGGCTTTGGCTTTTATCCGATTTTTACTTGGGTTCCTTGGGGGATGTTGGGCTTTATGATTGCGACTATTGTCTTCCCATGCCCACATATTTGCGCAATATGAGCGCCTTAGTTGCTCCGTTGTTTTTATCCTTAACTATGTGATTTTAGTGTATATGTTTGGGTTGGACTACAACACCAATGGTATCAACACTAACATCAAAGGCCAAGGCCAATCCCTCAACATGATGCACAGCTTCAAATATTTAGGAGCCATTGTAACAGACAATGCGGAGTTTAATATGTATACGCCGGCCGGACGACCCACTAACTATATTAACAACAAACATTAAGAAGCAAGTGAAGTTAGAACACATTCAACTGACCGACCGACTGACCAACCAATGGACAGATACAGAATGAATAGCCATGAGTTGAAGTGTCGGTATACCAACATTCACCCAAATGGGTTCAGCCAATGTTGAGATATAGAGCAAAACGTTATAAGAAAAGCATTGACACCAGCAACGAACGTTTGATATAGCAGCCCGAATACGATGTCACATGAAGCTGGTTACTAACCTCGGTAATATTTCTATGAAGTTCGAACAAAATCTATGAAGTAATCCTTGAGATATGGTGTGCAACGGACTGACCAAACGACAGGCCCGACGGACAGACCGACACTGAGCTCGTTCTGATTACTGACTATTTTAAAGTATTTCGTGTGGAAAAAAGTAGGCTATGCAAACGCTATCTTATAACGTGATAAGAATGTAGGTGCGTTTGCTATCTACATGTACACAATGCATTTTAGCAGTGGGCTTTTAAAGATCGATATCCAAATGATTGTACATGTATCTGGCTTGGCACATACATTCTGTAAGGTGTTTTTGAAGTGCACCGTTGATTTTGAAAGCCTGAATGTAATGTTTACTGATCGGTGCCAATGGTAACAATCAAAACACAGAGCTATTTCAATCGATAGATCTTAACCCGAGTTTGTGTTACATAGCATTGAGCATTGCTGTGAGTCCTTGCCATTTTACTGCATGAATCGGTCTGGATCTAGTGGTTGTTTCAGTGCATGGTCAGTGGGTATGATGTAGAGTCGAAGAAAATGGGAAGGATTGGCGTGCCTTTTCCTGGGTGATGTTTGGCCGAAAATATTTTCTCCGAAAAAAAAAAACAACCTCTTTAATTCCATCTTCAAAAATACGCCGGAGCAACGGTACAAATCGATGCTAGGATCCTGTTGCACCAAAGTGTAAACAGCAATAAGGTCACAATTTGCCTTTTGAAAGACTTTAGAAGCGATTTCGTGGAGGTACTCACCGTTTACTATGGGAGGCGAGATATAGCAAACGCGCGCGCATTTGCGCTCGCATTTGCGCTCGCAAATGCGCAAGTGCGCTCGCATTTACGCGCGCAAATGCGCTCGCATTTGCGCGCGCGGTTGCTACGCCCGTTGTTATGAGGGTTTTGCTGAAAACTGTCAACGGAAAGGAACTGAAAATGAACAAAGCGCAGACGCCAAAGATTAAAGAAGGAAAAAAAAAAAAGATCTAGTGTACATTTTGTAGTGGTTGGGCGCGGCTTTGTCACTGAGTAGCCTATATTAATATCATATGTGAGTTTATAGATTGATGTTAATAATAAATGCAAGAAATATTTAATTTGTGCACGTCTCAAATTGTTTCACAGACTTATTCTTTTCCGGGTATAATTTTTACGTGTATGGAGCGGAATATAGCAAATGCGAGCGCACTTGCTATATCTCGCCTCCCATACTTTACAGCGGATTTTTGTTATCTGACATCGTTTTATCGGGGAAGGAGGAGAGGGAGGGAGGGATGGGGGAGGGTAGGGGGTCGTGACCTTGTTTAGGTTTATCCGCGGTATACGGTGTGGAAGGTCGCAGGGGCACTAACCAAGGTAGCAGAAAGAAAGATCCTGACGCTTATGACCTAGACGGGTGAGTGCCGGCTACACAAATACACCCAGCACGCACTAGGTCTCTACTCTCCATTCCCGGTCACCCAGGATTGTGCTCAGGCGTCTGGGCGTCAGACTATGCGCCCAAAGGTTGCAAATGGGCGCCTCAGGCGGCTTGAGTTAGATCCTTTATCGGCCAGCGCTCTGAGCAGCTCTTAAGCTGGAAAAGCGCTAAATAAGAACGATGAAATCAATAAGTAATGTTCATATTCAGTTCCAAAAGGCTCATATAATCGCCAGGCCTCCCTTCAATAATGGTACAGGATGCAGTCAATATAAAAATTTCAAAAATAAAAATTAGATTTTCTTCCGTATTCTAATAGCGATCTCCCTGCCTTTACACCACCTGTTTAAGTGATGTATGTGAATTTGGTGTGTGTGTGTGTGAGGGTAAATGAGACAGGTGAGCGTGTATGTTGGTATAGATCGCCGCGCTTTGAGCCTTGGGGAAAGGCGCGTTCATAGCATCCTGTATTATTATTATTTGTTTATACCCAGTAAGGAAAAATCGAGGAGGGGGGTCCGGGGAAATGCACCCCCCACCCCAACACTTCCCCACACTCACTTCCAGTTCTTTTCAGTCCAATCCAGGACCAAGAGACAGTGTGTTTTGACATAGTTGCCTTTACATCGGCATCTATTTAATACTTTATATAGATCACTGTTGTACAATGTACACGATGACTAAGATCAAGATTCAAGATAATTTATTGCCAAGTGAATGATACACAAGGAATGCATTTGGCCAACGCTGCAGCACCACACAAAAGCACACATAAAAACATATAAAGCACAGTGAAAATGCGAACAAGCTGACAATAATCACAATATAAAAATAGAAGATAAAGTCATAAAACAGATGAACTGAAAAAAAATTGGCAAATATATATTTGCTAGTCAACACACACACACGCACGCACGCACATTGCTGACTGTAAGTAATAGCATGAATAACCGGGTTAGTTGGTTAGTTATTCGTTGCCTACAGGGTCCAGCGCGGACTGCAAAGAGCCGAATCAGGACCATAACTTGGTTGAAAGAGGACTCACCCCTGATTCGTATAAAAGATCTGCTGAAACAACTCTAGTGGTAACTATAGAGAGAAGTCAAAACCTTTAATAGGATAATAGCATTAGGTCCTATGGACCTGTCTTACAGTTAGTCCTTAATCAATAATTAAGAACAAAAGAAGTAACATAAAATTAATTGGAAACCGAAGTACCTAAATACGCATACTACTCCCTTCTGCCCCCCCCCCCTCCCCCTTCCCATCACTCCCCTCCCACACACATTCACAACAATTTAAATTGTCGCAGTGTAGGAAAGAGAGAAAGAGAGAGAGAGAGAGGGGAGGGTGGGAGTGGGGATTCATGAAGTGAATCTCCCTGAAACTTAAAGGGTGATATGGCATTTTAGATCCTGTATTCGCTGACATGTCTAGTGGTCTTTTCTATATATTTTGTTTTTTCCGCACTTAGCGAAATATATAGTTTGCTTTCAAGTTGGTTGCTAGATCAGTCAATAAGATCTGTGACTTGTATCTACAAGGTTTTTTGATTGATTGATTTATTGTTGCTTTAGGTCCAGCGGACTCTTCCGAGCCAAATCAGGACCGGACAACCCCCGATCCGCATAAAAGATCTGCCGAAACAACCCTAGTGGGAAAATTGAATGCCCTCCACCGGCCAGTCACTTTACAATAAAGACATCCCACGCGGGGGACGGCTGAGGGTTGACCTCAACTACGCGAACACCCCGGTTACAAAAACAAAATAGAATACAACCATCATTATAAATCATCAACAAAACACATACATATAAAATGCCTATAGTGCGAAATAATACAATCATAGGAAGCCCTAGTGACCACCCGGCAGAAAGCGTCCAACACTCCCAAGCTGATCCAACAGACCTCATACACAAACAAGGAGTCTTGTCCAGGAAGAGTTTTCAAGAAAAAAGGTAGGTCATTGATCTAGCGAAGAAGAAGAAAGTATAGCAGAGTGATAGGACAGATCAGGAATGGGAAAGAGCAAATGATGAAGACAGCGACAGTGGGAATTTAAAGCACTAAATTTCCAGAAAGTGGGAATACTATTTATACTGAAACCCCCGGCACTCCAACGGGGAGGGGGGGGGGGGGGGGGGGGACTGTTGCCGCAGTGAATTTGTCATGCCTACAAAGGCAAGACAGGTTTTCAACTGGGGCTTTCACTGTTCCCTTTATAGGTTAGAACAATCTACAGTGACAAGATTGCTCATGACCCCAAGGGGGTACAAGGTTTTTAGGGGTTGTTTCCTCTTATACCAAGATAGTATCTGTGCATGTTTTGGAAATCTTCCACAGTTGTCTCCATGTTTTTCTTTACTATTGTTAACATTAACTAACAACACCATCACCATGACAACAACAGAAGCAACAACAGCAACACTGTACATAAAAGTGAATCAAAATCCATCATGTATAATTATGGTCAACACAAACAACTTTATTCATGATTCAAGGAAAGCATATCACAAAAGCACGCAATTGGACAACAGGATATTAAAAAACAGAATGAACAGATCTGCTATGGGTAAATGTTTTTAAAAGTCATAACGAATATCTTGTTTTCGCGATGCTGTTAATGATAGTAGTAACAGGCTACAAATTAATCTCCTTATTTCGCCGCATGTGTATAATTCTGTGAAAAAACACAATGAGTAGGACCAAATTATGAAAACACTTATAACAAGTCCAAAATCAGATTGTAGCTACTTTAACCAAAGATCACCCTTCGCTGATGTTGCTAAATCTCGGCAAACCAAATTGTCACATATAAAACAAAAATGCACATATTCAAAATACTATTATCTAGTTCCTATCTTTTCATATAACACTAATACACGGATTCTGTTTTGTCAACCTACTATCAACACTAATGTCAAACTAAGGAGAAGGAAATTAATAAATAGGCAAATCCACAGCTGATATTAATTACAGAAACTAGAAAAACAACCCAAACAGTCTCAAATACATACATTCGCTCTAAAACGTATCCGGAATGAAGCTGTGAAAATAGCACGAGAGATTGACCAAAAAACAAATATCTTTATAATAAATAATGTGATTAAAAAGGACAGATAGTGTAAAT
The DNA here is from genome assembly GCA_036898135.1 of Oncomelania hupensis. Classification (NCBI taxonomy): domain Eukaryota; kingdom Metazoa; phylum Mollusca; class Gastropoda; order Littorinimorpha; family Pomatiopsidae; genus Oncomelania; species Oncomelania hupensis. Next base: position 19,861,597 of record CM072515.1, on the reverse strand, counting down.
ATGGATTGTTGTCATCTTCGTTTGAACAATATGTTACTGACTCAAATTGAGTACAAAGCTTTTTGTTTGAAGTAATGTCCTGAATGTACACATGTACATACTAACAGAAAGAATATATCTAGATTGATGTTGTCAGCTATCTCCAATTAAAATATTTATAATGCAACGTGTTTATTTGTTGTTGTGGTTTTTTTTTGGCTGTTAAATTGTAGCTAAAACAAAAAGGATAAGAAATAAAATTTATAAAAAACAAAACAAAACATTCACTAACATTCCTCACAGCAATACTAGTAAAAAGTAAGAAAGACAAGAACAATAATACAAACAAAATAACAGAAAAAAAAAAGATTTCATGCACAAATGTCAACATATATTATTCTTATATTCAGCAGCTGTCGCATTACAGTGACTCACATAACATTCATCCTTTCTATGTGTGAATAAAATACGTATTGGGCCAACAAATAAAATACATTAATAAATTAATAAAAGAAAACAACCACAATAAAATAAATAAATACAATAAATAAATCAAATTAATAAAATAGTTGTATTAAAATAATAATTTGGCAATCTTCCATCCAAATGTCGCTTGCATTTTTCATATTTCTTTCATGTCCAGGGGAAAAAAAGTCCTTGACTAGCTCTAAGAGAGGATAACAAAACTTGTACTCTGGTCTTTCCTCTGACAGGGACATTATTAATCGCCATACAATAATATTTAGTCATTCAATTTTCATCAGATTGGTAACCACTTTTATTGATGTTCGTCATAATCACTGACAACTCATTTTCAACAGAAGAGTAGTTTAAAGAAGATAGAAAACAGTTGGCACATGCAAGTTTGTAATTTAGCTGAGAAAAAGAATCAGTCAACTGTCAAATCATTTTGTTGCAGGCAGTCTCTTCTCATTTAAAAAGAGAGCATGGAAGTCATAATGGTCAAGCCGGTGTTGCCAGTCTAAATCGCCAGTCCAAAAACGCTCACAATGCAGTACATGGTTTTGTTCTCCCACCTTACAGTGCAACTGCCTGTAAACAAAACACAGCAGGTTCATCATTAACACACACTTGTGCGTGCATGTGTTACCAGATAGATGGATGATGTAGAAGAAGAAGTAAACAGAAGAAGAAATAAACAAAATAATGTTAAAAATTGAAACAAAAAATATGCACAGTTCAGCAGGTTTTACATGTCGTGATTAATTCCCTTTTCCATTTAGTCACCTTCTTTCTATCCATAAACTTGTCTGGCACAGTTGTTTCCCTTACTTTCTTCACACGTCAATCTGAGGTCATCACAAACAATTTTCAATGGTCTCATAGTAGTTGCAATGACTTACTACAGTTATTTAAAATAATGTGGGTATTAACACAAAGTCATAGATTACAAGTTGGATTCTCACAAGAAACAAAGTCATGTCAACCAAATATTAGTATTTACTGCCTAAGCGCACACAATCACCGTGCAAAAAAAAAAAAAAAAAATTCCTTACCGTCCGTCTGATTGTCCCAGTAGCAGGAGCTGGCTGTGTGTAATCCTGCACCGTTCTTCTGCATGATAACACATGTTACTGAAAGAAAAAAGAAAAGAATCTAGTAAACCCTCCAAATATGGGAATTTGAGCAAACATTTTCTTCAGCCTGTATTTTGCTGTGTATTTCATCAAATATGGGAATTTGAGCAAACATTTTCTTCAGCCTGTATTTTGCTGTGTATTTCATCATTTTTTCCTTGTAACAATACAATACAACAAATCTTTATTATCCCATAAGGAACTTCACAGCAATGTATGTCAGGCATATAAAACATATAATTAAAAACAGTCATGTTATAACATTTAACAGAGCTACAAAATCAATACTAAATTTATATACATTCTATAAATCTAATCACTTGCGTACTCTTACACTTCATCTTTTCCTTCAAACACCTATCCACGCACTCTGGTTCTATCACACGTTTGTCAATGCCCTTTTTAGACAGTTAAAATATAAGAAAAATACATACAAACATAGTGTATATGATAGTTTACCACTCTGGACTTATAAAAAATTATTTTGTTGCAAAAGTGTTAGATAAATAATCTCAGTTTAATATGAATCTTAGTAGGTCAACAATATATAACTGTATGAAACTATGACTGATTATAACAGTTGTCAAAAAATACAGGTAAAGCACGTAAATGGTATTTTAAAAGTTGGTTTACAGACATTCATAGAGTCTCCTCTCTGAAAATCCTTAACGGGAAGAGAGGGGACTATAAACTGATAAAAAAAAACAAAAACATTCATAGTAAACACACACATATTCAGTGTTCCCGTTTACGCACAGTAGTGCGTCAATTACGCACAAAATATGAAAAATGACGCAGGAAAATTTGCATGTGTGCGTCCTGTGGACGCACACATTTTTTTGGAATCGCTGAAGTCATAAATACGACCAACGAGTGGCGAACTATATCACAGCATAATCAGAATCAGAACCCAACTGAGACTGCCATTGCAGACGAGTAAAGATTGTGTCGGGAGTTGTCGTCCTTAAAAATCGCTTGCGCGCGCATTGTAAACTTCCTCCAAGCAATACATTTACTGAACAAAAGAAATCTTCGTTAATCCATTCTTTGATTCTATCATACACGATCATGTCACTTCTGACTTGGTTGACTGGGCCCAAAACCCGTTCATCCACCGATTTGGGGACTCTCAAAATTTGCACAAGGACTCTTATAATTTTATACCTGGGAGTCCCAAGGACTCTCATTATTTGTGTGTGGAGGGAACACTGATATTATACACACACTCACATGCACACACGCATGTCTTCATACAAACATGCACATACACTCAGCGAGATAGTTGGGAGACTCCTACATCAAGACAGTCTTGTGTTTGAGGGTTTGGCATTGGCCTCATTTAGCATTGATATGGCAGTAGGGATGAAGGTGTTTTTGTAGCGCTGTGTACGCATTAGTGCACAGAGGAATCTGCGATTAGATGGAAGAAGTTCAAACAGACAGGAAAGTGGGTGGGTAGGGTCTCTCTGAATTCGGACTGCCTTGCTGAGGGCTCTTTTGTGGAACAGCTGTTCCAGAGTCGCCTGCTTCTTGCCAACTATCTTGCTGCACACACTCTCCATTCCACACAACTGATTTTTGCTCTTCACATTCAATCCCTTGAACCAACAGATAAAAGAGAAGGTTAGAATAGACTCAATAAACGCATGGTAACACATTTCAATGATATGACTGGACACTTTAAAAGATCTCAGCAGATACAAGATGTACATTCTTTGTCTGCATTTCTTGTAGACAACCTCGGCATTTCTGGAAAAGTTTAATTTGTGATCAACAATTGTGCCCAAGTACTTGTATTCCTCCACCCTCTCTACCACCTGTCCCTTCAGCTGGAGTGATGTGAATTCATACCATGAGGAAATCCTCTTTCCACCCAGTATAATGTTCAATGATTTTGTTTTCAAGTTTCATTGAATCACAAACGGTTTTCTGACATTTTTTGATAAGTTTGTTAATGTCTCCTAAAAACTGTTTATGTACAAGTGAAAAATGCTGCAGATGAGTCGTCTGCTGCGCCTGAACTTGGTGGGTGAGTGGAAATTTCTGGCTTTCAGCACCCTCGAGTTAGAAGTGTAAAGAAGTTCATAATAAATAATAAAATTGCATGATGTGAAACTGACACTCATCTTCTTAAAGTCAAATTTACCATTGTGCTTGGGGAATTTGTTCAGTGAACAATAAACACAGAAACTACATTTTTTTCCCACCATGGACTTTGCCATCATTATTACCTTAGCAAAGCTCACTTATACTATAGCTAACAATAACCACAATAATATATTTAATAATCACTTTTTTCCCACCCTCATTTTGACACCATTATCAGGCATGCCTACCCTCAATTTGAAGTTTCCGTATTAACTATTACGATTTCCGTATTTAATTTGACTACCTACTGTTTTTGCACTCATCCTTTTTGATATTATGCGAAGAATCCAGTGATAGATTGATTTGCTGCCACAATGTTCTTTTTCTTCTCCAAAGCCTCATAATTCTTCATATGCTGTGGGCCTTCCGCGTGCCGCTTGATGTCGTTCATATCACCGGCGGAGATGCCAAACTGGTTGGCACAAATCGTACTTTTGAGTCATTGCTGCCGCGAATAACGAAAGGACACTTTTCCGAATACGAGGCAAGAAATGTCTGCCCCTTGCGTGTTTTTTTTTTAAGATTAAGATTCACAATCACTTTGCTTAGCCATTCGTTTGAACGCCATGTTTTAAATTCTGTCTCACGAGCACCGATCTTTACTGCGACTGTGCAAAAACGGGTTCGGCAAACTTCGGTGCCTCTACCGGAAACGTCGATGTCACAGGTCTCCACTGCGACGGCGCATTGCGGCGTTAAACCTTCGGAAAAAGGTCATGCGGTGCATTACCACAGGCCATCGATTTCGATTTTTTTTCTGTATCATTTTTTTTTACATTTGCGTACCATAAAACAAATATCCGTATTTTCTGTAGCGCTTGCTGAGTTTTTCAAATTTCTGGAAAAAATACGGAAATTCCGTACGGGTAGGCATGTCTGCATTATTATTCACTTAGTAAAGTTCAACAACACCAAAAAGACTAAAGTCACTCAAAACCAATTTGTGTTTTTAAACTGACTTTGTGTCAAGTAACCTGGCTTGTGTCTTCTCAAAGCCAAACTTACCGATGTACTTGAATGGTTTGTTGAGTTTCGTGAGGTGGTTGAGGCACTGCTCCACAACACTGGATGTCCACTGGTTCACCTTGTTGTGCTGGTATGCATTACCACCAATGGCTCCCTCCACAGCCTGCCAAACACAACCAATACTCCTATTACTATTTTGATCAATTAACAAATACTCATTTACAAAAGGAATGAAACGTACGCACTTGCTGACACTTGTCATATCTGTATAAATCAGTGACTGTTTTTATGCAAAATAGTGCCTCCTTGGCAAATAAAAAACAAATATGCAACTATCAGTTGCCTGTCACTTAATTATTATGTCGAATTTTGTCATACAGGGTGGGCTTATATAAGCTTGCTTGTTGCCTATCCTGTAAATCATTGTTTGAAATTATATGTTTTTTTTCCTCGAATAAAAATATTTGTTTAAACCAAATAAAAAACAAATCCGAGGCAGCTCTTTTTAGACCGCTGTATATAATAATAATGATAATCAGAGCTTATTCTAGGATTTTGAAGAAGTGGGGGCAGGCCCCCCTTCCTTGAAAAAAAGGGGGGGATTAGGCCCCCCTCTGACCAAAACAGTGGGGGGCGTCTACTCGGCATATATAGGGTGTACACACAAACAAATATCCATATCTGTTTTCATACCTGTCAAGTCTTATGCTTTTGACATAATTCTTACTGAATTTTGGCAATTTTCAAGTCTTATGGCATAAGGTGAAGACCTTAAGTTTTTTTAAAGTTGTGGTGAAAAAAAAAAGTAAATAGATTCTAATATATATATAATAGAGAGAGAGAGAGAGAGAGAGAGAGAGAGAGAGAGAGAGAGAGAGAGAGAGAGAGAGAGAGAGAGAGAGAGATCGCTAAGGTTCGTGAATGTGACAATCCATGCATTTTTACACATTTCTTATGGTATTTTGTTAAAACTTATGGTATGGGAAGCAAAATCTTATGGTAAGAGTCCGTAAGAGCTTGACAGGTACTTTTCTCCCGTGATGTTCCCGGATAAACTGTGAAATAGTCAAGTGTCGCATTCTCTCCAAACAGTAAGTACACACAAATCGCAGACAAAATATATCACAAACTGGTATCTGTAACCTTGCTTTCACAACTGTTGCTATTTTAGAAGATCAGTCATGGGAAAACAGTGTAACTGTTTTCTTCACAGTTCCTCCACTGAATTCGAAGTCGAAAAGCGTGCGCTTTTTCCAAGCCATTCTGATTCTGATTGTAAACCAGTTCCAACCGGTCAGGTTCATCGATGCCACACTCAGAAGAAATGTGATTGGTCAAAAAGAAGAGCATCGGCCAATGAAAATTTGAGACACATCGCATATACAAGAGAGCAACTTCCGTTTAACTCCAGTTTCCGCTACGCCCTAGCAGACGACAGAAACGTCACAGTAAAGCCCGCTTCGATCAAGACATGTAGCGTGATATTTCCGATCACCGCGGGATCGCGAACGCGCTCATCGAATTTCTTTGCGGGAAAAAAACTTTTTGTGCGTGATCCCGCGCATCCCGCGCCCTAGAATAAGCTCTGAATAATAATAATAATAATAATAATAATATATAGTTGACATATAATTTTATCACCACTTATTGCCCGGTGCATGCACTTAACATTCATTATGAGTATTATACTAACCTCAGTCCTTTTTTTCTTTATTGCGCAGAATCAAAGATTAAATCTTGCAACAGGAAACTGCTAACATCAACATCTGTCTCTAGTGATTCTTATACAATTTAAGAAGGGATTTCCTGTCTTCAGTGTGACCCGCAATATATATATACAAATTTAATATGCATATTAAATGTGTATATCAGGGTGGAGAACAACTGAATCAAGAAATCTCTGAAATCCGGCCGGGGCCCAGGGGCCAAGCCCCGGTATTCGCCCCCTGGAAGAAAATGAATTTAGGCATTTTGAAAGTAATTTAGGGCCTCTCCTGAATTCAAAAAGCACAAAGTAAACATCAATAGAAACAACAACCAAACAATAAAGAATGTTTTATGCACATGTGCACATGTATGTCTTTCTAAAAAGTTAAGAATCTTGATTTGTACTGTAGGCCTAACAAAGTTTGAGGTCCACCACTGTTACACACAAACTCCACATTTCCAATTTTACTGGGCACACGTTTGTCTATTTTTTAGCTGTAAACAGGCAAGAATTTTTATAATTTTAGAGATATTTAGGGGTACTAGTAAAAACACCACATCTTAGGTATTATTAGTGACTAGTGTATAGATTTAAATGAAATAAAATGCAAAATGATCAGAAATAAATTCTCTTTTGATTATCTACCTTTTTATACTTCTCTTGTCATGTCTTGTTTTTTATTACTCAATGTGTATAAAAAAAAAAAAGCTTTAAAAAGTCCAAACAAGCCCCCTCCTCTTCTTCACTTTCATGCCAGTCTGAAAGATCATATCATGCTTGCACACTACTGACACTAATTGTCTAATGTCAGTACCGATCTCTTCCTCCGACTCAAAGTCCATTTCTCTCACTTTAATGTCTAATAAATGGAAGCCTGTAAACTCCCCTTCATCAGTCGAAGAATCCAAACCATCCATTTTAGACACACACACAAGAAAATTTTGAGAGAAAAAAATCGAAAAAACGAATGCATTTTACAACATAATAAACCGGAAGTCAATTGCCGGAAGTCTCGCAATCTTTCAAACAACGCGAGAATATAACCACATGGTTGATAGGGACGCTTTTGGACGTTTTGCCTGTTTAGAACTTCGGCCGCTTTTGGCCGCTATGCCCAATAAAGGGTAGCCCCTCAGCTTCTCACACTCGGAACTCAATATTTTTTTTCTCGGAAATGCAAATGCCTTCCGCGGAAATCCGCGGATTCGCGGAGAGTTCTCCACCCTGGTATATTTATAGATAGATAGATCTATACCTTTTTAAAGAAAGAATTACTACCCATATTTTTTTCAGCACCAATGCATTGAAGGCATGAACCTAAAAATGTAATAATAAAGTTAACTATTACAAATTATATAAGAAATTCAAAAATCATTGAATCTTTAATGATGAACAGCTAACTGTTCATTATTAATTCACCATAGTTGCTATGCTTGTCTGTTGTTTTACCCATTTAAAAAAACAACAACATAACACAAGAACTTTACCTCCTTGATAATGTTTGTAACCTCATCCACAACGAACGCCGTCTGAAACCAAATTAAAGAAATTACATGAGTCACAAGGATCTGATTTCATTTTTAGAACAATTCAGTCAGTTATATGGTGTTTGTGGCCATGAAAGGCATACCAGTGCTACTTGTACAAAACTTAGCGATAGGTGTTTATAAATGTACTAGATGTATTCTTGACATAATTGATCAACTGAAAATCTTACAGTTTTAGTTTGTCTTGTACTATACTAGTTACTACATACATCAACTAAACAAACCTGTTGTTCCCCCTACCCCCCACTCTGCACCCCTCCCCCTTCCAAAAAAAAAAAAAGGATCTAATGCAAGATAATATTTTTTAGAACAAATCAGTCTGAGATTCTGCCTTCTTTAACTTAACAATTTAATATGGACCTTGATGATTCTGTACATCCTCTGTGTAAAATACAATGGATCCTGTCACACCATCGTTCACCTTGCACACCGAAGAACCCAGGTTCGAATCCCATGATGGGCAAGGTCAAAAGTTAAGTAGCCATTTTCACTGTCCATCTTAACAACTGGTGTGATTGCTCTGATGATTCAATGTTGATTTAGATCCCTACGCCCTCCTCTCTGGAATGGTTCTTGTGTCTGTCATATTGCCAATAGTTGGTCTAGACGTTAAACTTCAATATTCAATGGACCCTGATCTGTAGGTCGTCCAGTGTTAACTACATTCAGTTGAATTGAATGGCAGTCGATCATTTTTGACAACAATAATATGATTGTAATTGGCTAATCTTGCATTAATTAAATGTTTTTTAAAAATATAGTTTTGTGAAAAACAAAATAGTTCGCATTGTAAAGTAAGCTAGATGTAATCCTGTCTTGACACGTCTTGATCGGTGTTCTTGTGAGTTGTGGAATAGCTCTTCAGAATAAACATTAGGCCTAACAATGTTAGTAACATGCAACAAATATCTTGTAACCTCCAGAACGCTTAATCCTAAATAATGCAATTAACGTAAAAATAAACTGTACCACAAGCAAAAATAATATAAATCTGGAGACGAAACACAAATTTGGACGAAGTCCAGTCGCTTCAACTATTGACCATGTTTTGAATTCTATCTGACAAAATTACTCAAGTCTCTTGTCGTCTTGACCATGTTTTTATTTCTGTCTGACAACAGTCTTAACAAGTCTGTTACTAAAAATGTCGATGTTTCCTCAGGAAAAAAAGTGGGGGACAAATTCAACATAATCTTACCTCTTCTCCGGACTGAAAATCATCCATCTTGATGCAGAAAATTCAGGCAGACGAGTGAAAATAAGAGGTAATCTTAGAAATGCAACGTAAAGTTGCTCTGGAATGGCTGATCCTCGTCTCGTTGACAACCACGTCTCGTGAGATCACGCGAGGTGCTCATTAACAAACGGAGTTGCGTCCCTTGAACAGCTTTCCGCGAAGCTTCGAATCTTTTACATAGGCCTATTTTATCTTATTTTATTTGTTTTATTATTTTATTTTATTTTATTTTTAAAATTCTCTTACTTTAATGTATATTACATTAATTTAATTTATTTTATTTTTTACATTACACCTTTATTTAGAACTAAGAATATTGATGAATATCCTGATGTTAGTTACGTATTTGAAATTGACATGATTTTGTCTGCATTGATCCATTTGGTTTTATTTTATTTGATCCATCGCACATAACCATTGGCGACGTGTAGACCTGCTTCGTAACACTGTGAAACTAATCCGCCTATAGACCTAATCTAATAATATTGATAATATTAAGTCTACATTTGGCGCATAAATAATAATAATAATAATAATAATAATAATAATAATAATAATAATAATAATAATAATAATAATAATAATAATAATAATAATAAATTGTGTGTATATTGCTTTTCTTCTATTTGAGCTCAAAGCGCTTGAAGAACAATCTCTATAAATGGGGTATAAATGCGGTTTTAAGTCATCATTATAAATATTATAAAACAAAATTTTGACTCAATCTTGGCATCATAGCAAAGAGCCGGTCTTTTCTCCATTGTTTAATTTATTTTATTTTAATTCCTCTCTCCACACCCACCTCGATCCTCATGCACACCACCAACTATAATTTAACATACACAATTATAGTTATAGATATTGCATAATTATGTGGGCTAGCTAGGGATCTGATAGTTATTTTCCATACTGAGGTAAAATATGTTTTGTCCATGTTTCATAAATGTTAAGTAATTAAATAGTAGACTACAGGGGCGGATCTTTCCATTGTTGAGGGGGTGTGCACAGTGCACTAATGCGAAGTGGCATAGCCACAAGCGCGAGCCTGCGAAGCAGGCGAGTGTACTAGGGAGGTCCGGGGGTATGCCCCCCCGGAAAAATTTGAAAATAATGGTTAAAATCTGTGCAATCTGGTGCATTTTGGGCATTATTTTAAGGACTGAAAATAGTATTGTTTTGTGCTAAAAGTCCTCTTTAAGTTTAGTCCCCCCCCCCCACACACACACACACAAATACCCCTCTGCAAACCCTGATGATAAAATTTACAATAGCAGAACATCTTGCATAAAGTCTTATACAAAGACAAAGTTACTGCAAATAAAACAAGAAATAGCCACTCACATCAGTTTTATTCAAAACTGACCTGATGCATGTACAAGTTTGGTCACACACACACACACACACACACACACACACACACACACACACACACACAAAACTAATTTGGAGGTACATGAAACTGTGTGGTGAGTGAGAATTAGTAATTTTTTTCTCTTCTTTCTTCTCCTTTTCTCCCTCTTTTTCTTTTTTTTTTTTGGACCGCCAGGGCTGTGTGCACGTGCACAAGTGGCACAAGAACAAGATCCGCCCCTGGACTAGATCTAAAACATTGGTCGTTAAGTAAGGGTTGGGATTGTTTTCTGAGCGAAGTCAGCGCTCATACATAGGCGATTGTTAACAGATTTCTTACCGGACAGGATAGTTGTATGTTTTAGCATTCTCTCAGGTTTTAGGGTGTTATGTACTTTATTATTAACATTAATGAATAATAAGATTTCTTTATAATAATTCTATTTTATATCTACTATACTGACGAACGAGAAATGTGTTGTGGGTTTTTAGGTGCCCTCATGGCCGGAGAACGTCAGGAAATTGAAAACATGCAGATTTTCATCAGATTCCCCCTTTCAAGATAGGTCGAGAGTTTCGGGTCCAAATTTACCAGTCCAGAGTTTACCAGGTGTAAGAATCCATACAGGTATATTGTACCGAGCGTTCGGCGCAACGAGGTATACAATAATGATTCGAACACATAGAAAAAGGAACTACAACTCAGTGTACTCCAAACTTCATTAGGAAGACAGAGCTATAGTTCCTTTTTTAAAAACACTGTCGCTATTAGGACTATTATAGTGCTATCTTTTCGTCTCATTATTTGAAATGTCTGTAACATGTGAGTAGCTGCACAATCTGTGGTAGCTGAAACAATCAGCGAATGTCTGTTTTCATTACAATTTATCATAAATAACCTTGACACGACATAATGATGCGATAATAGATACTGGTAAGCTATTAGCATGCATACTTGTCAGTGGAAATTGCACACTGCCCAGGCAGACACTGAGAAGCTGAGGATGAAATAATTTGGTTCTTTTAATGTCTTTAGCAACACAGCGCTCAAACATTTACCAAACATTTGAAAGAACATTTCAACATTTATAAACTAGCTAATAGCAATTTAAAAAAATAAAAAATTTATGAATGTACAATTTATACATGCATCCTATAAACAAATATGATCATAAAAATATAATAAAAGCAATAATACATTGATTTTATTATGCTAGATCAAAACATACACACTCAAGTTAGCTTGAACAACATGCACGTGCATAATATATTTGTTCAAACGGCCAATCTCTTACTATCTCTGTTACATCATACATGACTAAATCTGGACAGTCTAAAACAGTATATATATATATATATATATATATATATATATATATATATATATATATATATATATATATATATATATATATATATATATATATATATATATATATATATATATATATATATATATATATATATATATATATATATATATATATATATATATATATATATATATATATATATATATATATATATATATATATATATATATATATATATATATATATATATATATAGGGTGGGCCAATAAAATGTTACCACTTTTTAATCGTAAATAAGTGTTTTAAATGAGAACGCTATCTCGAAAATTTTATTCATAATAAAATTTCCAAATTATTATTTGATACCAAACAATCAAATTTTTTACTGGATTTTCTCAAACAATTCTTTTTTGGAGATAGGCTTATCTCATGGCGCACAGATAACTTAATTCATGGCCTGCATACTCCCCCAATCTTTCCCCCGCAGACAACTTCCTATGGGGGAACATGAAAGAGAGAGTGTACTACAACAACCCACAGACCATTGGGCCCTGAAGACCAACATCCGTCAGGAAATTCGGAAAATCCCACTTGAGATGTGTGGCAATGTCATCACAAACTTCAATGTGCGTGTTGCAACTGTAATCCAGAGAAGAGAAGCGTGGATTGAGCATATCATCAATGATTAAAGTGTTACAGAACGAGTAAAAAAAGTGGGAAATCTTTGGTATCAAATAATAATTTGGTGCTTCCGTGATATTTCTGTGAAGAAAAATTTCGAAAACCTTCTTTGTTAAAACTTATGTACAGATAAAAAGTGGTAACATTTTATTGGGCCATATATATATATATATATATATATATATATATATATATATATATATATATATATATATATATATATATATATATATATATATATATATATATTGACTCACACGAAATATTACAATGCTTTTATCTAGAACGTGACGTTGTCTACTAATTAAGGCTTCTGCCACAAATTTAGCTAAATTCTTTATTTTATTTTCATCCTTACATGCAAGCAGTTTTTATTACCTACTACCATGACATATTTTACTGTAAAATATGTGGGATAAGTATGCAATTTCTGCGAATAGATTCATATACAGGACACATACACACACACACACACCCACACACACACACACACCCACACACACACCCACACACACACACCAGACAAACACACACATAAACATGCACACATATATGCATTTGGATTTTATATTTATTTATTTTATTTACTCGTTCTTATATAGCGCTTTTCCAGCTCAAGAGCTGCTCAAGGCGCTGACCAATACATGATGATGTAACTCAAACCGCCCGAGGCGCCCATTGCAGCCTTTGGGCGCACCGTCTAACGCCCAGACAACCTGAGCACAATCCTGGGCGACCTGGACCGAGGCTTGGGGAATAAGAGAGGTAATACTTGCTGGCTGTATCTGTGAAGCCTGCACTCACTCGTCTAGGACATGAGCGTGAGGATCTTTAAAGTCCGTGCAATGTTATAGAAGACGTACTTACAGTGCATAGGATGAAGGTGACTCTTGGTGGAAGGAGCGATGGCTCAGACAACACCGAATGAGGGATATTGGTTGCTTTTGGACTGATTGCCTCCCCTTTCTCCGCGCTCTCCTGTGGGAATGGAAAGCAACGTCCTGCCATAAATAGTACAATTTCTGCCATAACTAGTACAGTTCCTGCGGTTGTTTGTCTGTATTTGTGTTTGTTGGTTTGATTCTTTCTTTATTTATTTTTGCATGTATTTATTATGTAGCCGAGCTGAGTATTTGATTCTCGTCCACACCCTTGAGAACACGGCCAACCTGAAATGTCATTATTCATGCAACAACCCCACTGCAACAATGAGATAAATGACAGAGGTCTTGGAGTTTGTCAGATACAACCATCTAATACTGGCAAACACGCTTGGTTCCCACAAAAAATCAAGATGGCCAGTCCCAGACGTAAAACTGTTTGCCTTGCATGCAAGGCGGGAAAGCGTGTTGACATCAACCTGCATAGAAAGCCCGCCGACAATGTAGTCCTGCTCACCACCAAAAGCAGAAGACGGAATGGTCAGGCTGGGAGAACATATATCCTGTCGCCTTGTCCTGCATAAACCAAGGTCCACACCAAAGGATCCTGCATGGCAGGAGCCACTCAAGGCCAGACTAACCCCACAAAGGGCAGCCTCAATGGAGACACTCTTTCCCAAGAGTGATTAGTCGCCTCCCATTCAGTCAGATTTATTTTATTTATTTATATATCTAATTAATTAATATTTATTT